>WBMV01006538.1:0-149866 GCA_013396655.1 Campylorhamphus procurvoides | reverse complement strand
TGCTCGGCTGCGGGGCCGGCCAATGGGGCGGGCGGTGCCAAGTCACGTGAGGTGCCACGACGGCACCGACAGCCATTTCCTCGCTTCTGGAAAACTTCGGTGCCTCCGCCGAGCGCCTCGCCGTGCTCCCGGTGCCAAGCGCTCCCCGCCGCCCGTGTCTCTGTGTGTGTGTGTGTGTGTGTGTGCGCCTCGCAGGCTGGCATTTGTCCATAAAGTTATTTTAGTAGGTAAAAAGTCTCGGAGCGCTGGAGCTCTGTGCGTTCTGTATGTAAAATGGATTTCCCTTGCTGGCCCCAGGCCAGGAGCGCGGAGCACGCGCTGGGCGAGGGGAGCTCGTCTCTGCAGAGGAACTGGTGGACTGACACACTCTAATTTTTTGGCTCCTGACCAGACGAGCTAGATGGATGCCAAAATTCAACAAAATAACACATTATTGTGTAATAGGAACAGCGCTCAAAGTGAGCAAGAGCTCACAGGAACTGAATACCAGCACTTTTTTATCCCCTTTCTTTCTTTTTTTCCCCCCTTTCCTTTCTTTCCCCGTGGTAGTGCAGGGGCTCGGAACTGGCACTTTTACTATACGGCTTCAATGGAACAAGGAATAAATATAACCACAACGTAAAGAAGGAGGAATAATGTACAACGGGGAAGACGGAGGGGAGGAGAGAGCAAGGGAGCGAGCGAGCGAGCGAGACGGAGGGAGTTAAAATTACTTTTGTGAGACTTCCTTCAAACATGCTCCATAGTGCTCAGGGCTGGTTTAACCCTGTCTTCCCTGCAGCAGATCCCCAACGTGTCTCCTTCTCCTTTCGTTCCGATCCCCTCCATAAACAAACATGCACATGTTAAAGGCAGCACCCAGCACTGCATGCCTTCGAAGTGGGGCCATCAGAGGGGTTGGAATTAGTGCAAAAAAAACCTTCCTAGAGGAAAACTTTCTCTTTTTTTTTTTTTTTTTTGGATTGTCCATCTCTGAAGGAGGGAGAACCTGCATGAAATGCTGGGTTTCCTACTCAGATAGCCAGTGTTATCTGGGTTTGGCCATTGCTGTTCTCACGCTGTAGTAGCACCTCCTAGCACCAACCCAACGTTGCAGTAATAAATTAATTAAGCTTCCCTGAGAAGCTCCAGCGTTCTGTAAGCTTCATCTGCAAAATGCAGGTGTCTCCGGGGCTGCGCATGGCAACTCTTGGAAAGTGCAAGGCAACACAATAGGAAGTGAAAACTAACACAGCCTATGGAAACTGCGAGGGGTCGTTGGGTCAGCAGCATGTAATTACAAGAGCTGGAAGACGGCCAGGACGAGGATGCCCATCGTGTCAGGGAAAGCCATGTGCCCACATGGGTTGGGAACTTTCTGGTTTCAGAGCGGTCCATTAGCATAGAATTTGTGGAATCCTAGAATGTTTGGGGTTGGAAGGTAACTTAAGGATCATCCGGTTCCAACCCATGGCCATGGGTCTAGGGGTGCCACCCACTAGACCAGGTCTCCTGGTCCTGCTGATGAGAAGACCAGGGAGGAAGAGCATTCCTGGAGGGACTGTGGAGGATGGGAGGGCAGAGCTCCTCCTGGGTGGACTCTGCAGGCCACAGCTCAGCTCCCATTCCCAGCCAGGCAGGGGTGAACAAGCTTACAAGGAATGGGAAACAACCTTCCTCAGCCCTGAGATTGCATCATCCCAGGGCACAAAATAATGGCCACAGACCTTTTCTACCCTCATTTTTTTCCTACCCTTTGCGTCTTGTGGAGATTTCCCCCCAAATGGATCAAAATCCATTTGAGCATAGGCCAATTACTGCCCTCTTAGTGCTCTTGTTGGATTTATCCGTCTTATCAACCCTGTGTATTCCTAAGACAGATCCTGTGGTAGATTATCACCGAGATCTAAACCAGAGACTTTGCTGGGATTGCATCTTGAAATCTGTCTAAAGAGGGCAAATACGCAGTTCTCGTGCTGTATCTCAGGTTTGATCTGCCAAAGGGGAATAAATAGCCCTTGTTACTTTATTAAAAAAGACTACCATAAGGATTTGAGAAATTTTGAGGAATATAATTGCTAGATTTTAACGTGAGGGATGCAAGCTACCACCAAAGGTGCTGTTTTGGGTGGAATCCCAGTTGTGCTGTGCACCACTCCTTCCTATTGCCCCTGCTCTGTATTGCTTCCAGGCAAGAATAAACCAAGGTAAACAAGTTGGTTTGGTGTGTTTGTGGCCTTGGGGAAAACAAACCATATTAATGATATGTTATATTATTTAATTTGTTTTTTTTAATGCCTTATCAAGTACAGAATAGAAAATGCTAAATAAATAGTAAATAAAAAATAATGATATGGGATTTAGAGTCATCCTGGTGTGCAATAACATTAAGTGTGGCTGTAATTATGGTTTGGACTTTCCATGGTAAAAGCAGATTTTTTTTCCCCTCATAACTGGTTTTATATCCTTCTGGAACAAAGTAAAAAAATCTTCTGGCAGTTTTTTAATTGAGGTTTTGTAGCTTTGATGATCTGATGCTATAAAGAAGTCAACCCTTCTGCCAATTTTTTAAGGCCAGATAAGGTTTTGCCATCACGTTGAACGCATGTTTCTCTGGGTACATGTAGCCACATGCTCCTTTCTCTTTCCTCCTTTGTCTTTGGGAGAGGGAATAGGAGACCTTCAGACCAAATATTGTTATAGGATTCAGGGATGTAAAATAAGTCGTTCTCCCCTTGTTGCATTTGGGTTGTTTCTCTCCGTGGAGATGGCTGGATATACCTGTGGTGTTAAAAAAGTGAACTGAAGTGCTGAGAGGACATTTCTGGGAATGGGTTTATGCAGGTGAGAGTCAGGACAGAACCACAAATACCTGCAGCACTGCAGAGGCTCTGCTGCTGCCCCACCAGTGGCTCTTCAGAGCAAACCCTTTCCCCAGCTGGCAGGGAAATACCTGGGGCTCTGCTCTGGAGCTGGGGCTTCACAGCCAGGAGTGTGTTAGAAGTTAGTACAAATTACATGAGCTTTACACCCAGAGCCCTGACTTGCCTTGGGTTACCATTCTGGCACAAAGGGTTCAGGGAACATCCAGCTCTGCAATGGATCCTCTCTGTGCGGTGTCCAGCTTTGCAGCACATCCGTCTCATGGGCTGCTCTTACCTATAAACGAGCTGGCTTTCGGTGCCCTAAAGAAATAAGAAAGCTGCTGAAAACCACAAACAAACAAACAAACCCCCAAACCAGCAAAAAAGCAGTGAATAAGGGATAAAAAATCCTAACATGTAGGGAAACGTGGTGCTGTGCCCTGTCCCTGAGTAACATCAGGCAATAACGTGGCACAGTTAAAGCTGTTACACAGTGTGGATGTCACGGGACTGTCATTGGACCAGTGTAACCCCATCATCTTCAGAGCTGAGTTTCCTTGCATGTGATGGGAGAATCCTGTATTACTTCTCTCCTGTTTGTTGGTTTGTGTTTTGTTTTATTTTAATGTGTTAATATATTCTTTTTCACTTCAAAAAAAAAAAATAAAACACTTTAGGAATTGGGGAAAAAGATAAAAAGCCCAGGTGCAGTAACAATAGCTGATCCCAAACAAACAGCAATTCGCTCTTGCCACTCTGCAAAGATAAAGCATGTCATGTACATTAGCAAAAGATAACTGACATTAACACAGTAGGCAAGGTGATTACGTACCACACTATTGACTCTGCGTGCTCATTACTGCTATTTGGTGGGTTGCTTAAGTGGGTACCTGAAGGTTAAGTAATAACTGCAGCAGGAATGAGAGGGAAGCAGAGAGAAAGAGAGAAAGGGAAAAGAAGAGAGAAAACATTGACACAAGGTTAAAATGGAGGAAAGTGGATAAGTGGGGGTGTGGATGTCTGAGGAGAAAGGTGAGGTGGCTGTGCCCTGGCAAGGGATATTTAAAGGCTGGTGGTTGAGTAAATAATGCACCCAGTTGTGTTTCCTTTGATATTTTTATGTTGGTGAAATAACAGAAGGAAAACACAACTTTGGGGTAAACCTGTGATCATGAAAAGGCCAAAAGAGAATCACAACCTAGATTTTCCCAGAGGTGTTCTCCCTCCTCAGCTTTCAACAAAATCCAAGAGAGTACAAGGTCGGGATATAGAGGGTTTTTTTTAAAAACCAACCGCCTTTTAAGTCATCTCCATTTTTTTCTGCGAGCCTTTGAAACTGCTTTGTTTATTTTCATACTCTGAGTGTGCACGGCCAGAGAATTCCTGAGTCTTCCTTGCACGGCTTGGCCCCAGCGCTGTGATGGGATCGATGGCACCGCTCTCAGAGTGGAGGGCACGCTCAGGGCTGAGTTAAAGCCTTGACAACAACTCTTTGGGGCGTTGGGCATCTTCCCATCCATGTGGCCCATGTAACGTTCTGTGGGCATTGATGCTTCACGGTGAAATAGTAACTGTGCTCTGGAATCGATGATTAATGCCAGCTTTTCCTCTGGAATGTGTTTCTGATGTTATAATATCATGCTGCAGAATCAAGTTTAATTTCAAATTGTATTAACCTATTTACGAAACATATCAAGGGGACATTTTTCAAGGGAATAGTTCTCTTCTTTATATAGATTGAGAAATAAAATACTCCTTTTAATATTGTGTTCTCCAGGCACTAGGACTAACTATTTCCCTGGAATTAATATCTAAAAGGGAGTCATTGCAAATTTTATATTGACATGCAGAACGCAACATTATGGCTTTTTAGGGTGGATATGCACAAAATATGTACGTGCATTCCAAACTAGCTAATAGGGTTGCAACTGGTGAACATAAATTTTAATATCTATACTTCCCAGCTTGTAGCAGTGTTGTCTGAAGTCTGGGATGACTGATGTTAATCTCCAACTTGTTTGTGGCTTTCCAAAAAATGAACTCAAAGTAGAATAAAATGTGGTGTAATTCCCATTCATATTTAAATTTATAATAAAAAATGCAATGTGGGATCTGTCCTATATGTGCCTGCTTAACCAAACTTTAAAATGTATCTGTGTTCTTGCATTGCAAAGGGAGGAATATGCACATATGTTAGCTGTTAAATGAGTTGCTGTTCTTAGGGCTTGCACTTAGATGCCTCCCATATCATAAATTCATCCTCCTGTGCCCTGAAGTTTGGAGTTTTCAAACATCAGGCCAAACAAAGGAGAGGTGGAAGTGATGGTGCCATCTTGATTTCTTCTTGGAGAGCAGCATTTGGAGAATGGTGTCTTACTAGGACACACAGGACAATTCTAGAATTTCATTTTTGCTGTTTCTCTGGAGTTAGACTGAAATTACACAAGCCTCCTAGCTGAGAATTTTATAGGTAATCCCTTTGAAGACAGAGGACGAAAGCCTGGCTTCACCAAAGCAAAGAGGAATTTCTGCTGCTGATCTCGAGCTGGCTCCGAGAGTTCCTTCCTTGGTCTGTCCATGGACTAAGTCGCTATGCAGGGAGTGCAGTGCTGCTCGGTGTATCCAAATCCATGGCTTTTGTTAGGCTAAGGCACGTTTCATGGCAACATAATGATTTGGAGCCAAATTTCAGGGATGCTGAGCCCCCCTCCTTTCCCCCTGCCACTTGCATTCAGGTCAGTGAAGCCGAGAGTTGAACCCTTCCAAATGAGCGGCGTATCAGACGGGAATGAGGCAACAGCTCGGGACGTGCAGGAGTTTATTGGGTGTCTCTCTTGTGCTGTAGTTTTAGCCATGAGTGCTGGATTTGTTTGAGAGCAAACAGAGACGCACTAATTGATGAGAGTGTTATGCAAATAAAAAAGAGAAATGGGATGGGTAAAATAAAGGAACTGGAAAACACTTTATTATGCCTGGAAAGCCAAGCTAATCCCAGTGGAATTCTGCTTGGATAAAATGTTAGCTGCTTGGACATTTTAAGCCTTTAAGAGTTGTCTTGGAATTTTCTTTTTCATTTGCTTTTGTTACTTTGTTAGATCAGTCTACAGAAATGTGGCTCACGTTTTCCTCCCTCCCTCCCTCCCTCCCTCCTTCGCTTCCCCCCTTGGCTGAAGGTAACTCAGCCCACGCTTGGCTTGCGGGGGAGATGAAATGGTTAAGCGAGTTGAACCTCAGGTGCTTTGTTCTTGTGCTGGATGCCTGCTGCTGGGAGGCAGGCAGGAACTCCTCACCGGCCCGCAGGGCTCCCGCCGAGAGTAGAGACTTTGCTTACCCTACAAGACCACAAAACCAGTGGCTGCTGGAGTAAGCTGAGCGCACCTCAGAGCCTGAAGTGGGGCAGAACGTGGGCCCATCAGCCCAGCTCCTTTTTTGACCTTTTCTCTTGCTGTTTCTCCCACCTTTCCTGGACTTTCTCCTTCTTTCACCTCAGATGGGTAGGCAGGCAGGCTGCTTTAATGAAAGCAATACTGTGTCAAGAGGGATTGCTGGCAGAACCCTTCCCAGCCAGTCTGACCTAGCACCTCAGCAATGTTCTTGGCTTTGGCCAGCAACAGCTTGAAAACCCAGGTCTGTTTCTGAATCCAGATGGTGGTGCGTTGCCATATGTCAACAACACATGTCATCCTGATTAAAATTTTAACCACATCCATTCTGCCATCCCCATAAACCATCCTCGGCCCACTGCGTGGCAAAGGCTCCTTCCACGCTGATCCCGGTCCTCCAGCAGGAACGTGCTGTTGGCACCAGTGCAGGTGAAGCCATTGCCTCTGAGGTGGTATCTGCCTTCCCACCCAGCTCTGTGCCACAGAGCTCCACCTGTGAGGGCGCCTTGTCCTTATCAGCACTGCTGGAACAAGGTCTTCCCTTCAGCTAACTCCGGAGTCAGGCTTTAAGTGTTGGAACAGAACAAGGGGGAAAAAAAATTAAAAAAATCCCCCCTAACCCTAACTTATTTAATCACTTGTTAGGGCCTGTTGAGTTGTCTGTTAGGAAGTGGCCTGCCCAGCCTTGGAAACAGAGATAACGTATTCCTGTTGAAACACAACCTTGTCAGGTTGCCACTGAAAGGCATTTTGAAGTTGCCGATGTGTAGAAGACCAGCCTGGGCTGTTCTGTACCTGTGGTGAATGCAGCTCCCTTTACCTTGATTTGTAAGCCCTGAGGTGCAGCCCTTTCCCTGTGCCATGGACATGAATCCCAGCCCTTTTTGGGGCAGGGGACTGTCCTTCAAGGGCTTTGCACTGAAAAGCTCCTGTGTTTTTCCCTTTGTTCTAAGAGACTGTTCCAGTGGGCAGCAGGGACAGGGCATGCTGTGTGCTGCTGAATTCAGAGCTGGGGTCTCATTCCAGTGAGTCGTTTGGAGACTGGGATAGTTTGTGAAGTGGAAGTGGTTTCCCCAGCTGTGCCTCTCAGTTCTTTCAGCTTGGTTTCTGCAGCAGCTTCCCCTCTGCCTATAGGTAATGCTCCCAGAACATTTATCCCTTTGGCTAATTTCATTCCAGTGTGACAGACAGACAAAAACTCTCAAAGGCTCCAAGTTTCGACTTTTACTTTTTGTTGTTTAAAATGGTGGCTGAGCAGGGAAGAGACACCCCCATCCATATCCTCCCAGGAGGAACGTCGGCAGGGTGAACCTCACCTTTGTCTGTCCGGCGTGTCCGTTGGCAGACGCAGAGCTTGGAAGCAGCCACACGCAAGCTGCCTCTTGCTCTTCCAGATGTGAGGGCCAGAGGTCGGGAAGGGAGGAATCACAGGGAAGGGGAAGATGAATCATAAAGGAGTTGGGGGAGAAGCGCAGGATGTTGTCCTGGGAGGAATGAAGACATGCGATGCGAGTCCTCAGGAAACGAGGCTTTGTTTTCTCTGATGGTTGTGGAACAACTTGTCCTTCTGAGAAGAAGAGGGGTGACAGAGGAGAGGAAAGAAGCTGAAATGGCTTCTAGTTATTAAATATTTAGGTTTATATATAGGTATTTTCCCCCACCTCTTTTTAGTATGCTGAATGTTACAACCACTTTTTGAGCTCTGTTCTGGTAGGGCATAGATAGTGTTAAAATGTCTGGTCCAGAGCCTGTGGAAATTGGGAAAACGGGTGGTAGACATCAGTTGTTGTATCTGAACTTGTTTGTGGCCTGGGAGAGTTGTTTTAGAAACTGTTGCTCCAGTCCCCAAGGGGAATGTGGGATGTTCCCCTTCTAAACATGGATATAGCTTGTGAGTAATCTCCTAAATCACTGCAAATTGGTAAAGAGTATTATGAATCCTGTAAGAATGAGCCTTCTCATTTCCTTTGGAGGGAAAAAGATGTTTTGGAAGCCAAGGATGCTGAAGTGCTGACCTGCTCTAAGGTCTGGGACCGCATGAAGCACTCACTTCCAAGCTTAGGTCTCTCCATCACAGAAACAGAAGTGGTATCCCTGCTCCAAAGAGGAGCCTAAAGGTAACACTTGGACTGGAGATAGGAGTCTGGAGAAGAACTTGTAGGGAAAGAACTCTGTCCCCTACCTAGTATTGACAGTTTGATTGCATTTCTAGAGCAGATACCTCCAATGGCATCTTCATTTCACATTACGAGTCATAGAGATACAAAATACAGAAGAAATGAGGTACCTGAAAGGAGGAGAGAGAGAACTTCTCTAACTCATTGTGTGTGGCTGCCTGCACAAGGAAAGGGATGTATTTGGATCTCATTTTTCTGGGCAGTCCCATTTTTTCAAGACAATGCCAAGAGTGTGCTTTCAGTTCTCTTCCAGTGTCCAAGTGCCAGTGCAGAGAGATGCTATTTATGCAGCAGAGCTCGTTGCCGGTTTTTATTTAGTACACATTTGTACCAGCTATTGAGTTGGATTCCTGGCTAGCGTAACACAACACAGCTCCGTTGGCTCCTGTGATTTCCATAGTTCAGAGTCTGGCATATGTTTTCCTTTCAATGTATATTGACTGCCCGGCCTGTTAAAACTCTCGCCGCGAAACCTACGCTGTTGTGTAATACCCTGTTGACTTTTGGCAGGGCTGCTATGAATAGTGCCGGAGGAAATGAAGTAGCTGTGAGGATGACTTTTCTTACGCTATATAAAGTCTGCTCTAGGTTGATACAAAATGTAAATGGCAAAGTTAGATGTGGAGCCAGTGTCTAGTGGAGAAATCATAGAAAGGTTTGGGTTGGAAGGGACCTTAAAGACCATGTCATTCCACCCCCTTCATTCCACACCTTCCAGGAGCCCAGGTTGCTCCAAGCTCCATCCAACCTGGCCTTGGACACTTCCAGGGATCCAGGGGCAGCCACAGCTTCTCTGGGCAACCTGTGCCAGGGCCTGCCCACCCTCTGAGAAATCAGCTTTGATGAAGTCCAGTCCCAGTTTTGCCTCTGACCAGCTTGGGGATTTGGGGACCTGCCTGTGTTTCAGTTTCCTCTTCCATGAAATGACAATAATGTGTGAGGATTAATTGGTCAGTGGATGGCAAACCCTGGATTTTGTAAATGCTGGGGTAGCTGTTTCAAAAACTTCCTCTTCTGGGTTAAAAGGAAACAAGACTAAGGATTATCGAAGTCTTAAGCAATATTGTTGGATATTTTTTCAGTGACGCAAATACAGATCTCATTTTGAAAAAGATCAGAATGGACGTTGACGGTAAATAAAATCACCAGCCAATAACTTGCAGCGATTAAAACAAATTTGATTAAGCATTAACTGTGGAGAAACCTTCTTAGGGACAAGTAGAGGCTGTAACCCTTGGCTTGTGGCTCTCTGTCTACATTTCCAGAGGCCCTTCTTGCTCTCCACAATTCCCTGACAGGAGGGTGGAGCCAGGTGAGCGTCAGGCTCTGCTCCCAGGGAACAGGGATTGGACAAGAGGAAACTGCCCCAGGTTGTGCCAGGGGACATTTAGTTTGGGGATTAGGGAATATTTCTTCACAGAAAGAGTTGTTGGGCATTAGAAAGGGCTGCCCAGGGCAGTGGTGGAGCCACCAACCCTGGAGGGATTTAAAACGTGTGTAAATGTGGCGCTTGGGGACATGGGTTAGTGGTGGCCTTGGCACTGTGTGGTTAATGGTTGGACTCAGTGATCTTAGAGGGCTTTTCCAAGCTTAGCTTGAAGAAAAGGCCACCCCACCCTCCAGCCTTGTTTGTTGCATGTGTGCAGCAAAAAGTGAAAAATCATAGTATTTGTAGCCCTTGCTTGCACTGTTGCATTTGCAGTCCTGACTTGAGGCTTTGGGAGCCCACCCCTGAAATTCCTGCCTTTTTGTAGGCTTCGGGCTTATTTCTTCTTGTTTTCTCAACGATGATATTTGTGGTTTCATTCTTACCAGACTGTTTTCTTTAATTTAATGAGATTTATCCTCCGGGTTTGAAAGGGAAATCCTTTGGTTTTGTCAGTTAGGTGTTTAGTCACAACAAGTCACGTGTAAGTGTTTTTTTGTCGGTGGAGAGAGACGGATGCAGCTGGAGAAGACAACTCCAGCGTGCTGGGGGTAGGAAGGCTGCTGGGCTGCTCTGGTCTCCACTGGTGTCCTGGGAAAGCTTGGGGAGCTCACTTTGATGTAGATAAACCTTGGCCAAGGGGCTTCAGCAAAGGCAGACGAGCAGACAGAGCTGTTGTACTTATCATACCTGCAGTTTATGAAATGAAGGAGTTAAGTTTCCCAACCTGACACAAGGGGAGCACCCTGTTATTTGCTTAACAAAGATTTTTGTGTCTGCGTCTCGCTAACCCAGTGTGTTTCAAATTCACTGCAAATAATTCTTTCAGCTGTTTCCTAGACATCCTGTCACGCAAATGGATAAAACAATATAGCCAGCTCAGTGGAAAAAACAATAAATTATACAATAAAAACGTATACAGTGTACTCTTTGTGTTAGGGCCTGACTCGGCACTGTGTTACTCCAGGTTTGCACCATCCAAACTTGACTTCGTGGCCAAATAGTGGAAGGAGACTGGCACATCAGGCTGGTAGCAGTGGGATTATGCCAAAGTTTTAAAAATTATTAAGAACAAAGTAGCCATGAAATCCTGCATATGAAGTTCGTTACTTTCTGGTAATGGTGACTTTGGTAGGATTAACATGTAGGAAAATATTTCTTCTTAGAACATTTTCGTGTGCATATTTAAAAACTGGAAATCCACTGTGTTTGCACAGGAATGCCATTAATGTTGTAAATCAAACTGCACCGTTAAAGAATACACTTTATAAAAAGTTGAGCAATTTAGAGAAACGGTCTGGTTTTTAACCAATAAGCCAGGGGAAAAAATATATATTTAATATAAATTGGTACTTCTGGAAGCTGTAAGCTGCACGTACCTCCATGCAGGCAATGGATTTGGACGCTCTCATTTTCTCTCTGGAGGTACTTGCCTCTCTCCCCTGGTTCCATTTGGTATGGAGACTCCTAAAAACAGGCCTGAGGCCAGGCACCCAATGGGGCTCCAAGGAGAGGATAATTAAGTAAGCTGAAATCCTGACAATTTTTTACAGAGAGCGAAACTCAAATGTACAAATTACCTGGGAATGCTGCAAGTTGCTGGTTTCCCCACGGGATAAGGCTCGTGGAGCAGAGAGGTGCACGTGGGGACTGTATCAGGTTCACATCTGGCAGGTCGTGATTTACAGAACCCAAGAATGGGGCACGCAACACGGTGCTTTCAAAGATCTTTGTCCCAGTTCCAGTTTAATTTCCTCCCGGCCCTGCATACACACACAGAGCCCCTTTCCCATCTGATCTCTATATAAAGGAAGGTGAATGATGTGTGTGAGGAAGCGAGGAGGATGCCGCAGGGCCAGCCCAGCAGCCCTAAGTAGGTGTTGCAGCGTGCCCCCGAGGCATTTCTCCAGGCTGTTCCAGGGACCTTCTGGGAGCTGGTGGGAGAAGTGACTTTCCAGGCTGAGCTGGGACTCAGTCTGTGCAGAGACAACCCACAAGGTACCGGGCTGTGCTAATTATGGAGGTGAATATGGGTTGTACAACCTCTCCAACAGGCTTAGGTCTCCGAATATCCAAATTTGTTCCATAGGAACCGTGGAGCAGCCACTGAGCATTCGGTGTCAATCTGCTTGTGTTTAAGTGCAAGGAGTGGGGGATTGGTGGCCCGGCGCCAGACCTGGGCTGCCAGAAGAGCTCAGAAGTTTCCTGATCCTGCTCCCCACCTCCCGTCTCCGAAGGGAGCTGCCGCCTCTTTCCCATGACAGCTTTGTCACCCGTCCAAAACACAGGCATTTGTCAGGATGTTCTCTCCTTTCCTGTGATGGAAGAGACTCTGTTTCTGCTTGTGGCGGGGAAGGAGTTGGGCTTTTGTGGTCTTCCCATGCATGGACTGGTTATTTTAGGGAATAGGCAATAGCACCACCGTGCTCAGGACCAGGGTGGCACCTGATGGAATTGGGCTGATCCACACACATGCACATGCAAGGCCAGTGTCCTGCAGGAGTGAGGGGAGACCTGCCTTCATCCCCCAGAACTGATGTGTTTGCAAATACTCACTTTTTGTCCCAACATGGGCCAATTTGTGGCATGTTCTCAAAGTCAGCATTTAATCCCCAACCCCCAGCTGCACTTTTACTCCACTCCACACTTGCCATTTTAACATCAACCCACACAGATTCTCACAGGATGAAGAGAACCACTGCTTTTACTATGTAAAAGTAGACACGTAAGGCTGCATTAAGAGCAACACAAAACAGCAAGGAAGAAAGGTGTTTAATTTGCAGACCAAAGATCCTAGAAATTTGTTTAAGGATAATCTCAGCGCATGAGTGGGTATCCCTTGCTCACACTGGGACCAAATAACAGCCCAAGTGCACGGTGCACAGTCAGGCCCTCATTTACCAAATTATATCATTCTCACTAATGTTGCCTGGGTCAGTGGGTGAGGCAGCTGTGGGTTAGGACACTACAAATCTGACAAGAATTAATGCATTAGTAATTCTTCTTAAGCCTGTAATGTATCCACAGCTTCCAGGGGAGGTATTTTCAGATAAGAAATGTAGAAGTCAGTTGTTATATTAAGCTGCCTCTCATTAATGGGAGCCTTTCCTACCGTCATTTCCGATTGCATTAGTGGCAAATTCTGCTCTTTCCAAGATTAATGGTCTGAGTGGAATCTATAGCGGAAACGTGGCCTTGTGGTGGAGGCAGTGGCTGGGGACACCAGTGAGGTGGCTTTAGGTCTTGCCTTGGCCTCAGACATCCTGGGCATGTTGCTCAGGGAGCGTCTTGGTACTTGGACCTGTGTTCTGGGTCACAGGTGTGTGCAGGTGGGCCCTGGGTGCTTGGGAAACCCCTCTCACACTGACTGGAGCTGAGAGTCTGACCCCAAACATCCATGCCTCAGTTTCCCTCCCTGCAAACCTGGAGTGAATTATAACAGCAGCTTCCTGATAAAGGATATTGAGGAGTTTTATTAATTTCTGAGGTGAATTGTCCAGGTTTGATACTGGTTATACTTGTAAGAGTGATTCACTGGCACAGGTTGCCCCAAAAACTGTGGCCGCCCCATCCCTGGAAGTGTTCAAAGCCAGGTTGGATGGGGCTCCGAGCAACCTGGTCTAGTTAAAGGTGTCCATGGCAGGAGTTTGGAACAAGATGGTCTTTAAGGTGCCTTCCAGCCCAAACCATTCTGGCATTCTGATTCTCTTGCTCTGAGCTAACTGGCATCCCAGGACTACAGATCCATGTGTTCTGGGGAGGAATGGACACATGGCTATAGCAGGGACACTCCTTCAACATTTTAAATTGTTCACTGGCTGCAGAGATATTCATGATTCAAAACAATGTGCTTCAGTTGACTGATGAATATTGTCTCCCAAAAAGCCATTAAATACCAAGTATACTTTTCAAATAGGATATGGGAAACTATCTGTATGCAGACAGTCCTGCAAATTTGTTGTAAACAAATTTATTCTCCTATAGCACACCTACGCCGTAAGTCAAGGCACTGTCATGTGCAAGGTGTCTCGGCAAAGATGCTTTTGCCAGCTCTTGTTCCAGCCTGCAGAAGGACTCTTTAGGTGTTCCCAGATGGTACTCTCATGAATCCCTCTTCAATTAAGTGAAATTTTTGCAGCACTGACTTGTTAATATGTCTTGCTTAGCTGTCCCTTTTATTCAGTCACTACCTGCTTTTGGAGGTTCCCTCTTCTCTCCCCCATCCATTGCAAACATTAAGTAATAAAAAACCTTTTCAACACCTACACCCCCAAATCATTAAGCTAAGAACTGTCATTAGAAATGTATATGTAGCAGAGCAGAGGAAGTGACAGTGGGAAAATGTGGCAACGCTGCACACTTCTCATTGTGTTTTAAGTACACTCTGCCCTGTTGTCTTCTTATAGATCCAGTGTTTTTATGACACTGAAGTTTTTGAAGTTGCTCCTTTGTTGGTGCCCTTGCAGGGATGGGGCCAGAGCTGATGCTTGGGCTCCTCTGCAAGGTCTCTGAAAGAGCCTTCATGTTTGGCAAAGTTAATTTTGCCTGGTTGTCGTCCCCTTTACCCCACAGCACTGGTGTAAGAGGGCAGCAACCTGACTGAAACAGGGCTTCATAACTCCAGTTGTGTAATACATGGAGAAGCAAGCAGGGTTTGGTGGTAGGACTGAGTTCCAGCTGTGTTCTCTCCTTCTGTCAAAGGCACTGCTCCTGGTGCCTTCCCTTGCCTTCACTTTACTGCTAATAAACTTAATTAATGTTCAGCTACTGTGTCCTCTGCTGGGCTCCACGGAGCAGAACCTCCTCCCAATGGGCCATGGCCTGGCAAGCACGGCTGTCCCGGGGAACTTTGGACTTGTGGCACAGCCAGACGTGGGGCCAGCCATGGCCCAGCCACAGAGAACTTTGTGCAAGGTGGGGATGAGTTAGTAACAAGGCTGCTCTGCGGGCTGCCAGCACTTCCCAAGGGCTGGTTTGGCAGCCTGGCTGTGCCAGGACCCTGGGACCTTCCCGCTGTGCCCACTGTCCCCCAGCCAGCGGAGGAGGTGGTGGCCGAATGCCACGCAGGGATTCCCTTTCCTCAGGGCTGCCAGGTTAGAGCAGCTTAGTTCCACTGAAGCAGAAAGTCGAAGAGCCGGGGCCTTTCAGTGTGGAAATAACTAACGCTGCATGTGGATTTGATTTTCGGCACAGAGGTTTGGCGTGGGGTGGGTTTTTATTCACTCCTCCGGACCCAGGGCTGATCTGCTGCTGTGGAGAAGCTCGCCCGGGTCCGAGGCTGCCCCTCCATCGGCAAGACGAAATATTTTCACGCTTTTATCTGTGCAAATTAAATGAGTTAATATGGGATTAAAAAAAGCGTTTGTTTATATTGTTGTCCTCCTCTAGGGTAACCATCTACAAATTGATCTAAAAAGATTGTATTTGCTTCAGGGAAAAAAAAAAAGAAAATTGTATTAAGCTGCAATTGCACTAATTATTGACCGGGGGGAGCTCAGCTCTGGGTATCATGGAGATTATAATAATTATATGGAGCTGGGCTTTAAAAGCACTGTCCTACGTGGCTCTGGGCACTGAATTAAACTGGGAGTTTTCTAACTAAGTTCTCAGTTGCCAGCAGTAAGGTCTGGGTGAAGAACAAACAATAAACCACACAGTAATCAAAGATAAAAAAGATAAATCCAAAGGAGAAGGAGAATAAGCGTGATCTTTCAGATTAGCATTTAAACAGAACCACGGCTGCAGCAGAAACTTTAGTTCAAGTAAGAACATTCTGCATGACTTCTAAATTTGTCATTTTGTGTACAGCATTTGTGTACTGGCAAAAGGCTTAGTGTTAAAGGCATTTCTGTCAAAACAACCCGTTGCTTTGGGGGACCTAGTATGAACTTTATTGGCAAAAGCATTTTTTATTTGTATAAGGTACAGTTACAGTAGAGGAGTTTGCCAGCAGAGCCGTACGAGGAATTTCTTTGCCAGGCTGACCTAGCCCGTAGACTCGTTCAAAGTAATCGGTTGTACGTCAGCTTTGCTTTGCTCTTGTTAACAGCAGAGCTTCTTGTGCTCGCAGGGAGCACGGGGTTTGCTCTCGTCATTGTGCTTGAACTGTGGAAAGGTGGCAGTGCCAAGGGGTTTGGTTGGGCTCCTGTGCTCAGTGCCTGAGCGATGCTGGGCTGGGGTTCTGCCACTGGAACCAGTCCCATGGAAACGCGGCAGACTGGGCTGGTGGTGGGATGAGAGCAGCAAGGACACACGATGGCAAAACTGGAAAGAAGCAAGATTTTTTAATAGAAAAGGGAGGAAAAGAGTAGTTCAAGGTAGTGGAGGTTGTTTAAAAACATAGGTAGGACAAGGATCATACACAGAGGCATCGCATTCCCTAAACTGACTGTGTAATGGGAAAAATGAGACAATCTTCCAGAGACACGAACTCAATTAAAATGGATCTTTATATATCTCACTCCAGCCATTAAAACTTAGCCAGCTATCACACTTTCTAGTGCGGAACAGTGTCACACATCCGTCGCATTCAAACATGCAAGCAATGTTTTCCCCGATATGGTTAAGTAACCCAATACTTTGTATAGCTGAAAGATCAGTCGAACAAAGTATCCATCTAATTAAATCTAATCAGTCAGTGCACAAGCTTACATTGTGGTCATCGCCTTGGTATGTACGGGAGGGTTTGAAGCACTGAAGCGAGGGGCATGGGATTGAATAAGTGTTAGATGATGAAAGGCAAGGGTTAAAAACTTTCAAACTACAGTGTTAACATTTCTTCCCTGTCATCAGCTATCTGATATTTTGGTATTTCAGAGCGGGGTGGGGGGGAGAGAGAAAAGAAAAGAAGAAAAGAAAGGACAAACGAAGTATGCGTGGCATCTCGATCCTGGGTAGAGTTCTCTGGACGCTGCAGAGCCCTGACTTAGCCTATTTACAAAATTAGTTGCATCCTTTCATTTGCAGTCGAGGCGTCCCTTCAGTATAATGGTAGTGCTGTTTTAATGGTGGAAAGTCACACTTTCCTAACTTTTCAGACTTGTGGTGCCAGACTCTGGATGTCTCAGGCAGGAAGGTGGCGGGTTCTTTGCAAGACAGTTTTATGGAAAAAAAGCTTGAAGTTTGGTGTAGGAGCTGCAGCACACGTAGCTGTGTCTGATGTGAATAGTAACTACTGCTCTCTTCATCCCTGTGATCCAGATAAGCTCTCCTCACCGCAGAATAGCAACAGGCCCTTACTCATAATCTTCCTAAATGTCTTTTGGTGTTTGAGGCTGCTCCTAAAACCTCACCCAGAGCTTCAGCAGTGTGAGGACAGGCCAAGCCAAGGGCAACTTTCTGCTCTTATGCAAGTGGGCAAAACGGCGCTTCGGGGAAGACTTTGGCCATGAACTTGTTGCTCAGATGAACTCTGACCATGTGGCCAAAACAAACCTAAATAATGTTCCAGAGGCTGGGGCAGGTTCTCAGGGCAAATCGATGCAGGCCCACTGAGATTAACAGCGTTCTGCTGGTGATTGATGCCATGGGGGGCCGTGGCCCCTCGTCACGTTGCTGCTGAAATCCCAGGGAGACTCACCCCCATTGCCTTCCTGCAAATCTCTTTCATTAACTTCTTCATTCTCGGCTCCATGTTAAATGAGCCGGGGCAGCCTAATCTGGTGGCATGGCCGAGGGCTGTACTGGGGATGTTGCAAGGCTTCTTTTTGCTCCACGTCATAAGGGCTGTTTGCTGTTGTCCCTCTCCAGGTCATCCTGCTCCAGACAGGTAAATAGAATCATGGGAGCGTTCCCGTTCCAAAAGGAATATGGTGTGTGTTTAGTCCTGTCTTTATCATTCTACCTGTGCTGGAGATATTTTCCTTACTGCTGGGTAAGCCCAGATGTACACCATCTGCTTGTCTTATGATCTTTGACATGATTGAGAGGCCACCAAAAATACCCAGTGATTGCATACTTTTCGACTGACTGGTATAAAAGGAGAAGATGTTAATAATCAAGCGAATAATATTTGCTATTTTGGGGCCTCCTGAAATTCTTGGGAGATGTATTTTGAAAGTAGAAGCTAAACACTCTGTGTGCATAAGCCTTTGCATATATCTCTTCCCTTAGCCATATGTTTGAATACACACAGTTTTAGATGAAATATAGCAGAGTCTATTTTAGGTGTGTTTGAAAAAGTCAATAGCCTTAGATTGGCTGCCACAGCCTGCTCTTGTCAGCCGTTTCAGTTCTGACTTTCTGTGAAGTCACAGGGTCTCGAGACCAAATATCTGAAATACGCCTTATACCTCTTGGGTAAAAAGTAAAAATATCCTTCTCGGTGCACTTTTGAGCAAAATACTTCATCCATTACCCTTTGGAGAGATTTTGCCTCTGCAAGGCTGGATTGCCTGTTGCCAGCACGGAGATCAATGGGAGCCCGAGTCCCTCAGCATCTTGCCAGAGCCCCGCTCCAGATGTCCGATAAAACTCCACGGGGCTCATGCTTTGAAAAGAGCGTGGGCTCTGTGAATCGCTGTTGCAGTAATAAAATTGCACCTATTCCAGATCTTGTCTTCTCTGTCCAATTAGAAGAGCATGTTTTCTGCTTAGGGTTTGTAAAAGTTGGCTGACCAGCTGGGTTTCATTCCTTTCTCCTTTTTTTTTTAACTTCTTGTCCTTTTTCTTTGGTATTTTTTTCCCTTTTTTTAATATATAACATTCGAATCGATGTTCAACGCCGTTCCCTTTGATAGTTCATATGCTGGTTTATGAGCATGGCAAAACCAAAAAAGGTCAGATAAAGGTTAAGAAAGACAGTTATCAGGCCTGTATAAGTGAGGTATTTTTAAGGCTCTGCTAATTGGCAGCACAGTTAAGGCATCATTCATAAAAGAGTGTGCGTTAAAATGACCATATCCATTTTTAAGAGTAGGGAGATTATTCCTTTGCCAAAAGGATTAACTCCACCTTCTCATCACTGCCTTTATACTGGGGTGTTTTTCCATGGGAGAGACTAATTTTGGGCATTTTGCCTACAGTATCCAGGCTTAGACCCCTCACTATTTAACTGTTACAGCTGGCAAAATCTGGGACTGAAAATGTAGCCATATAACATGGCAACAGCCAGAACAATAAGACAGGCAAATCTTTTAAATCTGTATTTTATAAAACATCTGTTAAAGAATATTAAGTCAGAAGTTCTGTTCACATATTTGCTGTGTTTCGCTTATTAAACTCAAACATTACAGCTTGCTTTATTTTTCTTAATAGAATTACTCGTCAGGCTTAGGGGAAAGATTGGGAAAAAAATTATCTTGTTTTTTTAGCCTTCTCTGAAGCCTCTGGAGTAACGACCGAGGCATTCTGGCCTGAAACCCTGGCAGATTTTACAAGGGCTGCTGGTTATATTCACCTGGTTTGGAGGGAAATGTAACAGATTTTTCTCCTGATGTGTTTGCCCGTGTGCTGAAACGCTGCCATAACCCGTCCTCATTCTGTGGCCAGCCCGCGCGGCAGCCGGCACTCATTTGTCTTTTGTCTTTCAACCATCTCTCATTCTGGGTCAGCAAATTCTGGTTTTCCTGAGAACTGGGGTGTCCAAATCAACATCTCAAAACCCAAGCTAAAACATCTGCCAGGTCTCATGTGCTGGCTCAACTGGCAGGAACTATAAAACCAAGCGAGGACAGGCCAAACTTAACCCAAATTTTCCAAACTGTTTACAGTGTGGTGGGTCAAACCACAGGAAACACAGACTCCAGAGTGGTTCTTCCAGGTGCATTCCTCACCAACCACAGCCAGGATGGGAAATGCTGGCTATACCCACCCTGGTCAGGAGCTGAGGGGGCCACTTGGGTGTCCAGCTGTGAGTCCCAGTGTAGCAGCAGGGTCAGAAAAACCCCCACACCACCATCTGGGGACGTGTACGCTGAGAACTCATGGGACTCCAGGCTCAGTCTCACTCCCTGCCCCAACCTGGTGAGTGCCAGGCTGATGGGTATGGTGAAGATTCATAGGACAGGTAGATATGAAAATGGATTATCCCAAAAAGGCCATTGTTAACTTTTCTAGCACCAGTGTCTACTAAGGACTGGAGTGGCAGGGCACACAAATGCTTAAAATATTTAAGGTGCACGTATATCTTGAGTCTCGCAACCTTTTCATATAAGCTGGCAGCTTAAAAATGTCTTATTGAACTGCATTGCTTTAAATGGAGCAGGTACTGCTGGGTAACAATTTTCTATGTTTTATCAGTCTTGCAAAAAAAGTCTGTAAGCACTTGTGGCTGCTGTTATAGACATATTTTGAATATATATTTTATGTAAGAACTTGACCTTATCTTGTACCATCTGAGAAGTGTATAGATGTTTTTTTTACCTGGGCACACTGAAGGGTGACTAACGGTTTTATTCTGTTTTATTTAAACTCAGTAACTACATATATAGACTTTACTAGATGCTTTACTAATTTATTGTGGCAATGTGGTATTTAGACCACTGTTTAAGTGAAGTTTGCCAGTACAGTTAAAAGAAATTAGAGACACCATCATTGCTAAATCACTTTACCATTCAAAGATGAACTGTAAACATATGCATTCATTTAATTATAATAGTGCCAATTATAAGAGAAATTGTAATGCCGAGAGTAGTAGCTTTTATGTGATCATAATAATGGCATACATTTATCTTGGTTTGGCAAGTTAGGTCTTTCTTTTAATAGTTGGCTTTGCTTAAATAGAATGTGGTTTGTTAAAACCCACACTAACCCCCACACCCTTCCATTTGTTATTGCCCAAATAATGAACAATAATCATGTGGTATAAATGATTAATGTATACATGGCTTAGCAAGTATCTTCGAGGTTTAGAAAGTGTTTTTATTTTCATTCTTGCACCGGACCAAGCTATAGTCCAATGACATGTTGCTCTTTGGTATTGGACAGAAAATCTTTTTGCTGAGGGAGAAGTGATAGGAACTTGAAGTTGTTCAAGTCTGCTCTCTTTGAAGTCGGTCGCAATTCCAGAGCCAGCCTCCGGAGAAGCGAGCCCATTGTTTCTGGGGCACTTTGCTTTGTGCCTCTTATCTGCTAAATCACAATTTAATGTCGCATGTAGGAGAGCCAGAGCCTTGCATTCCATTCCTGAGCAATTAATGCGGTCCATGCGAGGAACACCCCACGGAGGTGGATGCAAGGAGTCTTCCAATTATCCCCTCCAGATGAAATAACCTCACTCGGCGACGCGCACGGCAGCGCCTTTTAAACGTGCGTCTGCAACTCCCAGCCCGAAGTTTAGCAAGTCCTGTATCTCACTTTTATTTACATCTGATTTCTCTGGAGCCTAATCAGTCCCAGTGATAAAAAAAAAAAAAAAAAAACAAAACCAAAAACAAACAAACTCTTCCCTTTCAAGTTTAATTTTTAAAGTGTCAGCCGTACGCGACTATTTTCAACAAGATTACCCCACGCAAATGAAGGGGGCTTTATCTTGGGCGCCACAGTGAGCGGCACAATGTTGTCACCGTGCCGCAGACAATGCCACCCATTTATAAGAGGATTCAAAGAGTTAAAAAAAAGGCATTACTTGAAACTTGATATAAAACCTGTGGCCAAAGCAGGCTATGGGCTGGAGCACTTGATTATTCTTTTATCAATAAATAAGAGTGGCATACAGTTAATTTCAGCACTGTAATTGAGCGGTGCATTCTGGGAGGCTGCAAAGCACTGTAAGATGAGGAAATGTTTTAGAGACTAATCATGAGAAGAAAGGAGCCTTTCATAGCCCTTATGATGCTGTTGTCAGAGCTAAAGGCAGATAATGATTCAGTAATAATGGCACATTGTGAATATTTAAGCTGAAAAGATTGGGACAAAATGAGCAGACATTGTTGGTTTGCTAAACCGAACAGTTGGTCTTTGGGCTCCAAAACTATCTACAACTCAAATTTGGGGCTCAGAAGTTGCAAAATGAAAAAAGAAAGATGTTTCCAGGACGCTGGCCTGGCACAGGGGTTGTGCATGGAGCCTGCACGGGGCCTCTTCGCTTACTTTGGAAATCTGAAATTGATAGTCGAAGGGGTTTTTTTCATGACTCTCTGAACTGACAAAGTACAATACACTGCAGACTGTGTAAATCTCCCTCCATTTAGGTGCCAGAAGAAATCACTTCAGAAGAAAATCAGTTTTAGTAATGACCTAAAATATTAAATATAGAATGGAGAGTGTCATATTGCAAATAAGTTGACTCATTTGCATTTTGTCTCCGGGGCATTGGTAGTGCTATAAAGAGACATGCAGCTGAATTTATGTACATTGTCTTTTTTCCTCATTACTACATTCTGGATCTGTTAGTTGTCTTTCTTTAAACATCTGTTAAATGCAGTTTCATGAAGCCGTACGTTCCCATATGTTTGGGAACGGTATCAAAGCGTGGAGCTTTTGGCCTCCTTTACAACCTTTTGTCTCAGAGAAAAAGGTGGATGAGCTCTGGGGCCGGATCCTGCCGGAGCCCAGGGCCAGCAGCACTGTTGCTTTCTGTAGGAGCCAGAGAAGTTTTCTAAAATTGTAAAAACCAGCACAGATAGGGACAAAGAGCATTTCAGCCCTGGTATTGATACTTGAAAAGGTTGTTCATTTCATTTTAAGAAAAAGCGCAGAAGAACTTACCAAACCCAAAACTTCTGGGGCTCTTAGGGCAACTTTTACTCTCTGTAATTTTCTACATGTTAAACCTCAGAGAATTCAAAAACATTTGGCTGTGTAAGGACAGGCAGGAGAAAACATCTCCTGCACTTTTACAGACACAGTAAGCCCTAATTTATTATTATCTTTACAATGACATAAACTATTCCAGCCCTAGTATTTCTTTTCCAGAAACACTTCTCATGTGTACTTTCACACAAAGAAGAAACAAACTCCTGCATCTATACATCTGTTTTTCCTTGAGAAAAAGCAATTACTTACAATAAACAGCTTCAAAACTTTAATCAAAATACAGTTAGAAAAAGTTTATCTTTTTGCAAAATTCTTTTTAAAAACAAGCTCCACGTTTATAGTAACACTCATTTTTATCCATATGCTTTAAATCTGTGTATTTACTTAGCTAGGCAATATTTTTAACTTTCTCCCCCCCCACCCCCAAGTCTGTATTTTTACTGAAAAGTTTCTTACAAAGTCATTTATCTATTAAGAAAATTTAAAATCCCAGGACCAGGTCCTCCTCTGGGGAAAAGAAGCATTGCTGCAAGAGTCCATAGGCGCTGCAGTTGCCTGCAATAAAAAGAGAAACCCAGTTTCTTCATGGTTTCCAGGGCCCCAGTCCTGCATACTTATGCACTTACTTCACTTAACTACTGGAAATGAGCTCACCCGCAGCTCTGGTGTGTGCCTCTGCCGTGCAGGGAAGGGCGGCTGCACGGTGGGATCACTCCTGCTACCCAAACAAGCTCCGGCAGACCCTGCCCGAGTCTCTGGTGCCCTTTGCCAGGTAGACAAACCCTGCCAGGTAGACAAGCCCTTGGTGGCCTGGTTTCGCAGCACTCTGCCGGGCAGCTAGCGGGCTTGGCATGAGCTGTGCCAGCGTATCGGTGTTTCTGACGCGCGGGCAGTGCCCGTGCTCAGGTCAGAGTGACCCAGGGAAGTCTTTAATTTGGATCGGCATGACGTTGCCCCCTTCCCATTTTGCCTTGACTCGTCAGTTTGTTGCAATTCCCCAGGTAAAAAGCCAGTTTCAGTCTGAAGCGCTGATTTGATCCAGCGTGCTTGGGTTACGTCTAAGGACTGGTAACTCTACTCTGCCCTTAAGGGCTTTCTTTCATTTGCCTTGCAAAGCTCAGCAGTCTCCCTGTGTCTCCCACTCCGTCCTGGAAGCGCATTTGGAGCGCAGTGTCCAAGTGCATCACTGTCAGATTTCAGCCAGCTCAGACACCGTGGTGGGGGGATTCAGAGCTCTGACTTGCCCCCATAACGAGGTCACAATCATTAAATGAAGTAGCCCTGATAAATTCAGTGAAGATCTGGCCTACAGATCCTTTGCCAAATGCAGTCAGATCTGGATGCGGAATTTCAATATCCCCAGTGCCTGGGTTGCTTTTGATCTTTCTTACCCAAGTGCTAAAGGTACAAGAAGAACAGATTAGCGTTGGTCCATCTTAACATTTAGGAGCCGTGTTGCAGCTCCAGTACAAATTGCAGCAGCACGTATAATCCATACTAATAGCTCCCTGCAGCAGGGAATTCAAGGCACAAATTTCCCCTTTGCTGCCGTCATCAGAGCCTCCAGTTCACGCCGTCAAGAGAAATTCATAATTGTCAAGTGCTCAGGCGACCAAGTCTGCGCAGGACAAACAACAATTCCCGATTTGTTTGTTCCGCCCTCTCTCTTCCTCCATCCAGGCCATCCGAGTTGTCTGAGAGCACTTCACATGTTGCCCTTGGCCGAGGACGGCTCTGCCTGGAGCATGTCCAACTTGGCGTGGAGACGTTCTAATAAAGCTCCAAATGATGCTCGTTGCCAGTGAGGAGGGGGATGAGGAAGGTGAAGGAAAAGATGGCGCCAAGGTCATCGTGTTTTGGCCTGTGGCACCGTGCTTTTGCAGGAAGACACATTCCTCTCCCGATTTTACTCTCGAACGCTGCTCTTAACAATGGTGATGATAATTTCATCAGTGTCACTGATACTTGATATTTCTCATTTACATTGCACGTTTCATCTTCAAGGCTCTTGAAGTAATGAGCTAATCCTCACAACATCCCTGTAAATATTATTCCCCCCTTAAAGAAACTGAAGCAAGGAAGTTAAGTAAATAATGTACGCTATTTATATTATGATGGCTTATAGGGGTTCTGGTGAAGGTCAGGTCCTCCTTGTACATAGACATTATACAAATAAGAATCTATATAAGTAAACTACTTCTTGGCCTGATGAGTTCATACTTCAAATATACAAAACAAGCAAAGAATAGAGGGAAAGGAGCCCTATCAAAACCCCAAAATGACAAGGAGATTAAGTGATTGAGCGGAGGTAGTGCCTGGAGACTTGGGCCAAAGGCAGCTCTGAATCCCTCTCTGATGTGTGTATTTGTCCTTTCTGAGATGAGGGTTGTAAAGCCTGGATTAGGAGAACTTACTTTTACTAGCAGGTGACACACTTGCCTTTAAAATGTTAACAAGACCTCGATTTTAATTAAAACATATTACTGTCAAGGTTTATATTCATTAGAGATGCACAATGACTTGTAGGGGACATGGGAATGGTAACTCGCTCTTAGCTCTTAAACAGTTTTTGGAAAAGTTTGCAGGTTTGGGACTTCTTTTAAGTGCTGAGGAACTGTAGGTAGCCATCCATTAAAACAAAATTGAGGTTATTGTCTTAATTTAGCTCCCAGCACTCAAAACTTAAGTGTTCCGTTTGTGAAACAGAAAGGAGTTCCAGTGGGATGAGAGTCACCAACACATCTTTCCTGGAACAGAGGGGAATTTTTTCTTGTTTCTCATTAACTGAGGCTTCAGTCCAGCAAAACACTTAAGCATTTACTGAGCTTTCGACGGGAGTCCCATTGCTTTTAATTTAGGAGAATTTACCTTTGTCACAACCTCTGCTTAGAGGCAGTGGCATGTAAGCACCAGCTTAGAGTTCGGCATGTGTTAATTGTTTAAATATGTTTAGCCCTTTCCCCAAAGCTGTTGTGAATGTTTAATGCAGTATTTACACTAGCCTTAGCACAAGGACTTGCGCTGTAGGATTGATGCTCAAACATACACTTGCTCTGGAGTATGTGTCAAGTGCATCGCTTCAATTTTTAAATTGCTATTGGGACTTGACTTTAAGTTTTTAAGAGAAAGCACTCTTCAAGAGCAAATTGTGATTTAACATTTAATAAAGCAACTATCTGCATAGACCATGGAGTAACTGGGAAACGGGGAGAAGCCCTGAACATCTGTGTGGTGACAGCAGTGCAGGACATGGCTAATGCCGCTCAAGTGCCCGTCATGTCACCACAAATGCAAGTTCTGGTGTGCTAAGAGCTTAAATACTGTCATGAGTACTTACCCCTCAAAAGGAGTACATGTGGAAAAAATGGCATGTTTGGTACTTCAGGAGTTAACAAAAGTAAGGGCAGATCCACTTAGAGAAAGGCTGGGGGGTGGGGGTGTTGTCACTTTTATGCAAGGATTCATTAAAAAATTTCATTCGTTTATTTTAATATAGTTATCTCTTTCTTATTTAAAGGAAGAGGTTACGTGCAGTATATTTGGGGGATGATTTTATTTAACACTTGGATGCGTTTTGCTCTAAAATGAATGCTTGCTCAAGAGTCTAAGAAGGCTTCATGGGAAGAGCAAAGCAATCTAAGCCATATGTATTGGGCAGTTTGCCAGTTGTTTGCCAATATGCCCAGGCCACCTGGCTATATATGCAGCCAAGTATGCCATTCTGACTAGCCAGCTTTAACCTTCAGGCTGCTTCTTTTTCAGCTCTTAGGAAACTCTAAAGCCCTCCAAAGCGTTTCCCCCATGCCGGTAGTTTGTGTGCATCCAGACGCAGGCTGCGCGGCCGCCCTGACCAGACAGCTCGCAGCACCCATTTTCAATGAGTTCGCCTTTTGTCTAGAGAGCGGTTCAGTAGCGTTGAACCCGGGCCATAAGATGAGTCTGGAGATAGCAGACTGAAACCTTTACCCATATGCCATAGTTAGACACTTTGACTGACAAGCCACAGTTTTTGTTCCCAATACTGTAGAGACACTGTTTTACGGGTGGGGTTTAGGCAGGATTTTGTTTAATGTAGTTCACCACTATAATTTCTTTTCCCGAGTATTTGCATGAATTGTAAGAGAAGTGAAGCATTTAGCATAACTCAGGCGTTAATGGCACATTGTTTCATTATTGGGGTAATTTATTTAAATGTTTATTCATTAAATTTCACGTGCAGCCAAAAATATCTCAGCATTCTATTAATCTTTAGTTACATTTTGGGTTGTGGGCAAAGCCTAAAACAAGTACAGTATCCATGGCAGCAATTTAACGTTTAGTAGATATCAGATATAATTAAGCTATTCTAAATATTGAAATTAAGGTAGGGGGAAAAAAAAAAGATTATATTCAATTCAGTAAACACAGCATGGGAAGTTTTGGTGAAGCAGCCAGAAAAATCTTTAACTGCATCCAAAGTAAAGGGCGTGCAGTCTGCCGGAATTGTCTTCTGTTTTAAAGGAAAGGAGTTCAGGGACAGGATAACGTGGGGACTTTCCCTCGCTCTATAGCTGTTGATAAATATGGTGGGGAGAGCTGCCTTTGCAGGCTGGGGAAGGCAGCCGTGCTTCTCTGGGACATGTGCTCTCTGCCTGCTTCTCTTTTCGGAGGGACACGTCTTTTTTGGCAAACACACACGCAACAAAAACTTTCTGTGCTCCGCTCTGGAAGCGGAGCCTGCGGTTCAGGTCGGAAAGCTCCAGGCAGAACTCGCTCAAAATGGCCACGGTTTCCTCCCTTCGCACACCGAAGCCATAAATCTGACACAGCTTCGTTTTGAAAGATCCATGAACCTGAGGGCCTGATATTTGAAACTCAACTTCTCCGTTTGCAGGTGGGATTATTTGTGGAAGTAAGCGAGAGCACGCAGGCATCTCGCAGCTCAGCCGATCCCCCGCTCAGGTGGCAGCAGGACTTCTTTTTCAGCCTGCAGAGTTGGGCATGGAAAAACTGACACCCCCCATTATTTATTTTTTTTTTTAAGCACAAAATTGAAGGTTAAACAAAGGAAGGGAGGTTAAGGCTTTTGAAAAAAAAAAAATGAAAAAAAAAATTGGGCCCCGAGGGAAACTTTGCCAAGTTTCTCATGAAGCCTGAAACGAGCAACTTTACGAGGGAAGTTTTGCCGCGCTCGGCTCGCCGCACATTGTTCCCATGGCCCTGAAAGCCGGGCTGCTCCTGCACCACCACCTGCGCCCGCGCTGCTCCCGACAAAAGCGATCCGAGATCAAATGTGGAGCCCACCAGCACTGCGATTTAATCCAGCAGGGTTTGCTGTTGAGTTGCACTGAGGTATTCTTTGTCCCTACGGGCGTGCTGCCTTTGGGGAGCCAGGCATATTGAATTGCTTTAAATCAGAGCCCACGCTGACATGCTCAAGGTATACTTTTTGGGGAGGCCTGTCTTGGGTTTCCTTCGTGAAGGAGCACGTTGTGGATCTGTGACTTATTAGCGGCGTGCGGCATCGGTGACACGTTCGATAAAGGCCCAGGGAAAGGCGCTGTTGCAAATGCACAAAGACAGACATAAAGGGAGCGGGAAAGTGTCCCGGTGGGCTTTGCAGTCTGGCAGGTGAGATGCAGCTGCAGCCGCCCCATCTGTGCTACCTTGGCCTGCTATGGCTGTCAGCATAGGTAACTCGGGCTATGATGGGAGAAGCAGAGCAGAAATTGAGACAGAGAATAAAAATTAAGGTTAAAAGGGAGAATAATGTTCTACGGGCATTTTGGGGATACTAACAGGTCACAAATTTTCACTTTAAGCGTTCACTGGGTCCCATTTTGTGTATTGCACTAATACATGGCTGGACAAATATACCCACTACAGTTTGTATCGTTTGTTTACTCAGCCTTGTATCAATCTGTGGCGATTTCCATATAATATTTAATCTAAGTGATGGGTTTCGGGTCCTGTATTAATAGTATCTCTCCTATCACACGCTTGGCCATTGTAAATCTGTTTATTGTTTTTCGGCGTGGGTGTGTGTCGCGCACACCCGCATTCTTTCTTCTTCACTGTTACTCTCTTATTGTCTTTTCATTTATTTGGACCCAGTTTTGCTTTCAGATAAAAAAGATTAGTCATAAATAGCAGCTTTGTCATCCAAGAATTTCCAAGCACTTAAATTTTAAAAGGTTGTTCGTGAAAAGTTGTTTAAATGGGACCATTATACCACCGTATAATATTTATAACATTAAGTATCCGCCGTTTAGTTTGATTGTTTCTTGCCAAAGCTTTTCTGCAAAAACGACTGAGAAAAACGAGGACTGTGTATACTTCACAGCAATACCATCCTCTAAGGACCAGATATTTTTTCTTCCACCATTTCTCACTGTCTTGCTCTTCCAACAAACCTTCCTCCCATCCCAACCACATAATGTATTGCAAATATGCAAAAACACTAAGGGCTTAGTTCCCCTCTGCTTGTAAACACAGCACTCCCATTAGCGGTGAGGCTGCCCATGCCTTTCAGGGGGAAAATGGACTCTGAAATGCTTGGGAGAAAGAGCAAAGCTCTCATTCATGTGTCTTGGGTTGAAAAATTGAACCCACTCTGCTTATTTGCACCTCCATGCCAAAAAAAAAAGTGCTGGTGTGCTGGTCACAAGTGCAGATGAAGCAAACTAATACGGATTTCTGTGGTCTAATAACAAACAGGGATGTTCAGACACCGTTGCCAATTCTGCATGATTGACTGTTAAGTCCAGAGAGACAACCCTGTCCCATTGAAATCCAATAGGATTTTTGCCGTTGGCTTTCCTGGGACAAAGATTTCATTTCCAATAATCCACCACCTGATTTTAGGCATGTCATTTAGTAACTGATTCACTGCCAGTTTACAGGAGAAACTTCCCCAACTGAAGAATGTGCTCTCCTTTTTCTCTTTTTTCCCCTCCTTTCCGTTTAGCAATAGTTCTTTCACAAAAGGTGCCCTTTCTCCTTTAGGTATTTCGTCTTGTTTTGTTCTGTTGGGGTTTCTTTGTTGTTGTTTTTGTATTTTACTACATACCATAACATGGGAAATGGTCCCTCCAGGCATGACTGAGACGAGGATGTGGTAAGTTGAGGATCAGTGTTGTTGTGTTGAATTTCATCCCACCCCCGCACATCCTTAAAGCACTGTGACATGCACTGACTTGGGACAGCTAATCCACACCTGGTGACAGGCTACATCACCGTGGCTCAAAATTTCAGCCCCTTCCCTCGTGTACTGGAAGAGGTCACATTCCCCGTGCCTGCAGCAGGATGCTCACAGATCTGATAGTCAGGACAGCGAAACAGAAGGATCTGTGAAAGGGAGTTGTCGTGATAAACAGGTGTGATATTCAGGTTGCTACTTCAGGGAATCTCGGGAAAGGAGGCTGGTTTTCCCAACCTCAAGCAGATGGTAGGGTTTGTCTTTGCAGAAGGCACAGCCTGAAACAAATTTTGACTGGGTTACACTGAGGCAAACCAGAGTTGACTCAACAGAGTGGTTTAGGACTATGTAATGGAGAACAGCAGGAGCTCTGCAACTTGTTAGGATTTTGTGTTTAAATTTTATGTTGTTATAAAGCCGATAACCTTTAAACAAATGCGAATGACTGCAGGGTGTTGGGCAGCCCTGCCGTGGTCCAGACTCCTTTGGGTGCTGAGGTGCTTCCCCTACAACAGTCCCAGGGTCTGGATTAATCCTTGGGCTCCAGTTAGCAGTATGTAACTGCTCATGCATTTGCATGTTTGAAAGCTGATACTTAAAGTTTGGGATTCATGAGCAAATATAAGGGGTCTGTCTGCACAAAACTTTTCAATTCAGTTACTTGAACTACACTTTAAAAAAAGAGGAATGAAAAGCGATTCTCAACTAAAATATGAATTAAGGCAAAACATGAAATGAATAAGAAGTGAAGGCAAAAATATGTAGTATATTAAAATAATGAGTCATCTTGTGCACACGCACAATTTATTAATTTACAGTTGCTTTTCTGGAGGCAGTGTTTCTGTTCCTAGCTCTCAGTTACTTCAGTAGAGAAAAATGTCGATTTCCACTAAAATTCTGCCAGCATTGATATCAGTTTTATCACAGTTATTTATAACCCATATACCAACCTGAATATAATTAACTGTATATAATTTGTAGGGCTTGCCAAATAGCGCACAGTTATTTGCTACCCAAAGTATTTGTGTAATTAAAAAAATGTCAGCTAGTGTATTAGAAACATTTCATACAGCTGGCTAAATAGTTCAGAACATATTGGTGAATAATATATTAATTCACTGATGTACTACATATTGAATAAACTGTTTTAATAAGTTAAATTGCATTTGGTCCATTAGAGTTGACTCCAACTCTGCAAAGTATTGAGTCGAAGAGAGCTGAGGGGACGACAGAGGAGCCTTTATCGGGTTGTTAAATATTAGGGCTTGTGAGTACAGTGGTTAAGAGTATGCTTAGGAGCACTACTGAATGAAGAATACAGTTCTCCAAGACACTGTTCTCCCGAGGTCTTTCAAATGTGGTAACTGGAACCTTCCTTCAGCATAAAAGTACTTTTGTACTTTTGCAAAATCAATACAGTGCCGTTAATGCGAAGTTCGCTTTCCCGGCCTGTAATTACTAAGGTCAATATTATACAGTCGTTATTAAATAAAAGTAAAAAAAAAATATCCCACCCTGTATCTAATCAAGTTCCAGGTCCTGCTTTCTGTAAGTTCATGTTATAACTTTGCCATGTTAATGAGAAGTTTGTGCAGCAGCCCCGGCTGTGCCGTGCAGCTCCATTATGTAAGTGCTTTCCCATATGGTGAGCCGTGCCTGCCGCAGCGAGCAGCACTCCTGTCTGGTGTCGGGCTCCCCTTTCCCCAGGTTTTATATGCCTAATTCAACAGCAAGACGAGTCAAGTGAAAGGGGAAATTGAGCCCCTGCCTTGTGGCCCTGCTGCTGGCTGTCTCACTGTCCTTTACCTGGGCAGATCCTAAGGCAAGACGCCTGGGGAATGAAGTTTTGTCAGTGTTTGAGGTCAGTATCAATACCACGAGAAGCACAAGAGATCTTGTGGCTTCTTATTGTGCTTCTGTACTGTATTCAGAGCAGGGAAGCAGTAAATTCAGAGAAATAATAAAATGGGTTTCTGTGCCCTCAGTATTTTTAATAAAATTCAGTAATTGGCGTGTTGCAAAGCCATAAACCGGTATAATTTTTACTGCAGGGAATGTCCATTCGCAGAGGGCTCCTGGATCCCAGCAGTGATAAGCAGGCAGGGCTGTCTGTTGGGTTACTTATCCATGGCACCAGGATTGTCTGTTGTTCAGATGTGTGAGCTCCGGCCTCGGTTTCCGTTCACGGTTGCCGTGTATCATCGCAAGAGTGATGATAACGCCTCTTCAAGGTGGCATTATAGTGACAGTTTAACATGGCAAACTTCTGCTTGGCAAACAGACAGCGACTGTTAGCCAATATTGGCTGAGACTCGCTGATGATACCGCATAGTGTATCCTTAAAGAGGATAGTTCTTTGGACTTGATCCCGCTCCGTTTTCTCTCATGTGCCTCTCAGTCAAAGGAGAGGGAAAAAAACCCAACAGATAAATGTATCCACCCTTCTTTTTATGGGTGCATTCACCCTTGTTTTTACAGAGGTGTGCTGAGGAATGATTTCCAAACATCGGCTTTTTACTGCTGTTCCTTCTAGGAAGTGGTCTGGAGTTTGCAGTTAGAAGTCATACTTTTTAAGTGCTAAAAGGGGGGGTTAGCATAAACCTTATCATTGTGATCACAGGGAGTTACTGCTTCTTTGTGAGAGACTCAAGGGAGTGTGTTCCAGTGAGCCCTGCCAGGCCGGATGGCAATCTCCCTCCAGTGGGTTTTTGGGTTAACCAAGCTAGGGTAATCTCTGGCCTGTGCTCAGTAACTCAGCCCTGAAACTCTGCAGCTGGAGACCTCAAACATTCCGATTCTTAAGCCCAAACACGCTGTCATATCCTCCTTCACCACTAGAGCACAAGACCCAGCAATGCACGTGTGCTGCTTCTCAGTCTCTCCTGTTAGCTTCCATTACACAGTGCATTTAGGATTATTTAAAATAGTGGCTTCTTTACCATGCAACTTCCTTACGATGCTCTCTGAATGCCTGTCAGTGAAATAACTGTGAATTTTAACAAGCATGCTTTAAATAGGCTGCTTTTATGTATAGATGTAAGTTAACATCTTAACAGGAATTCCATTTTAGTATCTATCGTAATGTTTTGATGATCCCTTCTGATAGCGTCTGTGTACTGAGAGCCTCCTTCCTTGAGTAACACTGTATTGTTAAAAGGTTATTCCTATTTTACAACCTCATTTTGTGGGCTTGTTGATGCAGGTGGAACTGTACAGGCCCAATTTCAGGCAGCGACCGCTACGGTGACACCTGTAACTCATGTCCTCAAAGGAAGTGGGCGTGCGGGTTTGCAGACTCGGTTTGCTGGTTGTATTGAGACCTCTTTGAAATTCCTGCATGATTTTTCTCTCTCAAGCTAAGCTTTTGGACTCCCCTTTGGCAAGTGGAAGACGTGGTGCATGTGTTATCATGTGCTTTGGTCACAGGCTGCTGGGCATGAGCACAGGTTACTGCGTGGGTGGAAGCGGAGTCGTGTCGGGCTCGGTTCAGAACAGCATCACTCCAGAGCAACTTTGTCTTGGTGTGTTTTGGAAGGAACCCTTGCGGGTCTTGGCTTGAGGCAGAGCTGTCAGGGTGAGGGTCATGACGAGCTGTGCGATAGGCGATAAGACTGCCTGAAAGCCTGTGTCACGAGCCAGGAAAAGTGCCAGCCTGAAGCTGAGCAGATTTACTTTATCCCCACTGCAGCTCAAGTCAGATTGCCGTCTTTACTGCTCTGACAGGAATTTGCCAGCCCTTCTTAGGTGCTACCCCAGACATCTCAGGAAGATGCATCTTGCCATGTGCCCCGTGCCAGCAGGAATGAGCAGGGACTATTCCCTTTTCCAGAAATACATTGTAAATTGTTGGGCCAAAATAGAATGTGTAAGTAAAGCTTAGAGGTAATCTCTTCTTAAGCATTGACCCTGGGCCTTAGATTTATAAGCTTATTCCTACTGTCCCACCATAAAACTAAAATACCCTCTCCAACATGCCGCGTTTACATCATAGTTGGGTGCAGCTTTATGAATGTATGTACTCGTATTTTCTCCTTGCTGTCAAAAAGAATAAAAGAGTCCTGAGGACTTGATGCAGCCTGGCTGTTCCAGTGCAGTGCAACTTGATCCCGGTACCGCAGAAGGTGGACTCATCGCCTGGGGAGGGTCACATCACTTACTTGGGAATGCCATGAAGAAAGCAGCTGTAAAGTGTCTGCAGGGCTGCCCAGCGAGCAGCTGCCTCCACGGTGTCCTGGCCATGGCCTTGTGGTTCTGCCTCCTCTTCCTCCATGGAGGAAGATGGGGTTCCCCCCCGCTTAGGGCAGCACCCCCCTTGGGGCAGGACAGCTGCTGCTGGGAGCTAGCACCTCCGCTTTTATCCTTCAGGGACCAGGAGATGAGCAGATCCCTCTGGAGTGAGGAGGGAATAAACAGCTGCAAAGTGAGTTTTGCAATAAAAAATGTAAAATATGTAGTATATAAAAAAGAAAGTTATTAAAAACTGTAGATAAGATCAAAACATTCCAGACGTTATGGTCTGTGTTCCTGCAGAGCTGTGTAAAAAAATGCTGGAGCTTTACAAAGGGGAGCAGCAGAAGAGTTCAGATATGTCAAATACTTTGGACCTTACAGCCCATTAATGTAACAAATTAAAAATAACAGATGATGGTCTAACTCTGAGACTGTAGCACAGTCCTGGTTTTAAAGGTAGAAAATGTTCCTGATTTTTCACAACAAACTCATCAGGTTTTTACAGGAGATCTTCAGAGGTTTCTGGAGTGCTTTGCTAACATTGTGACTTTCAGTATAAAATATGCACTAGGATTTACACCCTAACCGTACACTTTATAATTGGAAAAGGGTGTTCCTGTGGCTGGGATTCAGCTGCAAAATCCATGGGATTCAGAACCAAGCTTTCATTTTGAACTGGGGCCATGCAATCTCCAAATTAAACAGGAGAATACTAGCTAAGAGATGAATATAATGAGTGGAACAGATGATCTGCAGCAAACATGAGATATTTCCTTTTAAATTATGAATCATCAAAATCACACCTGTAGTTATTATTTTCCCAGTCTCCACGTAAGGTCAGAATTGCCTTCAGCTACATGGATGCAAATCTAAAATACCTTCAGCTAAGTTACCGAAACAAAATGAGGAATGATTTTGTTGAGAAAGAAAAGGAGATGAAAAATAGATGGCCTTTTTTAATACCTCCTTTCCATAGTGTGAATTATTATAAAGTTTATTTAGCCTTTATTAAATTAATATTGGCTTCAGCCAGTTTTTGAAGGTAATCTCTTTGAAATGTGTTGTTACAGTATATGATCAAATATTTTAAGGGACAAGTTTGGGACTTGCTAGTTGCAGAAAGCACCTCTCTTAGTTGCCCAGCTATGGCAGTCAAATGTCCTCATGTAGCATCTGGAAAGATAACCATATTTTTTTTTTCACATGTGCTGTAGCCTCTCTATCTTACTGTCAAGAAGTTTCTTTTGGGACTGAGACAGGTCACGTTGGAAGTCAGTGGCTAATCAGCTCCCACTGCACATCGTCTGCTTTCAGCTTGAATTATCTTAGGCAGACATCCTGGCTAGCTGCAACACAAACCTCTGATGGCTTAAGCCTGAGAAGACCTGAGTTTGGCAGCCACTGAGCTAGCGCTGAGGAGAGGAAAAGAAATCCTATCTCTTCTGGTGCTTTTCCCGGCTTGGTTTCCCCACTGGAAATCAATAGGATGGTCGATAGTTGGTTTTGAGTTGTTCGCTCCATGCTGGAGTTTTCTGATGTAAACCTTGGGTGTCTGGGTTTCAGACGCTCTAATGTGTCAGGAGGTTTGATAGCTGTCACTGCCATCCCAAGTTACACTTTATTTCCAGTGACAGCCTTTGTAACATGAGAAAGGCAGGAATTCAACAGTTAGAAGTACAGATCAATCTTAGACGCTTACTGCTTGAGGGGAGGGGACAGGTTAAAATTTTTAGAGAAATTGATTATGGTGGGGTTTAAACTGTACATTGAAAAAATGCTGTGTGAGATAGGGCTGCATTTGGATAACATTATTTTTTCCCAAAGGTATTTTTGGCATCATTCAGAACTCCATGAGCGTTGGGTTTCTTTGCTCACCTCTGTGTAGAAATTACTCAGCATGGAGGTACAATGGCTGGGAAAAGGTTTTACTGATTAAAAAGCTCCCAGTCAGGGTTCTTTTGTTAGCACTTCATAACCAGAACAGCTCAAATAGTAAGAATATTGCATAAATGGTATTTTACAACATATGTTTTCTCTGTTCACGTGAAGGACCTGAAGCCATGAGGGAAGTTTGAGTTGTGAGCAGTGTGCAGGTCTTTTCTGCATTTATTGAGACAGTCTTATCAGCACTGGTGCAAGAGCTGTCTCCTGTGCATCTCTGTAATACGGATTTGCCTTTTGTGACAGTGGTTTGATGTCCCTCTGCCTCACCTGCTGATGCCTCAACATCTCACTGTTCAGGAATTTGTGCAGGTTGGTGCTGTCCTTCTTCATCTGTTGGCAGATTTGGAGAAGGATGTGCCCCACATAGCAGTTCCTCTGCAACATTGAGGCATTATGGACTCTTTAATTCACTTTCTACTCACTCTTTATTCACACCAGGGGAAGTTCTGCCCTCAGGTCTGCACATGGACCTCATCAGTTGGCTTCAGTGGGAGTTGACTTCAGTGGATAGCAGCTTCAATCTGAGCCTGCACCATATATATTTGAAAAGCATATTCCAGTCCTCCCAGCCTTTCTCCCAACATATCAGTAGGTAGACTTGGCAAGGATTTCAGTGAGGGTGTTCATAGATTTCAAGGAAAATGCTTAAGTTGTCCTGCCTTACACAGATAGTAATTGCAAGTGTGATTTTTAGATCTATGAAAATCAAAATGCTTAAAGTGGACCTAGAAAAGTCTTTGAAAAGTGTGACGATACATCTTTCATATTACCAAAATGACACTGTTATTTAAAGCACTGAAACTGCTCTTTGAATTCTATCTCAATATTTAACCAATAACATTTAAAGATGTGCACATGAAGCGAGTATCTTACCCCAGTACACTTTTAGATATCAATCATGCTGTATTAATTGAAAGGATTTGGTCTAATCTCATAAAGAAACAGGCAAACTCTTGGCTTTTCTCTAAAGTAAAAATATATCACTCATGTCATCCATTACTGTGCTATAATTATGGTAAGTGAAGCAGAACAGAATCGATGGAGCAATTTATCAATGCATTCCCAACTATTCCAGCACAGCTGACGTCATGCAGCTGCAGATACTGTCCTTCAATATAAAAGATATCCAGCAGTGTCAAGACTTTATTCTGATCTACTCCAGCATAATATTTTCATATTTAATATTGTCATTTCAATTATGGTTTAATTAATTTATTTCATTCACTATGAAATTACACTTAATTAGTTGGCTTTTAATTTTTTTCCCCCCAAATTAAAATTTCAAAAGGGCAAAAAAAAGAGGAGGAATAAAAATCCCAGACATCATTTAATTCAGACTTCAAGGTCAAAAACCCCTTATAGTTTAAACTTTATGCTAATAGAGCATAAACTTGATCTTTTCTGCTCCACTCTAAATTATTTCAAGATAAGAAGCAGAATATAATGTGTGTAGTAAGCATTTCCAATAGACATTTGTCTTCAGATATTAAATACTTCCCCAAAATGTCATTTTAATACTCGGATACTGTTTAGTACCTTCAAATATTTGCCTTTTTACACACTCTGTTTTCCAAGTGTTGAGTTTTCCCAATATATTATCTTTTAAGTTTTATTCAAATAGGCTGGCAGAGTTAGAGCCTCATGTAGACTAAACTTTGGTGCAGCAGTCCTGGAGATAGCACTGTTTGTTCTGTAAAAACACTCACCCCGCATTCCTCCTGCAGTTATTAAATGTGTTTACACTACATTAAATATGAAAAATGAACTTCTTTCAGCAAAGGGATTGTTTAAAACGCTGGGAGAAATATGGCCGGAATACCTTGCCGTACCCCCTGGCCCTGAGGAGCGGGACCGAGGTGCTTCCCGTGGCTCCTCCATCCTCCCTCACGACACTTTTCCAGCTCCTGGGCCAGAGGGTTTTCTGACAACCATGCCTTTCTTCATCTGGCACAAAGTCTTCCTTGGGATTTTGGCACTGTCCGAGTGAAAGGCTTTTGGTCCAAAAACACGCCGATGTCGCGGGGTGGGGAGAAGAAGGGAAGTGTTTGTTTACGGCTCGCCCCGCCATCGGGCTCTCAATAACCCAGCCTTCCCTAAGATGTCTGGCTGCTGCGATGGCTTTTCTCCCTTCTCCAACTCCTCCTTTTGTCTCTGGGAGAGGAGCTTGTGGAAAAGTTCATCAGGAGATTAAAGCTGTGGCAGTAGTTGTCTGCGGGTTTGTGTGTCATGGCGTGCAGTCCCCCCGTCACCCCATTCCCTCTTGCCGAGGGGCCTTTGCTTCCAGTGGGGCCTCGTTAAACAGCAGGGAAAGGGGACGTGTCTTCTGTGTCCCACCATCCACAGCCCCCAGCAGCAGGACCCCTCAGGGGCGTCGTGGCCCAGAAGGGGTTAAGGCCCCCAGGCGTCCCCATGGAAAGCGCGGGGCCCTCCAGATTTTAGAGGTGCCCTCACAAACACCTGCGGGGTGAGTTCCTGAGGGGTGCCTTTACCTGACGTGACGGGGCATTGTTTGATTTGGGCTATATTTAAGCGGCGGGCGCTGTGTTGAAACAGTGTCGGCGAGCCCTGAGAGGCTGCCAGGCACATTCTCAAAATGGTTGCCAAGCTGTAAGATGGCTGCCAAGGGCTGCCTGCTCCGAACTGGTCCAAAATGGGGACCAGCTCCTCGCAGCCCTCCCGACGGTTTTGGGGCGTGTGTGTGTGCGTGTGTGTGGTTTGTTTGCCTTCCCAAAGTAAGGAAGATGCCGGACTTGGCACCGGCCTCTTGGCACCACAATTTATAGTGTCATCCAGAGATTCAAGTAGTTGCTGTGTTCTTGTTTCGCAGCACTTGGCAGAAAGCTGCCGAGGGGAGGACGTGAGGTGAAATAGCCGGTGTAAAATAACATCGGCGTTTTCCTTCCTTGGCTAAAAAGTACGGAACGGGTTGGGGAGGGGAAAAAAATAAAGTTAAAAAAAAAATCCCCAGAGTGGAAGGTAGGATATTTGGAAAGAAATCAGCAGAGAGCAGCTTCGACCAGAGCTCCAGACTTTCCTTTTGGGCTGCCTGTCTAAAGTGGTGCAAACTTTATCTCCAATGGGTTTAAGATTATTTTTCTCTTTATATATATATATTTTTTCCCCCTGCATTTGTTTACTGGAGTTTATAGCAGTTTCTTTCTGGCAGTTGTGCTACTTAGCAGATTGAAATAAAATCATAAGGGTGAATTAAAACACACTGCTGTTAGTGCTGATTAGAATTTTAGCTTAGTGTAAATACCGGATGCAGTGTCCAACTTTTCAGGGACTTGGCATAGACTCAACAGGGATCTCCGGGCTGCACAGGAGACAGTGTGTGCTTACAAGCTTTTTAAATACTTGGATAGGTGAAACTCGCTGCTTCTGCTGGCGTGCGAGCTAATTTGGTGTCTGGGTAATGCATTATGTAGTCCAAGGTGGCCCTGGAAAAGAAAGGGAAAAAGCGAAGGGTAAGAGTAAAAGGCAAATAGTTCGGTCTAAGAACTTTAAATGCGTGGATTTGTATTGCTGTTCTGACCATCCCGTGCTAAATGCTTGCCTGTGCATACGTAGTCCTGGCTAATTTTTGGATAGTGCTTGAAATTAAACAGATTGCCTAAGGACAAGTCATTTTGAAAATGCTAAATGGTGCTCTATGCAGCTGGAAAATATTTGTAGTTCCAGGAACACAGTGGGAGACAGAGGCTTTCTTTCGGTGCAAATACCTACATTCAGGTGGATGATATTAGTAAAAACTCCATTTCTCATAGCCTCACTCTCAGCCCCACGTGTCAACTTTCATCTGTTTGGAGTTTTTAGTGTCTCAAATTACCTCTGTGTATTTTGCCCATTTCATTCAACAGTGGAAAAGCAACCATTATCATCCCGGGATGATGTGAGAGTTTCCCTCTGTCCGGCATTTGGGAAGTATTAAACCAGCAACAGGATCAACACCTAAACCCAAATGCTTCATCTCTGCTCTTGCACATCCTCCTCTAGTGCTGGGTCAATAGGCCACACCATTTCTCCTGCAGGAATGCCAAGGACCCCAAAATCTACTTTGCCCTTACCCATTTGCTCGAGGAAATTTGCAAGGGTGCAGATGTCTTTTGCAGCAATATTTGCTGTTTATATCCACATTTCTCCCATAACTATTCCTTTATGTCTTTATAGAGGTTATAAACATCCCTTTAGTTCAGATTCACCCTCTTTCACTGGCAGCCTATATATCCATAGTACTTTCTTAGAGCAGGATATTATTTTTAATGATGTAATTTGAACTCTTGATTCCGTGGTGAAAATATGAGATTAAGACACACAACCTCTGAAAAAAGTATTGGATACCGGTCAGGGCACATGGAGTTTAATTGAGTCAGATGTGTTTATTGAGTTATATACCAGATTCTCTGAAAATCATTCTCAGGATTTTTTAATATTGTACATTACCAAAATTTAGAGCACTTTAAATTCAAGAAGAGAAGTCAAGGAAAGTCTTGCTTATCAATGTAATAAAAAAAAATGGGTATAGAAACTAGAAGTGAACCCTGATTAGTGTCTAAAAGTCTCAGTGAAAACTTTTAAAGAAAGATTGGAGCAGGATAGGGATGTCATGTTCTCAATTTCATCTCTCTCTCTGCCACTTTAATAAAAAAACTCTTAAAGGACAATGGCTCATCTGCTTTAACTAAAAAATGAGCAGAGTTTAGGAGATTTTAAACACAGCTACAGCATCCACACCAGCATAACGTGCATCACCACTTTTTCGATTGATTCTAAGGGTTTATTCTGCTGTATGATTCTTGCCTTTGTGTTTGAGGTCTCGGTAGACAAACCCCCATCCTCTGCTGTAATCCTAGTTTTCAGTTGCTAAAGTTAACTATTTGTTTATTTCCATAAACATTTAAACATGCCTAGTTTATGGAAACTGAACATAACCTTTGAATGGGAAAAATTTGGGAGCCATTAGGACACTTGTAGCTTACACTAAATTATGTCTCCATTTTATCCCTCATATTAGTGTGGCTCCTGCATATAAAGATTGTCTTTTGATTTATGCATCAGTAAATTTTCTTTTGATTTAGGAGGAGAATTAGTTCTGTGGCACTTTGCTTTAAGTAGCCATTATTAATTCTAGATTCTGATGTCGTTATACTCGTGTATAATGGAAGCAACTCTCCTGAAACTAATGAAACTGTGGAGGGAATATTGTGGCACTGGTAGGACTGAGAAGAGAATCAGGACTTTAGTTGACAACTTTTCAGACCTGCAAATTTATCTCCCACGAGCAGCAATGAAATCCTTCAGCAGCTTCTGGCACTTTTGCTTGTTTGTATATTCTTCATGTACACATCATGTGCATCTGTGTGTGTCTGTGTGTACGTATATATGATATGTGTAAAAGTACTTTTTATATAGTAACTTTCTGCATAGGGCAACCCAAACAGCTGTTATTCCTTTTTATAGCTTCTTTAATCTATGTGCCAACAAGTCAGTTTACAAAATCTGTTTTGTTGATGACTGCTGCGATAATAATTGTGGTGTTTTGTGGCTTGGCAAAAGCCTGGGGTCTCCTCCGAGGACTCTTGCCAAAGCCTTTGAAGGGGTTGAGGTGGATTCACTGCCAAAATGAGTCACCACTCTCTATTTTATTTAGTGTCCTTCTGCCAAGGCCTTAGACACTTTCTGTTTTCATTCTTTTGTAGGCTTTCCTTCCCACATTGTGGTTTCCTTCACAGCCAGAGTAATGTGTTTGCCAGCATAGGTGAGAGAGTGTGGCTGACTCTCCAAATGCCACTGCTAGACTCTGCTTAAGGGTTAGTGGTTTAGCTATTGTGCTTTCTCAAAATGAACGTGCAAGATTTAATTATATGCCTATGAATTATAAATAAAAAAAAAAGGCTTCTGCATCTGATGCAGCGCAGTGCAATAATCTAGAGTAAGGTCAAGGGATTTCAGAGGTCTGTCAGTGTTTACTCCTCCAAGGCTCAGTACTCTGCATCCTTTGAATTATATTTGTGATTGTGCTGGTCAAATCACAGAGGAACCTCTCCTCTAGAATAAATCTTGCTCTTTTTTTTGCCTGGGGCTGGCCTTGCGACTAACTTTCTTCTCCATCCGGAAGCAGATAATGGTTCTGTTCACAGCCCAAAAACAGATGCATGGTAGTTATCACAACACTTTGCATGTCCCGCCCAGATGCCTCAGAAAATTGGAGAAACCAAGATGAATGGATGTGACATTCTGACATCCTTCATACAGATGTGAGGAGCGAGGCAGAGAGCAGAGAAGTGATTCAGCTGAAGTCACAGAGGAAGTCTGCGTGAGGCCTGGAAACAGAACCCACATCATCTGACTCACTGGCCTTTGCTTTAACCACAAAAACTTCCTTTTCCCCGCTATCCTGAAAGTGATATGTTTTGGCCTTATTCTCGATTAAATGTTAGATGTAGAGATGGCCTAGATAGCCTTACAGTAAAATGTGTCATTCCTCCTCGGCTGATGTTGGATGAGTCACGGCTTATTACAGTATCTGTGGTTTTCTTAGGGCTGTGAGGTTTTGTTTTGAATGAGGAGAGCAATATGGGGATTTCAGTTAACTGCTAAGCAAAATCAGGGTGGAAAAACCACAGAGTAACAGCAGCATCAAGCTTTTCAAACAGGTTTTCTGTTCCTTATCAATAAAGTGGTGCCCTACAAGGTCAGCAGCTGGATGTACAGTTTGATGGGGCCCGAAGGAATTAGTAGCTGTGTTCCCCAAAATCATGCCCTCAGGTGTCTAGATATGCACAGAGGTGCCCAGAGAGGTGAGCCTGCAGGATTCTGAGTGTCACACCTGTTTCTCCAGTAAGGCTCTACATGGGAGCTTACAGGTGCTCCTCAGTATTTGCCATCAAGCAAAATTATTCTAAGTGCGTATTTTTGAACATTAGAAAACTACAAATGCTGCCAGACAGTGTAGTCCTTTGTATGGTTATGGAGTGGAGCCAAATCAGGAGATATGTTTTCATCCACCCTTTTCAGTGCCATTTGCTTTGTGTTTCCCTCTTTCTTGATTGCCTTCTCCCCCTCTTTGTAGATGAGCACAAGGCTGTGCAGTCCTGTTCCAGCTCCTAAGTGATGTAAGTCTTTGCCTGGCAAAGTCTGGTCTGGGGTGAACTTCACCCACAAGGGTGATTTTCTGCATCCTTAGCAATGTGTAGATCTCATACCCCTTCCCTTCAGGTAAATCTTTTAGCCTTCATCCTCACACCTATTTAAGTCCTGGCTACACCTGACCAGACTTGCTTAGAATTGAGTTTGGGTTTGCAGGTTTCAGACTGAAGTTGTGATTGGAAAGAGGAGACCACTTTCTGTTTCACAGTCTGAATTAAACTCAAAAGTAAACAGATTAGGCCATTCTCTTTTCCATGCACCTCAGCATCAGAAGTGTCTACAGGTCTTGTGTCCTGAGCAATCTAGTTGGACTAGATGATCTCCAGGAGGGAAGGGTAGGGAAAGGGGAAAGGGAGAAAAGGAAAGGAAGGGGGAAGGGAAAAAAATATCAGTGATTTAGGGAGATTTCCAGACACAGATTATCTCTGTCTTTGGGTACAATATCAGGAACAAGTTTTCTACCATTCCATGTATCAGACACTTGCTTTTAATGACTCTAGTAATCTAAATTTTTTGAGTTTGGTCCTTTTTCCTTCAAAAATATGTGATATGCTGTACTCAGGTAACAAATCAACTGTATATGGAATCTGGATGACTGGGACTGAATTCAGTTTTAAGTGCAAGTTAAGAGATGATTTGTGTAGCTCAGCCACAGCTTGCCTTGGTTATCTGTGTGCTGTGGGTTATGGAATTTGCTTCACTAGTGGCAGCATTAACAATGCAGGCTTTATTTACAAGAGGTTTCTAGTGATAGCACAACTGATAGGAATCTCTGTAGTTCCACTGGTTTTAATGGAGTTATTCCAAATCTGATCTGTAACACAGCACTTCACATTTTAAATTACCAGTACAGCTTAGAGGAGTTAAAGTAAATTATGGGACCTAGTGCATAATTATCACTGGGAGAAACTATTATGATTAAGATGCAAAAACCCACTTTGCCACAGATTAAAATTAGGATCTGTATTTGTTAGCAGCAGCTAGACTGAGTCAGCCAGACCGGGGAAGACGCAGAGACACCGTATATATTTATTCCCTTTCCTCCTCATACTGTTTTTAAAGCATCTACTGAGTTCTGTAGCTCTAATTCAAAAGTACAGAAGAGACAGAAGAATTAGAGGAGCACGTGGGGTATTCTCTATCCTGTAAATACTCCAGTTAAAGAAATGGTTGCTTCACTCACAGATAAGGAGTGATACAAGTAGAACAGGGAGAAAACTTTCAGTTCAGTATAAACTAAAACACAACACTAGAGCCTGGACTATATCATATAAGAGAATATATTGCTTGCCTTGCCAAAGTAGATTGAGAGTATTCATGGCCAGTGGTGAATTCCCTGGTGTGTAGTAATCTCTGATTATTTGCACCTGAAATTCTTCACCAGCATAATGTTCTGTAGCCAAGGCTTATATAAAGTTCAGTTTTTATTAATTCAACCTTATAAGCACAGTACTTGGTTCACGTTCATGATTGCATTTATTTATTTAAGTAGAAAGAGATATCTGAAAAACATTTTGTGGATTATTCTGAATCTCAGAGGACTCTTTTATATACAATATTTAATGAGCAATCTACTCTGGAAAATAACTAAATTTATTGTGGGTAGCTGTCCTTTCCCCAAGTGATGTGATATAAATACAGTGGAAGCCACTTTTGAAACTATTACAATAATAGGAGCACTGAAAGAAATAAAAAAGAAAAGATTTTTTTTTTTTGCTATGGCAAGCCATAAAGTGTACAATGGTGTAGCAGAATGAATGAGTGCCTGTTCAGAAGGGAAACTTTCTGTGCACCAGAAGGCTAACTGCTGAAATAATGGAGCCATTCACAAATATACTTTTTTGTGGAGAAATAATAAAATAGTTGGACAATGAAGTCTCCTCAAGTGCATAATAAATAAAGAAATTAACTGCAAAAAAAAAAAAAAAAAGGACATAAAATTCCATCTTCAGGACCGTGGTCGGATCAATTAGAAAATATTTGTAAAGGCTGATCCTTTGTCTGCAAGTCTGTGAGTGCCCCAAAGGCTGCTGATGCTCCCAGGATGGACCCTTTCCTGCACTCTTTAAAGAAGCTCAGCCCCAAGGACTGTGAGTGTCACTTTGGGGCACTCTGTAGAAAAGGAAAGACTTAATCGAGCCGTGAGTCCATCCTGGCCACATAAATACTCAGCCAACAATTGCTCTCTTTGCTGTTCATCACATTCAGTGTTAGTTTTAGGCACTTTTTAGACATGTTCCCTTACCTATGCCTAAAACAGGGGGGCAGTGCACTGTATTTCTTATCACATTGCATTATTGGCACTGTAGTTAGAGCCAAGGTGGTATTTTAAATCTAAATCATATCCTTCTGTGGTTTATATATTTATTAAAGGACTTCGGTGCATATAATGTATTCTTTCCTTCAAGGGCTTGAAATGGAACAAAGTGAACAGAATTACCTTATACTTCTCCCCTTTTTTATTTATGACTGGTTGGAGGCAGAGCTCTGAAGATTTACACTTGGCAGCAGAGTAAGATGCTGTGCTTGTCCTGCTCTCCTGGTAGGCCTAGTAAATCCTAAGCTCTTTGAGGCAAGGGCTCTCTCTTTGTTCTTTGCTTATACAGCACTCAGCAAAATGCAGATCTGCAGGGTGGCAGTCCTGGGTGCAGCCCTGCTCGTAATTAGTGGTCCTTGGACTTGGCAGGGAGGTCCCTGTACAGGGGTAAAGGGTGAGCCCCCTCCACCAGCAGAGCTCAGTCTGTGGGTGTTCCACATAGGGGAAGAGTTTCTGCTTGGTTATGGTACCTGTGTCAGGCTGAGAAAGCTGCAAAGTCAGATATTTGGTGCATTCACCCCTCCAATGTCCTTGCCTCTCCATCTCAGCAGCACACAGCAAATTGTCCTGGAATACGTCCTGGGTGTTGCTCTTGACTAAGGAGTGCAGAAAAACCAGGAAAGGATTTTGCCTAGTGGGGGAGCACAAGGCAGTCATAATTTATCACAGGCTTGCCTGTCATGACTAATGGATTCAGCCCCTATTAACTGAGCTGTGACACCTAAACTGACTATTTTTCTTCAGCTTCCTCCCTCAATTTGGACCAGACCATATACCTAGCAGGAAAGACATTCTTCTTTTCTTCAGGGCAGATTTTTGGTGTGTAAATTCAGGGGGGGCTTCAGGGACAAAATCCACCTCCACACACCCACAGGTCGTAGTCGGGGTTAGAAAACACCCTCACATCTGCCCAGAAGTTTGACTTTCAGGGCACATCCACAAAACCACAATGGAGTAAACTCCTGTAACATCTCTGGCTGCCTTCCTTCTGCTCTCCCTTGCTATTCCTGCTTTATCTATCCTGCCATAATAAAATTAGTATCTAGCAAACAAGACCTCTGCAGTGAGGGCTGTCCATACCTTGGGTAGTCAGTAGGACAACCATTTCCACCATACTCCCTGGGATGGGTTTGGTACCTCCAGACATGATGTCTCAGCTGTACCAGAGAAGTTGGAAGACATTTGAAGGAAGGATTTGTACTTGCAGGGATTGATTTTATCACAGAGATTATTTTGGAGCGTCTTCAGGATGATAAAACTGTTGGAAGAGGATGGGCCAGACTCTTCTAGTCATTGAACGTCGCTGGGTGCTGCGTGCGATGAGGAACTCGCGTTTAGAACTAACTTTTTTCAGGTTTAGACACTTATTTTTAGACTTGGGTTTGCTAAATGAAGAATTCCTCTTTTGGAACCAGGATGAAATATCCAATTTCTGAGCATGTTCACAAGACAATTTACTCTTGATAGGAAGTTTAAGGGAACAAAAAACTAGCCTATTTTCAAGTCCTACATATACTTTTCTAACTAGCTTATGGGTTACATAGTAATTTTAGGAAGTGAATGCAGTTCACATTTGAGGAGTAAGTTAAAAAACTCAGAGTTTGAAATTCATAGGAGGAGAGAGACATTCCTGCTTTATTCTTATGGTTTGGCATCAAACCAGTCATATGCAAATTTTAAATTGTGCTGCTAAATAGTTAAATAAGCAGATCCAAAGGGTGTAAGGTTCCCAGATCCTTTGTAATATCCACTCACAACTAATTTTATATCTTCTACCAATACATTTTGAGTCACTTTCCTGATTTTATTGAAGAAAATGTCTGGAATTTTGATAGGAAGGACTTGAAAAAGATAGTTGAATCTGGATAAAATATTCATAGATATAAGAACTTCTGGTTCCAGGAAAAGGCTGCTGGGTGCCTTCATGACTGTTCTTCTAATTTCCTAATTTCTGTTTTCCCTGTTTTTTTGCGCTGTGTGTTTAAATAAACTCTTCTGGTTCTGTCTTTCACACATCATTGCTTTTTGCTTCAAAGGCTCCTTTTAATAACTTATTCTTTGGTTTAATTTTCTTTTGAACATGAATTGGGCTTCACCAAACACTCTGTGTACAACTCACACCCACAAATCCTGAGAGTGGGGTTGATTCAGACTACATGTAATTTGGTGTATGGAGTTACTCTTTACTGTATTGGCTGACAGAGTTCTGTTTTCAAAATAGTTTCCACCGTAGCTCCTTCTTTTACCAATCCCGTGGCTGGGGCTGCAACTTTTCCTCCATCATCTTTGTGGAAAACAGGCCATGCTCCAGGTTTGCATGGAATCTCTTCCANTTTCCCTTGTCAGGCATTTCTAGCAACACTTTTTTTGCAAAGGCCTTCATCAGAAGTGGCTGAAATTCGAGACTCTTCGTAGAAATAGTCCTCAGAGAAGGTGAAGTTCGAGAAAGAAAATAGAAACTATGGTTCAGCTGTGCTTGACAACTCCCCTTGCCCCTTGAGTGCCCTTTGTTGTCGTGGCAGTGGGAAGCCAGAGGGTGCTGAGTGCTGGTGCCTGCCAGGACACCTTTCCAGAGGGGGTCATTGATTTCCTGCTGGGCTAGAAACTTTGCTTTGCACCAGGTTATTTCTGCTGCTGTTGCACCTGTGCCCTTTGGTGGGCAGTGGCTGTGCCTGCTGCCTATGGCACCTTGGGTGGCTCCCCAACTACATTTCCCTGCTTTTAGTTTGCTTTTCAGCTCCAATTTTTATCACCTTGTATGCAACTAAGTGTATCTCTCTTGCTGTTACTCCTTATTTCTTCCACTGAACAAACTACTCTTGGTGGCAACTTAATGGTAGGGAATAAAGAAGAAAAATACACCATTTAAAAATTATGACAAAGACATTCAGTTGTCAGAGGCAAACGTGGCATAGAGAGGAGGCAGGGGGAAATCAAATGCTTATTTACCTTTTGGGATGAGTTGCTCAGATTGCAGATAATCCCATTAGAGTAGGAACAATCCTCTTGGATGGTGAGGTCTGTGCAGCACATACAGCCTTGGGACCAGTTTAGTGAGGCACCTGAGTGGTGATGGGAATTACTAATAGTCTTAATGTCATTAATAATTTGTGTGCTCCAGAGGGGTTTCAGGTATGGGAAGAAGTGATTAAGGGAAAGGTAGTGCTGGTTCTTTGCAGGTTTCCCATGGGCTATAATGGGACCAGCACAAGGCCCTATAAATAGCTTTGAACATTGTAATCTGTAACATTTGGTGTAAATTGTAACTTTCAGAAACTTATCTTTTATGTGGTGCAGTTTGCTTTTATGTCCCCACTGTCTAATCTTATCTTCCCATGTGCTGAAATATAAAAATTCATTGCAATTATCTTTTCTCTAGTAAGATATCAAGGAGTTGGTACATTGTAAGGGGACTGGGTTGAAGTGCAATCAACACACTTTTTTTTTTGATCTAAAAATATCAGTGTTTCAAAGGTCAGCTAAATGATAAATCCCATTCTAAGTGTATATATAATACACATGAATGCACACTATAAATTTATTTTATAGATTTTCATTGAAGTGCTTCACAGTCTGATGATAATTTCAAAACGTTCTGAGTTTATCTGAGGTCGCCCATACAGGGAGAGGCAGCAGGAGGAGGTCCTGTCCCTCTCAACCATGGGGGAAAGAGCTTGGCTGTTGAACATGGTGAAAACCCATCTCTTTATTCCCCCTCTGAGAAACCAGTTGGACAGCAGCAAGCCTTCTCCTGTGGCCAAAGTCACTCCCTGTTGATTTAAGCAGGAATAGGCCCTCGTATCATGCTGTTGACTTCTCCTTTGTTTCCCCGAGAGCTCGTAGGGTGGCTGCGTGCGGAGAGCAGCTGCTGGAGGTTGTGCTGCCACCAGGAAGCTGGAATACTCTCCTGAGTGGACAGTGTGATCCATAACCCACGAGTTAACAGTGCTGTGAGCAGAGAGCACGTAGAAATCCTTCTAGAAGCACTCCCAGAGTGTGGGTCCCCTCTCATGGTCGTTTTCTTTCCATGGGAAAGGATGGACTCGACCAAGGCATTGTAAATAATATAATTGACTGGAGGCATTTTTAGATGCACAAATGCTAAAGGGGATTTTCTCTAACATATAAGGAGAGGAGATTTTTACTCCTCTCCGGCTGGTATAATTCATTTCAGTTTGGTGGTCTTGATATGTCTTTATTAGGAGTAAGAGTAACAGTTAAAAAAGGGGTAGTGGTTAAGGAAACCAAAGGACTCTCCCCTCTTTCTCAAAATAATAAGTATTTTTAAGTAGACCCAATGTTTCTTGTCCTGAACTAAATAAAGCATTCCAGAATAAAATAAACACGTCTTCCCGTTTAGGCTTTCATTGCACAAGTCCTGTTGCAATTCATACTAAGAGGCCTTGAGAATTTCCCTCCCCTAGACGATCCCAGTGTCCAGCATTGTGTCCAGCCCTCTCCGTGCTGGGGCACAAACACAGCTGGGGGCTCAGGTTTGTGCTCGCAGGGGCTTCAGGGGGAGCTCATCAAATGGAAACGCCTCCCGTGCGTCGTCTGCGTGACTGGGAGAAGCGAGGCGAGGTTTAACTGCGCTTTCTCAAGTGTCGCAGGCAGTACAGTTGCTCTTTTCACTGGATGGTGCTTACTTTGCTTCGGGATCACAAATATTTGAATACAATTATTCAGTCAGCTGGACATCTTTTTCCTCCCATTTCGGCTCGAACAGTAGTAGAATTTAGTGTTGATTTAAAAGACTGTCTGCCTTAAAGCAGATTGCAGAGTTTGCACACTGTGAATTGTAATTAAAGTGTAAGGGGTGCTTATTATGTCAACAACTGGCATGAGAACCCCCGAGCAGCAGGTGACCCCAAACATGTGACGTTTGTGACAGCTAGGATCCTTCTTTCACTGGTTTAGCAATCTGAAAGACCAAATTGAAAGAAGCCCAGAGGCTGTATATTTCATTAAGTCCCAAGGGAAGTGTGGGATACAGCTTCCTTCTGCTTTGCTGGGACGTAGCCAAAAACTTTCTAGAGGCTCTGTTTTTGACAGAGGCTTGCTGAAGGGGGGGAAAAAACCTTCCACCACTCACCCACAGGACCATAAATTTGACATTTCCCACAGTTTCTTTGAGGCACTGATGTTGCTGTGTCAGCAGTATGTCCCGAAGCTTGTGTTGTATTGTTTGAAAAGGAACAGTCAAACTTTCAGGGGAGCTGAAATGTTTTCCCTCATTGTCCAGCAGTTCCTCTGCTGCAAAACCACACGGATTATAAAACACACCTCTCAGAACAGGGGCTGCTTTTATCAGTGGTGGGTTCTGCGCACGTTCCCCGAGCGCTCTCTGACGTGGCAGAACACGGCCCATGCCATTTCATCCATGTTACAAAGCAGGCAGGAGAAATATCCTTTATAGCCACATCTGACCTGATTGCAGGAATGATAAGGAAAGGAGCCCTATGAAAACACTGCGCTAAGTTTATCCCCAGTGTAATTCCACTTGGGTTATGTCAAGAATTATCTTGGCCCAAAGACTGAATGGTACGGTTTGTAACACAGCTTGTAATTTATTTTTAAATAATTGTAAGTTTCATGTTAGACAAATTTTGCAGCCCCAGCCTCTGCCCCACAGCCCACCAATCTGTTTGTGGGTGACCTGTGGTGCAGCTGGTAAACCCTTGCTCTTTCTGAGCCTCCAGAGGAGAGCAGGGAGCGCTTCCACTGCCGCCGTTTCCCTTTCTCTCCGGGCTCTGCATCATTCAGGGAGGAGACTTCTCATCTTGGATAAGAAAATTAGACTTAATTTTTGTCCTAAAGGTCTGGAAAATAGCAATTCATGATTGTTCCCTTCATGTGTAGTGTGTTGCCATCACACACCTATTGATCTGTCACGGCTACCACAGTGTGTCCTACCGGCTGCTTTATGTGCCTGCTGATTCCACATCCTTCACTTGCCTTGGTGGCACCTCAATCCCATGATAGTAGAGGGGTTTTTGTCCTCCCTAAGTCCATTTACATATATATATTTATACGTATATATATACTTAATTAGTGGATGAAAGGTTTAGGATTCTTGACTCCTGAATGTGATCATTGTCAGTTCTGCCACTGAGCTATTAAGTGTTTTCTGGTCAAGTCACTTAACCTATAGCCATGCTCTGCCTGCAGAGATGCTACAGTAACTAGCATTTTATAAAGAAAATAGATCAAGTTAGATAAAGATAAAATACATTTAATAGTACTCCTTTTAGTACTCTTATTTCAAAGGAGTATTTTGAGAATTATTGTTGATGAAGTTCTTTGATCTTGGATGAAAGATGCTTTAGAAATGTAAAATATCTTTGTTTTTTGTCATGTCTGTGGCTGTGAAATTTCTCTCAGAAATGAAATTTTGAAAAACACACGCAGAAGGTTTCGGTGTAGACCTGATTGTTTCATTTTTTTAGTAGACTTTCAGAAAAAAAGTGACTGGGTTGTTTGTGATTACATGTAGCACAGTATGTCAGAGGAGATGCAAGTAATCTGGAGATGTTAGTGCAGCTTCCCATGACATTCCTCATTTTGCCTTTATATTTTAATCCTACCAAAAAAGCTTGTAAAATTACTAAAATGTTGGGATTTTGAAACTAGCTCTGAGCCCTTCCTGCCTACTTTGTGTGTTGCCCTCTTTCTCACAGGATTGCATGTTTGTTTCTAACCCTGCATGTGGACTCTGGAAGTGAGGCAGAATTAGGTCCTAAGCAGTGCTGGGACAGAAGCTTTGCCACCTCTCAGCTCTGGCCTTTGCATTTGATTTCAGTACAGTCTGATAAAGCCAGCAAAGAAATGGGTGAAAACACTGTTAAAAATGGCAGAGAAAATAGTCAGAAGTCATTGAGTTCCCTACAGTTGCTCTGATCCTAATTTTTGGGCAACTCAAAAGTCCACTACCAAGTGACCCATTTTCCAAATGCAACGCTGTGCCTTTAACTTTTGGAAGGTCTGTAGCTCAAAAAAACCCCAAACCAGCCAACACGAGTAGTATTTTTATCTGGGAAATTTTAGGGGGTTTCTGTCCAACTGAAGTTTTCCGGCTCTGTAACGTGCTGCTCGCTAAAAGGCACACTCTACAATGCATTAAGTACCACAGAATATTCCTTTGCAGGATTCCCTTTGTTGCAGACATTATTTATGACATTTTAGTCAATATTTGCATGGCAGACTGTCCAAAATTATTTTGTTTTAGGCACATCACTGATAACTGGACCCATACTCTTTATCATTCTTTTACATTCATTAGTCACTCTGTAGTGTTTTTAACATTTTAAAACACTCATGCAATTCAAAGGAAAATAGATTTCAGCCAAAACGCCTTCAAAATTATCTTTTTCCCTTTGAGTTATTCAGCGATTTTTAACACTTCGTATGTTTGATGTTTTTTTCTTTAGTCTCAGCAAGGCAAAGTTTTTGCAGGCTTTGACTATGCTAAAGATAGGATTTTGATAGAAAAAAAAAAGTGAGGTAAACTGAACTCAATGTGAAAATGTTATCAGACGTGGTGTAAGGTGTAGCCAGCCAAAAAAACTGGCTATTTGCCTTCTGTGTAAAAGGTAATTTAAAAAAAAAAAATTACAACAAAACTAATTAGCAGATATTCTAATGCAAGAAAATGTTGCTGTTAGTAAAGTTTCTTCAATATGCCAGAAAGCAGATGGTGGCAATGGAATAGCGTTTTCTTTTGCCAGCTTTTCTATATGCTTTCTAAACCTGCAAGAGCTTTTGCTATTCAGTATTCAAATTTCTGACACTCTATGATCTTTTTCATCTTAAAACAGAAATAGAAACTGAAACTTAAAAATGTAATCAAGTCAAGCTGTCTGTTCATCAGATCATAGCCATGGCTTTAAAAGTTTGATTAAAATTTTGTAGTTGCAGGTTTGGAGAGCTCTGGACTTTTCTGCATTTAAATTCCTTCCTCGAAATTTAGATTTGCAGCCCTGGGACCTGGGGAAAATAGATTTTAGGTTGCTTTCTCAGAGTCAACATGTTAAACAGTATTTTTCAGGGGGCCAACTATGTATGCACCCAACTCTTGCAGATATTTATAATGCTCCCCTGTCCTTTGAGATGGAGATATAATTCCATTTCTCCGTGATTTATGGCCATCGTAGCTCCCATTTTGCTGGAGCTCGGTGTGATGGCTCCGTACAGAGCCCGCAGGATGTTCCTTCTCTCCAAGTTTTAACTTTCTCTTCCACTTGCATGGCTTACAAACACAGCAGAAACACAGACCAAGAGTAGGCTGCCTACCAAAAGGCTGCTTTTTTTTCCGCCCAAGTCTGTGCTGTTGATGCCAACATGATACTGATGCAACAAAACACGTCCCGATTTTTATGGTAATTCTCAGTTCTTCTTCACAGTCTACAATATTGTGAGAGTAGAAACACATCCACGGAGCAGCAATCGGTGGCAATTTTTTTTTGTGGGCAAAACCCCCTGACTTTTCTTTGGGCTGATGGCAATATTTCTGCTTTTTTTTTTTTTCTGCAGAAAAAAAAAGGCAAGAAGAAGGTAGGGAGGAAGGAAAGGGAACTGTCGAGCAGCTTTTTCTGATGTATAATTTTATACATCTATGTATTTTTGCCAGCAGTTGAATTTCGTATATAGCTGAAGGAAACCTGAAATGGAAATTTTTCACATGCCACGTTGAACTCCTCGGAGCTCACAGAACAAGGAAAAGGCATCTGCCAAAAAGAAAAAAAAAAAGGAAAGAAAAAAAAAAGAAAAAAAATTTGGCCACTGCAACCAAATATGTACTTAAGAGGGGCTGAAATGGGAGCCAAGAGGAAAAGTGTCAGGTACATCAAAATAAAAGAGAGTTGTGAAAACGGGACTGCAAGTGTAGATCCACAATAAAAAAATAGTGCCTAAACTTTGCTTAGATTGCCTCATCTGTAACCTGATATTAATCTGCTATTGACAAAATCTCCACGGGATATTAGTTCATCTTTTGTTTATTTCTCAAATAGTCGCACATATTTTTATTATCAACATAGTTTTTCCCTGTGTGAACCAGAATAATCCTTTAGAGGAAAAATGGGCCCATTCTTTGAGATATTCGTTCTTTTTCAAGTGTTCTTTACTCTGGTCGATATACGGATTCCTAGGTGAATTTTTGTTTGATCACAGGAAAATTTTACACTTGTCCTTTCGGGGAAGGAGAAGCAGGAGAGGCTGAGAAAGGAGAAGGTTGGGGCTTCTGCCCAATTTGTTGATTTGGTGAAGGTTTTCCTTTGTTTTTGCTGGCTGGTGAACTCTGAGGTGGCTGGAAGAGGCACAGGCTGAAATGCAGGAGCACTGATGGTCTCCAGAAACAGCTCGGGTATCCATGTGATATCAGCAGGGCAGTTCACAAAGGCTGCGCTCATCGTGGGCTTATTTGGCTTTTTGATGGAGGGCAGGTTTGAAAATTGCTGATTTCTGTCTGCTGTGGAAAACCTGGAAATCCTCCTTGGTCGTGACCTTGTAGCACCTTGGCTGGAGGAGAGGTGCCAGCCTGGCAGCCTCGGCTTGGGCGGCGTGGATAAAGGATGAGGATGGGCACTGATGGGAATAGCCTGGGAATACGCAGCTCCCCGCCTCGGGTCCCAGAAGGATGGGTTTGTCACAATAAATAAATAACAAGGGGATGGTGGGGGAGAGAGATTAATTGGGTGACTGTTCCACCGCCAATGGAGTCTCACCATATGGTGGACATAATCCTGCTTTGCTGATGTTGGGTTGCTCACCAGTGTAAAATGGCACAGGAGCAGACCTGGAGGCTTTGACAGAAGCTACCAAGATCTGCTCATCACACAGTTCCATCTTCACTTGCCTTTATACACGAAGTCAGGCCTAAAATACCGCCACCCTAAATACTGTTGTTATTGTTAAATTGAGACAGAAAATACTCGGGAGACATATGGAGAAATGATTTCTTGTTTTTCAAAATACGATAAGACCAAAAAAAGGCAAGTGAAACAGGAGCTGGGAGTGACTGGAAATATCCCTTCTAGGTGACTTTGGATCCACTCTACCGAGTAATTTTCTACAGAATGTAGGTGAAGGCTTCCTAAGCCATTGCCACTGTAATGGTCACATTGGTGGGAGTGAGACTTTATTATGTGGAGCTCAAGAGCTCGGCCCCGTGCTTTTTACTCCTTTTAGTAACTGTGCCTCTCCAGGTGAATCACTTCACCTCTATGTGCCTCCTTCACCCCTACGTAAAGTGGGCATAGTTATGCTCACCTTTCCCACAGAGGTGTTGTAAAGCTTAGCTTAATGTTAATAAGCTGGTTTAATTTTCAGGATAAAAGGATGTTCTATAAATATACATTAGAAGTAATAATAGTTTTAATGTATGCCATTATTTTATAACAGTGCTTTTCTACTTTTAGAATTTTTTTTTAGGGGTTTGAAATTATTGCAGGATCAGTTTTTGTTAATTAAAGATTGACATTTGGGCAAAATCTGTTGAATTGTTCTATAAATTCAGGGCCTTGTGCACTGAGCATGCCCAGAGCCGTGCTCACCTGCACTTTGGGATCACCAGCACAGCCCTTCGGCTTTTAAAACAACTCTTTGATGCATGTGCTCAGAAGTTTGATGGCTTCTAAATAGAATGGTTCAAATATTTCAAAGCACTTGAGATTCGTACAGTGTGAAGCAATTTAAAATTATTGTACTGCAATTAATTTTAAATAACTGAGCACTGCATATGTCTAGAAACCCGTGCAGATCCAAATGGAAGCTCTCTAAAAATTGAAATGATTCAATAAATTTAAATCACTCTGAAGAAATGGATGTAAGTACTGTAAATCATTTTGTGAGGGGGATAAGCAAATTTTCTAGAAGTGAATCTGAGGGTAGAGACTCTAATTAGATTTTTATTTTGGGGTTTATGATGATGAAATGTAGGTTAATATATATTTCCTAGGGATATGAGGGCAGCTCTTGTTGATCCATATGGTTTCTTGTAGCTCTTACATAGGCTGCTTTTTTTTTCATTTCCCAAGATTACAGAAACTTAGCAATCCAACTTTGCACATATTTTTTTTCCATTACAAATATCTTTCCCTACAAATCTGTATAAAAAGACATGAGAAAAATATTGGTCCACAGCTAGAAATGCCAAGTATATTTTTAAATGCAGCTAAAAAAAAAATCCTGCAGAATTAAAACACTGTGCAGCATGGAAGCTCACATTTTGTGGAGCTGGGCTGCTCAATCAATATGAATTTTTATATGCCTCAATCTCTGGTTCAGGTACAACCTGTATCTGCAGGTACCAAAGTGGATTACTGCGTGATAGCTGTTCCGTAGCTCAGAGCGTGTTCTCTGTCCTTCCCTTACAGATGTATTAGAAAGATGCTATCTCGTGTAGGAAGGCTGCTAAAAATATTGATGCGAGACCTATTGGAAAGTAATGTCATTTCCATTGGCTCCAGCTCAGCTCCAGGAGAAGCCGCGTGCCGCTTCCTCCTTGCGTGCGGCTCCCCGGGCCGTGCTCTGAGCTCCAGGATTACCATTCTTCCCAAGAACCGGAGCCAGAAATTAGAAATTGCTGCTACAGCCGCCACTCTCCTGACCCTTCCATCTCCCTGTGTCCCTAAGAGCCACGGAGAAAAATAGGACAGTTCCGTCCCCCTTCGTGCGAGCGCTCGGCTTCGCCGTTGGCACGCGCGCTTCCTCCGGAGACCCTGCCACCTCTTGGCAAGCAGCTCGTGGGGGTGTCGAGGTGTCCCAGGTGCTCAGGGTGGGACAGAGCCCTTGGTGGTGGAGGGACCTGCTCCGTCAAACTGGTCCTACTCATTGTGGTGTGGGGGGAAAATCTATTTTGGAGTCTGCCCCATGGCTGGTGGGCTCTTCCTGGGCGGAGGAGCCACGGAAGGCAAGAGGGGCCCCTCGGCAGGGTCTTCCTTAAGGCCTTACCTTACTTTTAGACAGTTGTCATTATCTTTGTCTAAAGGTCATGGCTAAATTGAATAAAAGGAAAGCTGTGTGTTCCTGTCGATGCACAATGGCAGTATTGACTTTCCTAATCCAGTTTGCTGAGGGGTGAGAGAATTAAATTAGATATCTAAGCACAGAAATTGAGAGCCTTTGAAAACAAAGATAAGGAGACAGCCTGTATTTTCCTTTTCCTGGGAGCTCTGGGCTCAAGATTTTGCAGGTGTGTCATCTGATCCATGGCTTGCATCGATCAAAACTGTGCCAATGCATATTTAATTAGCAAGGGGACCCTGGATGCATTATGGCCATCATCCCTATATTGAATGGACTGTCAGACTTTCTGAATGCCTCCCCACCCCCCCGCTTCGTTGTTTGGGGAGCTTCTGCATTTTGTCTGAGCAGCTAAAAGTTTCTTTGTTTTTAGCTGGTGATGCATACAGCACCACTGAGGAGAATACAAACAAGTAAAGTCCTAAAGTGTTTATTTTGTCTAGGAAAAAGGGCTGAACCAATTTGAATCCTTTGGGTAATGGATTTTTGTATCTCTTGGAATTAAAAAAACACAGTCGCACGATGTTTACTTTAAGAATATTTTATTATAACAAATAAAATCTGTGCTGTGGGATTTCTTAAGGAAGCCTTTGATGACAATTTGAATTAAGTCAAAATTAACGTTTGCTACTGCAAAGGAATAAATAGAAAATGTTCCAGAAATGAATCAGTAAGCAGGAATCAAAGGCTGTAAACTGTTTTAAAAACAAACATTTAGAAGTGAATCAAATACTTGTTTGTAATATCAAGGAACAAGTATGGGAATACACAGATTCCCCACATTCTAGGCTATCACACGATAGCAGTAAATCATTTATGGGCTTGTGAGAACAAAGAAAGTTGATTTAAAATGAAACCATTTTGATACAGCTTTAGGGTGTCGCAGCCTCTCGGTGAAGTTTCACGTTCTTATTTCCAGCGAGGAGGAAAGTGGCGGGGAATTTCTGCGGCCAAAAAAAAGTTAGGCTGGGAGTTGTGGAGATCTTTGTTTGCACCCACCTTGGTACAAAGACGCCCCAGCAGACAGAGTGTTGCCTGATAAACAGATGTAATACACAAAGTCTGCTTACAATACCGAGCAACAGACTGTGGGCACATGTTTTGGGCTCATTCAAACTCATCAGCATAGTCTCGCTGGCTGTTTTGTTGCCAGTCTACTTACCGGGTAGCTTAGGAGCGTCTTACTGGTGAAGTAACAAGGAGGGTTTTTTTGCCACAAAAGTTTTGTGGCAGGGGCTGATGGGAAAATCATTTGCATACATCTTGTTACAAAGGCTGACTACTTCCTGGCTTAGACAAAGTGTTGCCTGATAAACAGACTTAACACACAAATGTCTGTCTGGAATAAACAACAGCAAGCTTTGATTTACATTTCCATTATCAAAGATAATCTCTTTCCCAGTGTACAGGAATTAAGAGTCCTCGCCTTATGAAAAAAAAAAAACCACCACAACAAAACCCAACCAGGCTGGCACTGTGGGGATTTTACCACTGCAGAACCTTGTTAGAGAGCCATGGGGATGGGGCATAGAGTCCAGGGGGTAGGGAATAAAGCTGGAAATCTGCTGTGGGCATGTACATGTGTGATGGCGAGGTGGATGATAATGAAGCACTTTGAACTGCCTATAAAAGTTGACTTGAAAGCAAGGGCTGGAGTGAAACGGAGAGCCAGGCCTTCCTTAAAAGAAATCGTAGTAGCCACCAAAATAGCCGTAAATAATAATTGTAGCATATATGGAGCGATCCCTATGTGTTTACATTATAATGTATAATGAGGGGAAAGTGAGTGTAAAAAGAGCTCCAGTCCTGGTGCTGTTTTCTGTTTGTAAATCCCTTAAGCTCACCACATAGGACTGTATATAAAGGAGCATGATTTAGATTTCTTTTTTTTTTTTTTTTTAACATATATAAATCTTTGGTAGAATCCATGCCCAAAATTATAGATGAAAAATTTATTGCATGAACACAACCCAGCCATATAAATTTTTTATTACAAATAGGACTCTGAAACTTGAATAAAATATGTCAGTTTATTATACAGTATTCCTCCCCCCCCAAAAAAAAACCCCACATGATATGAATGGAAAATTTAACTTCTGTGGTGCTTCTGGGAGGTGTTGGGCTGGTTGTGGAGAAGAGGAACCCACTTTATTTTGCCGCAGAGCAGGCTCAGCATGGGCAGTGGCAGTGCTGCCTTGCTCATCTGGCATCCCTGGTCATTTTTATCCTCCCCTACGTGGGGATCACCTTTACTGTTTCCAGGATAGATGTGCCTGCACCTGTGTTAGCTCACAGGCAGCTCGGAAGGCTCAGGTTCTGCTGGGAGGTGGCTCTACAGAGCTAAAAAATGATCTTGACATCCATTAATTCAGACAGCAGACAACGGGGTCACTGCCACCCCAGTGAATCCAGAGCTGGATTCAGCACACCCTGGAAAACACGGAGTTTGTTTTTGGGAGCACCCAACAGAGTGTCCCGTTTCTCCCAAGTCAGGCAGCCATGGAGTGGTTTGGCCCTGGGAAGTGCCATGACACTCGAAACAGGCTTTTTTTTGGTGGAGGGGTGGAACAACTCTACACCGTCTGTGTCACAGTCTACAAAAAAGAACAACATTGTCAGTCTGTTGACATTGGTCCTGTCCACGGGCCAGACTTTCCTGGGAAGGTTTTATTCTTTCCAAACAATGGAGCGCTCCCTTCCAGCGCCGCAAGCCCTGCTTCCATGCAGCCGTCGTGCAGCCCAGCTGGAGCTGTGCTCCTGCTGCAACTCAAAAGGAAAACTGCATATTGAAAAGTCCCGAGCTTCCGTCCTGGAGCTCAAGGTGCCTCCTGCCCGCGTATGGGTTGGGATCAGGCAGACCTGGGGCTCGGGCGTAACCACCTTGGTCGTGCTGGGGTAGCATATGCTTAAGGAACAGATCCAAAGAGGAGCAGAGAATAGAGACGTGGTAGGAAATGCTACTTTGAAAAACTAGCCTGGCTTGTTGGTGTTTTGGGGTGGTATTTTTTTGGTTTTTCCCCTTTATCCCTTAATCATAGTTGATTCTGGGAAGCAGAGAGTCAAATAGCTTCAATATGTTTTTTTATCCTGTTTGCCGTGATTACGGTTGATACCAGATCCCCTTGAGCTTCTCTTGCCCAGTAACCTTGACTCCAGTGCACAGACTCCCTCCAACCTCTGGCTAGCTCAGGGTTAAAAATTCCAACCACTAACTTTTCTCTAACTAAAAAAGCCCCCAAATAAAACCCATTGTGCTATTCAAGGTTAAGCTTCCTTAAACATAAAACTAGATTCCTTGGTGATTTTTTTTTTTAATCAGCAATCTTAATAGTGGTTCCTCACTATAATATTTCCAACTCCATCTGAAATCATTTAAATCCTCCCCTTAATAACATGCACTTTATTGTAATATACAGATTCTTTGGCTTCCTACCAGCCTTAGCTTAAGGCACCAATGAAACTCGTTGCCGCAGGGGGCCGTGGATTCAAGAGGGGCTCGCATCTACTGTATATTTTGTTTTGTATGTTTTCCAATGGCTCTAATTATTGCAGGTGGTAGAATTTAACTGGCAGTGTTGTTGCTAAAGAAAATAGGCATAAAGTGTATACTGTTTTGCAGAGTGGCTATCAAATATATAGAAAAGAGAAAATCAAATGAATTGTTAAGCCGCTCTATAGTAAGTGATTTTATTGATTTAATGCAAATGCTTATGAAAACGATCTTCCATTTATATCAATTATGTATGGGCAAAAATTAATTTATTCCTCCGGTCACCTGTTTGGCTTAACTGACTCAGCAGGACAGACATTCCCCCTCGCGCCGTAGCCGAGCCCGCAAAACCCCGAGCACTGAGAAAACTGGAATTTGAAAGTTTCCATGTGCAAAACAACAAAAAAGCCCCGACAGGAGTTAGTGCCAAGTGCTGAAAAAGCAGAGAGAGAGCGGTGGAGGCTGAGCAAGACTCCCTCGTCCTAGGCAAGACTGTAAAACACAACGGCTCTGATTTTGCCAATCCCTTAACCATGTGGCGGCACATTTATATGTACCGGATCATCTGCGGCATCTGAATAAAATCAGGGAAGCAAAATTCTGCATATAAACATTTTGGCTAAGTGCCTTAACTCAGTCTTCTTATCTGGGGTTTCCACAAGATGCCACCTTGCATAACAATGCTGAGCGTACGCTTGCCCAGTCCATGTTTTCGGTAGCCTCCCGTGATCCCTACCGCAGCGTGGAGTGGCTTTAATTCTACCTCACCCTGCATTTTACTGTGCTTCTCCACGAAGAACAGTGCTTAATAAAGCCTCCATTGTATTTAAAAAAAAAAAAGAAATTAATATTTAATTTCAGCAGAAAGGGGCGGGTTACGGGAAAGGAGAATTAGGAAGAACGTTATCGCTGTAGCCAGGGCAATAAAAGCAGAAAGTTAAGATTCAGTGTGCAAACAAATGTCCTACGGCCAGTAGAGCCCCTCTTGTGCCACCAGCCTTGGTGTTGGAAAAACAGCACTCGAGGCAAACAAAAGTACTTTGTTTCCCAAAATCCAGGAGCGGCTGGGGCTGCGTGTGCTGCCCACCGTGTGCTGCAGGGCTGTGCTGGAGCCAAGGTGCCAGCGCTGCCACCCAGCCCTTCCCTGGCATTGCTTCCCATTTCCAAAGGAAAACGGGGGCTCGGAGCCCCCTGTTTGGGCAGCAACTTCCCCAAATTCTAGGAAATGGTTGTGGAATTGGGAGCTGCTTTAAACGTAAAGCCCAAAGGCTGGTAGAGCCATGGCTGGCTGGAGGGGAAGGAAAACCTAAAAAATAAGCAAAGCCTGATGCCCGCCCTTTCAAAATGCAATCCATTGAATGTTGGCTTTGAATGTGAGCTGAGTAGTTTACATTCCTCATATTTTAGCTTTGTTTCTACCTTTGTGGTGTCAGAAAGGTGAAACTTCGTGCCCAAATCGAGTGTCCAGAATTTAACAGCAGTGTGGATGCTGCCCCATGGTCTGTGTGCTGGCACCGATGGGAGCTTCAGGGAAGGGTAATCCAGAAGATCAATATTTTAAAACAAAATTGCAGGACTGAAAATATTTTTTTTTCACTCAGCCTCATCGGAGAAATTATCAAAAATAAAAAATACAAAAGAGAGGAAATGGATTCTGGACACACTGGGAAATATATTGCTTTTTAGGGGGATTTCATTAATTTTAAATAGAAGTACCAGGACTGAGTCTTTCTTTGCTGAATATTCCGAATGTTTCTAATCTGAAATTTATCATTTTTTTGTTTTGGGGATTGCTTTTTTTTCACCTGTAGTTTTTAATTTATACAAGATTGTCCTCTGAGCTTCTGAATGATACCTAAAGCAGACAGTCAGCAGGTAAAAAAAAAAAAAAAAAAGGAGAAAAAAATTTAAATATTTAAAACAGGCATTTTTTTTATAGTGCTCTGCGGTAATTAAAATCTTCATTTGCTTAAAAGCAAGGAACCTTTTTAAAGCAATAAATTAGCATTGCTTGACCCAAGGTCACTAGTAGTACTGCTTCTTCCAGCGCTATTAATACCTCAAAGAAAAAGAAGGGGTGGTGTTATGACTCTGTTGCAATAGAAGTAAGATTTTCAATTTAATCACAGTTAAGTGTCGTGACCTTTTGATCTTGCATTGACTCCTCGCTGAAATGTGGTCAGATTTCAGACAGCTAATTCCAAACTCGGCAAAGTCAAGGTGAAGTCAGAAAATAGGTTGGCCACAATTAGGGGTGGGGTCGAGGCAGCAGCAAGCAGGTTCATTGCCTAAGTTTTGTTCCACGGCAAGAAACTTTTTTTATGGAATCTATAAATTACAGGATGGTTTCTGGGGAAAGGAAAACAAAATTGTATTCATCGCAAAAACAGTAATTGGAGGGATTTGGGATTTTTTTTTTTTTAATATTTTTTCCCCACAGGTAAAGGGACCTTTTTCCCAGTTCATAGTGGCAGAAATAATTAAGAAGTAAAATACTATTTGACTAAAGCTTCTACTCAGAATAATTCTCGGACCAAAGAGCGACCATCTTCACATAAAGTAGAGCCAATACTGTGTAAAAAAATGCGAAACACTCCTATTTACACACACAGGTCACTTCATTATTTTGGGCCAATAAACTGTGCTCGTTGGAGAGTGTTAGGTGGGAGTTTGTAGGATTATTTACCCAAGTTCTAAAGCAGGTCGTGCCGTATCTGATCTCCTTTATCCCACTGCAGCTCGCCCCAACACTGCACATTTGAGGGATCCTGTAGCGCTGGAACCACTGTGAAAATACTCCCAAAGCCAGCTCTTCCCTCACTTTCGCAGATTTTGTTCCAGAAATGTGGAGCCAACAATCTCCATGACTTTGTGGGGTTGCTTAGTTACCTTTCTGTGCCTGCTTCGAGATATGTTTGGAGACTTTACTATGTGTTGGAGTAAGGCTCTGGTTTGTATACAACATAGAGGCTGCATTAGAAAAAACATGTAGGAGAGTCATTTAAATATGCCTTCTTTAAAAAGAAGGTTTTTTAAAGCTTAATTTATGCTCACACTCCCCCCCCCCAGCACTCTCTGTGTAGTGCTGTAAACAAGATGCCCTTTTTTTTTTTTGCTTACAAACATCTTACCTGGGCACGGGACTTTTGCATTATCATGTCCTGGTGCGACACTCCTGTCCTTAGTTTGTACTCTCAGCCTTTTGAGGAAGTCTGGCGCCTCTGATCTATTTTCCACAGCAGACCCTGTAATTTTTGGCTGTATTTTATGTTTTTCAGATTCAAGTCAATCTGAAAGTCCCAGCCAGCCAAGTGAAGCTGATATTAAGGACCAGCCAGAAAATGGTAAGTTCTTACCTGCTGCTCCTGCTTTGGGATGTTGAAACAGCCCATATTTATAAAGATTTTTTTTTTTTTCCCCATGCCTAATATAAAAAGATTAATCAGAATAATTGACATGGGATAGCTACAAATAGGTTGTGCACTCTCCTCATAGTTAAAATGCCACTGGTTTCACTAATCTAAGGTAGCATTTGTTTCTCCAGTCCTGGAGACAGAATTTTTTTTTCCCCTTTAAAAATAATTCCAGTTAGGGAGATGCAATTACAGAGCCTGCTGTATGCAACCCTTATCCTTATTCCTCCATAGCAAAGGCTTTCAGTCCCTGGGCCACGAGGCAGGACCTCCTAGGGGTGTGTGTTTCATCGCTTTTGGGTTTTATCTGTGTGCATTTAACTTCCTTTGGTTTATTGATGCTCTCACATGACACACTGAAGTACCTGCTCAGGCAGGTGCCACTGCAGGGCTCCTACAGGTGCTGCCAGTATTTGTATTTTTTCACCATTGTGCTTTAAAGGTTGTAGATAACAGGAGTGAACAGGTCAGGGAGGCTCAGCTACAGCTCCTTTCTCCTTCTTCTCTCCATGTTCTCCATCCCGTGGTTTCAAGTGGCAGCACCTTGAGCTTATTTGGGAGCAGCAGCAGGACTGTGACTTTTGGGAACGCTCTGGTTCTTTGGGCTGGGACAGTTTTTAAAGTAGAAGCAATGGCTTCTACTGAACCAATGGCTTGCTTTGTAAAGCAGCCTGGAAAAAAATAAAAAAATCATTCAGGAACAGTGAATTTCTGTAGGGACTGTATGTGAAAGGATAAATGTGTGTGTAATGGAGCAGCTTCTCTTCCTTTTTGTGTTTAACTGAGATAGACCTCAACAATATTTGCTGGCCCATTAGCAACTGGGTTTCATTTTACTGCTTATATTTAGGGCTCAGAACGTCTCCCAAAGTGAAAGTGATTATTAGTAATAGTTTGTCTTAACTTCTTACCCATAATCAGGTATTTTTTATGAGACCTAAATGTAGATGGGGGGATCCACTGTACCAGGGTCTGCTTTACACACAGGCAAAAGGATTTGTGGGAAGGGCCTGAATCCTGTCACAGTCTCTGGAATGTGTAAAGCCATGTAGAAATATTGTATGTATAATAATACAACTGTGAGTTCCCTTTCCCAGGGCAACTAACTGCTTTTGCCTTAAATCCCTTCAGCTGTGCATGTGTTCAGTGTGTGGTTTTGGGGCTTCATTAGCAGCCAAACAAGAGAGAGTGAGGCTGAAGGACTGCATTCACATCCAGGCTGCTTTTGGATTAGGGTTTGAACAGGAGACAAAATGAAGGGGAGAAGAAGAGGTTTGGGTACATAAAAGCCTTTAAATTACCAGCATGTATCATAGGACATAGGGCTCATTGGGCTGGTAAGATTTTGGCTTTTGGGGTTCCTGTATTTTCCTCCCATTAAGTATGAAAGGTTTCATATTTTGATAGATTTGGTGCTGTTCATCTCTAAACATACCATCTTAAAACATTGTTGTTGGTTCTGAAAGACAGTGCCTAATTTCCCTTATCAATCCTTTTCACAGAAATTCTAATTTGTAGCCAAAGGATTGCAAGGTTAAGAGAAGAACTGACTAAACTGTGATTTTTGTTCTGCCAATTCTCCTATTTTTTTTTATGGGGAATATGTTGCCTGTGTTTATTAAATCATACTTTAATTTAGAATGTATTAGGCACCAAGCATGTTATTACTCTGTGTTTAAATAATATTCTCTCGCAGCTCTTAAAGCTCAGTTCTTCTTACCCTGCAGTTTCTCAGCCTTAACGAAGCCTGTTACTCAACAACTGCCCCAAAAAGCAGCAGTGTCAGTGTTTAATAATGTAGAATCTGTAAGAGCCTGGTGAAATGAAATATCTCCGATTCGGAGCCTGAGTCTTCTTTGTAAAACAATCTCCGAGTGAATTCTTGGAACTTTGCTGGTGACCTGCAAAAGAGACTTTTTTTTTTTTTGTTAAAGAAACGGGAAAGGGATTTTTCTTTTTTTTCTCAGTTTTACTAAAGGGTATTTCCCCCCCCCACAGCAGCAGCCTCCTCACTGCTTACACACTTTTTGCAGGGCCCGTGTGGGAGATTTTCTTTGCCAGGGTGTGTTGGCCCTAAAGGGGTTGTTCCCCCCGGGCAGACACTGAGCTCATTCCCAGCACACACAGCCCCCAGCTCGGGTGCAGATCAGCACAGATCCGCAGCTCTTATCTCCCGAACGTGAGGATGAAAGCAAAACTGCAGGCTTTAGAAAATGAGAAACTGCACGCCCAGAAACGGACACAATAAATCATATTAACGGCGTTGTTCTACACTTGCTGGAGCCCCACGTCCACAGGGCCTGATCCAAATCCCCCCGGAGTCCATGGGAGGCTCATAATTGATTTTACTGAGAGGAGGAATGAGCCCACACAGCGAGGAATGGTTTATTTATTTTATTTTTTTTTTTAAATCAAAGACAAATAGTATTGCGAATAATCTTATTCCCACCGATGCCAACGGAGGAGTGACCAGATTGGGGGCAGATTTGGGAGCGTTTGGCACGTGTTTCTGGAAGGCACAAAGAAGTGTATCGATTCAGTACTACCTTTTCCATGCATGCATTCCTTCATTTTAAAAAAATAAATCTTTAAAGGCCTTGTGAGGGTTATACAGCCTCTCTACTTGCCTGTTAATATCCTTTCTGTTCCACTCCATAAATTCTAGAGCTATTTATTATACACATATATTTTGCATACCTTGAGTAATGTAGGTTCAGAAGGGTCAACTATAGAGCCCTGGAAAAGAAGGCCTCCTACTACAGATTTTAATTTATCATTCTAAATTGTATGTCTTGTTTTGGAAAGCCTGTATGTCTAACCTTCATTAAAGTGGAGTTCATGGGAAAAAAAAAGCTCTTCTTTATTAAAGCCACTCCTTTTTTTTTCCTGGTGGGCTTTACTGCTCACATTTTCTGGAGCAGAATCATTGCAGACAGAGGAGATGGTGACATCTTCTGCTCTCAGTGGTGGCTTCAACACCAGTTCTGCCCTTTCCTTCAGCCTTCATTAAGCTAGAACAGTTTTCAGGCAGTCACCTGACCACTAAGGCAAAAATTTACAGGAATATTGAGCATTTAATTATTTTCTAGAGAGAGAGAGAGAGGGACCCACCGTGCTGGCCATGGAAAGCAAACATGCAGGCGAGACGAGGTCACCAGTGCGTGCATGGTCCAAGGTCCAGATGTTTTGTCCTGGAACTGGGGGGTAAAACTAACACATCCCCACAGGGTGTGTGCAGGGCTGCCCTCTGAGCATGGGAAAGAGCTTTTTGGGCAGGGGCAGAAACTCCAGAATTTCTCTGTTTGTTATATGGGTGAGCAGATTTGCAAGAGGGATGTTGACAGGGGCCAGCAACTTCATCTGAAAGGCAAGAGCATGTTCTGATGCCCTGATATTTTGCTCAAATGAGGTGGTTTTTTTCTGACCAGCTGAGTGGAACACCCATGTGGAAAATTCCCCACTTTTGTAGTTGCCTAATGGTATGTAAAAGCTTCATTTCAGTTGGCACCGCAAAGTGATTTTGCAATTCACCCAATCAAAAAAAAAAAAAAAGGTTATTGATTTTAAAAGCTTGTTAAATGCACTGGTTTGGTGTTGTATTTTATAAACAAACTAGTTTTTCAGTGAAGTGAGGATGACAAAATGGGTAGTCTGATGTAGCGAAGTGACTGCATGCCTGGGGATCAGGAACAACTGAATTCCCAGCTCAGCACTGCTGTTGACTCTCTCTCAGGCTTTTATTCTCACTTTCAGCTGTGGAAACAGCTATCAGATAGATTTTCTTTTTGTAAGGAGGATTATTTTAAACTTTTTGCAGCGAAACCCTGTGCTCTTTTTGTCTGCAAAGTGGGGATGGTTGTGATTCGAGCTTTCAGAGAATATCAGAAGGTGAAGGATATATTAGAAGGAGTTTAACTCTGGAGAAGGGCAGGGAGGATGCAGCACAGAGAGGTTCGTGGCTGTGGGACGGAGCTGTCAGGCAATGCAATGCCAGTAAAACACAGTGATATTTGTGTTTGAGGTGGTGGCACTGGGGAATCAATAGCTGGAGCAGAAAGGTGCCCACCAAGGGTGCTGTGAAGGCAGGAGGATGCTGTGTCATTTCCAGCAGGCTCCTCGGGCGGGTGGGATCGTGACTTGGTAGCTCAGAGTTGGTGGCACAGCACTGGAGTTGTGGGTTAGTGAATTCTTTTTAAAGAAGTTGGTAAATTCTCCCATTTCAAGTGAGTAAGGCAGTATTCATTATTACAGCTGATTGCAAACCGGTGCCAAATCCATTGCTCGAACAATTTCTGTAGAGGGAGAGGCATTTTTCTTAAAAATAAAAATGTTTAATGCCCAAACCAAATGCTTTTCAGCTTTAATGTATTCTCGCTGCTTTGAGCTGCAGGTACCTTAACAGCACTGCAGGAAATGAAAGGCACATTGTTCTTTGTAACATTAAAAAAAAAAGAAAGAAAAAAGAAAAACAATGATGCACCGTAACTCACAGAACTCGTTTTTCAACCCTGAAGTAATTACACTGGACTTGTAAATATCATCTGTGAATTCTTTGCTTAAGTAGGGCTGGACTTGAGTAGGAAACCTTACAAAAATGTTTAAGTATATGCTTACTTTCCCGTGCCTAGAAACATAAAGGCAGAAATTCTGTTCCTTGAGCTGTGGGGGAAGGAGAAGGCAACAGTGGGAATGTGTGCAGAGAGAAGTTTCTTTTTCTTCTTCTCTAGGCAAAGCTGGTCATGGAAGGCATGGTACAGCTTTGGCTGCAGGGCAGGAGGGGATTATGTGTGGACAGACCTCTCTGCCTTGACTAACAGGCTGCAGAGTCCAGTCCCTCTGAGAATGGCTTCTTTCTGCTCCCATAACTTGGCATTCCTGTTCCATGCAGTGGTGTGGCTTCAGCCAGTGAAACTGGTGCCCACCTGGCCCAGGGGTCAGGTATTCTTGGATGCAGAGTTCACTCTTCAAACCCTCCTGTCAAGATGAGATAGGCAGAACAAGTGACTGCTCTTTGTGGTTGTCCCCATCACTCAGCTACGGTGTAAGTTAACTGGCAGCTGAGAGACCTTCAGCAGCCAAATTTTTAACTATTAGAAGCATCCTGCCTTCCAAGCCATCCCTTCTGCTCAGGCCATGCCTGACCTCCTGCCCCCACTGCTTCAGGTGGAGTCCAGCTGTGGCTGAGCTGGGTGCCAGCTCCCCAGGAAGGTGCTTGAGGTGTCAGGGGGATTGGCTGTCCTTGGATCAGCCCTCAGCTCCCACCTGAGGAGTGCAGGGACACCAGCAGGTCTCTGAGCACACCGTGCTGAAACTGGTACTGGTAGAACATACGTGGTCTCGGATGACTAACGTTCCTGAGACACCTCATTTGCAGCAGATAACTGAGCCTTGCAGAGAAAGTTTTCTATCAGTTACATACAGTAACAGCAGCTTTTATTAGTGTTCTTGTTCGTGGCATTATTTGCATCAGAATCTTACAAATGCAAGAAGACTCTCCTCTCTTGTTTACAGAGCCACGCTGAGGAGTTATCACAGCCTGAGGGACTAAGCTAAAATTAACTTTCTTCAGAAAAAGCTTTAAGGGGAAAAAAAAAAAAAAAGCCCTTAGCATTTTCGATAAGGAATCTCATAGCTGGCGCTGAAGTCAAAGCTCCTGGTGATGTCAGCTTGTTTGCACCTTTGGAACTTGCCAGGACCAAATTCTGAACAGATTTGCACCCTTATGGATCACGTTGTCTGCCGCGAACAGCAGTGGGGAACTTTGTCCAGGCTTGGAAGCTGTGGCCGGGCTGGGGAGCACTGGTGGGGCTGGTTCTGCCTTCCTGCAGGCTGGGCAGGATGGGCTGTGGGTTCTAAAAGGACCCATCAGTCAACAAAGGTCTGCTGAGGTCCAACCTGCATTTCATCAGCCCCTGGGAGACAGCGCGTGTAGGCAGCTCTGAGAGCCAGCGTTTCCCAAGGAAACAAAAGCAGATATGTCTGGTTGTAAATTTAACTCATGTGTGAGTTAGTCTTGCATTTTTTTTGGTCTTATTTCATTACAGATAGGTCCCACCAAGAACTAGAAATGCAGCACTTTAATCATCATAGTCTAGAGCTGAAACTTTGCAGCATCCAGGTGTATTTCCCAGCCAGTTTCATGATGTAGTGAACAAACATCTGAATAATTAGGAAAATAAACTCACTTTTTGCCTATATTACCATATTCTCTGATGTGATTCACATTGTAAGGCACACCATTTCCAAGATTCAGTGGGTCCTCTGGTAGGCTTGGGATTTAGCCTCCTTATCAGAAGCTGGCACTCTTGAGGGGACACAGTGATGGCAACAGTGAAGGGTGTTGATTGTCAGTCCAGTGAGATCCATGGTCATCAGTCAGGGTCGGTTTTGCTGCCTCTGCTGGGGCCAAGTGGAGGCCCTTCCTCATCACTGACCTGCAGTGTTTGAGACTTGGGGGTTGACAGAGGACCTCAGTTTTCTGTGCTGCTAATCATTAACCTTCACAAGCAAAGCATTCCCACAAAAGAATCATCCAAGGCGAGTATGACAGGAAATATTCAAAGCATGAAATGAATGTTTATAGCATGACAAAGCAGTGCTTGAAAGACATGAAACGTTCATTACGCTTGGAGTGGCTGAATGCTGCAAAGGAAAGGAGAAATAAAAATGTGGCTCGAGTATATATTTTTATTTCTCCATGTGTGTGTACAGAAAAAAGGCAACGAACCTTTCCAATGGATAAGGTGCATAAATACAGCTGCGATTATTCTAAGTCTTTCCAAGATGTATTTTTATTCTGTTGCTCCATTCCGTTCCTTTCCATGAGTCTTTATCCACGAGATAACAGCAAGGGCCATCTAGAGGGCAGCTTGGAAATGGGATGGGATAGAAGCCTCCTCCTAGGAAGCTCCCAAAGGCCAAGGATTTTCTTTGCCTTGAGGGGACTTCTGTGCCCCCTCCTTTGTGGCATCCCCTTCTATCCATGTCCCAGCTTTGTTTGGCAAGGGGATGCCTCAGTGCTCATTTGAGCCAGCCCTGGTGTCCTGGACTCCGCAGCTGGAGCTGTGAGCAATCTCTAGTTTTCACTACAACTGGTTTTTTTTCTTTCTATCTTCTTGAGAGACTTGCTGTTTAATTAACAGTTGAGAGCTGGGTTGCGTCAAAGTAATTGTGGCTGCCGGAGCAGACCACAGCCTGAAGGATGCTTTGGAATCCCACACTTGCCCACCAGGAAGCTGGGCACTTAGGGAAAGGACTTTATTTGTGGTATGGGCATCGTTTTAATTTCTGTCGAGTAGAGAGGCGAGTTTATTAGTGGAAAGAGGAAGTGATGCCAAGGTCTAACTTGCAAAACAAAACCCCAAACCTATCTATTTGTCTTTCTATGTAAAAATTCCCTAATGCTTGGTAATGTAAGACAAAGGGAAAATTTTACTTGCAGGAAAATTGCCTTTCACAATAACCAAGAAAAAAAACACAGAACGCCCACACCAGAGCAGCATGATCCAAAATGTGAACTTTTTACGCCTCCCCAACCTTCTAGGTTAGGCTTCCAACCAAGTGATCTTTTATTATCAACATGATATACCCTTGACATAATTTGGCGCAGTAAAGCTTCTTCTGCTGAACTCGTGATTTCATTTACTAGATCTGATGAAAGTTCTGTGAACCACGGTAAAATGTGATAATTAGTAGTTTAATTCTTTTAGGGTGTGCGTATTAATTGAAAAGGCTTGAACTATAAATACAGGGCCTGTGGATAAAAGCACCCTCTGAAATCAGTCGCTTACCCGAAGTATTCATTACTTCCCATCTATTTAGGTGGTGTCTTTGGGGCTGTGGCAGGGAGTGGGAACCCTCCACTCAGAGATCACAACAGCAAAGGCCAGGCTGGCTCACCGCTGCTCTCCTGCGATGGGAAGCATTCCCTGGCCAAAATTTTGTCTTCTGTGGTCAAACCACTGGAAGTTAAAAATATGTGCAGATGAGCTGGTGGGGCGCTGCCTCTCTTGCTGTGCAGGCTGCAGGAGTCAGAAGGGGATGGAGGCTGGAGGTGGAGGCAGTGACAGCAGAGGGAGGGTGGGTGGGTGGGTGTCAGGCTGCCCTTCCCCAACACCCAGAGGGGAACATCTTTCTGCTGCCCAAGTCCACCCAGAGCATCAGAGGCCCCCTGCAACAGCCAGCCTGGCACTTCAGAACAAACCATGTATTTTCCTCCTACTTACACACTTCTCCTTCACTGTATCTTCACTGCCAGCACCCAAACCTCTGTGGCTTCAGGCAGAGCTTGGTTCACCCAGACGGGAATGCCCGAGGGGAGCACGTGGCCACCCCCGGGCTGCGATAAGGGGTCGTGTTTTCCCGCTCAGGCTCGTGTGTTCTCTTGCTCTGACGTCCTGACCAACGCAGGAGATGTTCTCTTGACTCTACACCTTTCCATATATACACACACACTCTGAAAATGTGTGCCGTTGTTTCACACCTTCCCCTGCTTTCGGCGTGTGGGGTAGAGCCTGGATGAATCATCCACGGTTCTGCAGGTACAGGGGGTTTTCATTCACATGGATCCCAACCTTCATACTCATACTTGGTTTGCACACTCAGAAGAAATCTGTATGTCTGCACATGCTGCAGGTTCATGGGTTAATCAGGTGCTTTCCAAGTAGGCTGAATTTTGTAAGCCTGAAGTCGTGCACAGCAGCAAAAAGGGGCATGTAAAGAACAGTGCAGGGTCCCTGGGCTGCTGCTGTTGTCAGGGAGGGCACTTTAGTGAGACCAGGCTCCCAAAAAAAGCCTCACCGCTTCTGTAACTAAATAGCTACCGATTTTTAATTGCAACTGCTGGTTTTTAATTGCGGGTGCTGCTTTTTTAACTGCAGAAGTTGCTAGCTAGGAACTGGAAAGAAAGTTTAGGGTGACTTTCACAGAGCCGCGAGAATAAAATCCCCTCTGAGGCCTGGCCTTAGTGTGACTGAAATGGAAAAGTACCAGATCTGCTTCTTGGAAAGTGAGAAGGAGACTTTTATTTGCAATGGTTTGCAAATATTTTCCCACGAGCGACGTAGGGAACATGGCAAAAAGGGGCAGGAGGAAGGTGAGGCAAGGGAGCCACACTTGTAAACACCCTCCTCTAGCTGTGCTGTTGTTATCTGGCACACAAAGGGCACCCAAGTTGTTTACGGCCGTTGGGGTTATTCGTTGGTGCTCCTTTTTCTCCCTATCTCCAGTTCTACAAGTTTTTTTCTGGGCTGTGATAGTGTCCGGATAGATTTTGGCGGTGGGGTGGTAGGAAGGTGCCAGTTGATTAAATGTGCTGCTTGCTATGTGCATTTCGTGTCTGCTGTCTTAACATTTTTTTGTTAACCACTGTTGCAACCGAAGAAAATGCTGAAGTTTGACAGTTGGGAGTTACTGCTGAGTGTGTGCTGTAAACTATATCATCCCTCTGCCTTCTCCTTTCTCCCCCTCCTGCTGAAACCAAATGATTTATAAAATGCCTTCACATTCTTGAGTGAGTTCACACTATCACCTCCAGGCACTGCACTGAGGAGTCTTAGGAGTGGAGGGGAAACACAGATCTGATAGCTGGTATTTTTCTCTGGAAGGAAAAAAAAAGAAGAAAGCAAAAAAGGGCTGATTAAATTTAAAGGAGAAAAGTTTCCTGCTGTGCCCCAGAGTAAATCTGTAGTCAGTGAAGCACTTTCTAGTAAACAAGAGATGCACGTCGTTGCAGTAGGGTTTTATTATTACCCACTGCCATTGTTTTCCATTTTCATAAGATTCAATTAATGCAATCATTTTAGAGTGTCTCTAATCATTACCTCCCACCCTCCCTCACTTGCACTTGAAGCAAAGGGATCTGCTGTGAGCCACACTCTGGGATGAGGAGCCAGCACTTTGCTTCTGTCCCTGGAGAAAGGAGGCACGAGGAAATGATAGGGATGCTCCAGGGAATCCCAATATTTCTCTTCTCCCTCGCATGACCAGCACCCCAGCCCTGGCTGTGGGGTGCCCTGCCGTGGGGTCACAGCCATGGCACCCTCAGCATCCCCCCCAGTGCCCCCTTGCCAGACACAAAGGGTGTCAGCACCATCTCCCAGACCACAGTGGGCCAAACCCTTTGCTGGTATTTGTTCTCCCAGGTTCATAAGGGAGGATACTACTTATGTAACTGTACCACTCACTTACAGAGAATCCAGCCCTCTGTCTCTGTTATTCTTCTACTTTAATTCCTTACTCTTAAGATCTTATCTGCAACAGAAGGCTCTCTGACAGCTGCATCCCTGTTTGAGAACCTGCTGGTGTTTGGGAGGTGTCCCCACCTGACCAGCTTTGCACTGCAGACCTCCTGCAATTTTTCCACATGTTAGTCCTCCAAGTCCTGATTTTTAAAACCAGGGAGCTCACTTTCAGGAAGTTTTCAACAGCAGAATGCAGCGAGCTGTACAGAGGGGAGCCAATTTTTCCTGTACAGCCGAGCGTGCCAGAGCTGGAGCTGCAGGAGGAAGGGAAGAGGTGAGGAGCAGGAGAGGATGGACAGCAGCTTGTCAGACTGAGGTGGCTGCAGCTTTGAGCCAGGAGGGGGTCCCCACAGTTTTTTTGTGAGGGAAGCCTTAGAGTGGTTGGATAGTGTGGCCCATGGCTCAATTTAAATCAATAAAGAAATGGGATGGAAAGGATATGAGAACCCGGGCAAATGGCTGAGGAATGAGGCACCCCTCTTAGTGAATTGGGGTTTCTGTCTGCCACAGCCACCAAGGGTGGATTTGCAGTAAGACTGGGAGCCTTCCACTGTTAGGAGGAGAGAGAAGTAAAGATCATCCTGTGTACAATATAAATGTAAGTTGTTATTACTACTATTGCTATGTCAGCCATAAACTGTTCCCACGAGAACAGAGATGCAACATCATTGAAAAAGAATGTCTTACTGTGAAATGGGCAGCAGAAACACTGTGGCATTATCTGCCGGGCAGTGAATTTACCTTGGTGACAGATCATTATTCCCTGCTGCAAATGAACTAGATGAAGGGCAGGAATGCAAGGATAACTCAGCAACACTTGTGTTTTACAGTCCTTCAAATTTAAAAAGCAAACAAACAAAAAGCAGGCAGATAAAACTGTAAGGATGGAGGATGTCAAGAGATATTGCCTGGGGCAAGTTATGGAGAGGAAAGTAAATTTTCTTCCAGGTCTATGCTGATGTGGCACATGGGCTAAGGCTTGGATTTCATCCCATCTAACATTAGGCATTAAAGTGAGACATCAGTGACACACCTAAAATCCTCATTGTCCCTCTATCAGTGGAGACACGGGGTTGTCTGGGAGTTCATCTGTCTCTGTTGAACCTTAGGGAAGTTTAAAACTGAGATGTCTCAGGCTAACGCTGTAATTGGTCTGGACCTGAAATTCTGCTGCTGGAGGATGTCACTGACCCCTCTGCTGCTCATCCTGACAAGTCAGAGCAGACAGAGTTTGCCCAAGAGCAAAGGTGGATCTGACAGGGCACGTGGACTTTGTTGAAGGATTTCTTCAGGGTGGAAGAGTAGACAGTGTACTGCCCACGTGTACTTGCTTCCTTTCCTGTTTTTCTTTTGAATTCTACAGAATGGGAGTTTCTTAGATAAATTATCATTTTAGATAAGTATTTATGTGCTCTGTGGAAGAATGTGTCTAGGGATGGGTACACTGGCAGCGAGAACTTCCTCCCCAACTCTTCCAATCAAGTTTAGTTCTGAACTGCCCAAACGAAACCATTATTCAAAAGTAAAAATGTTCTGTTCCAGTTCTTGTTTTCATTCTTTTATGTGTCTGGGGACTAAACTGCTGTGAAAAAGAGCCCATTCTCACAGGATGTGTTGCCTAATTTTGCAGACAAGAGAGGTTGTTATTCCAATTACGATGAGATAAGAATCTGAAATGTTGGGATTGCATCCATCCTGAGTTGAACTCTAACTCCTCCAAAACCCATCCATCATTATTTTTCCCTTATTTCTGCATTTCAGCAATGCAACCAAAGGAGGAACAGAGAAAAAAAATTAATGTTTATACATTACAAACCATAATGGATGGGTTTCCTTCTTACCTGAGTTGCTTTAGGTTCATGTAAAGTTCTCTGCAAGTGGAATTCCTCTTCCTCTTTGATTCTCTCTGCCTGCTTGGAAGTCAGTCATGGTACAAAGTGTCACGAGCCAGACTGATAAGCGTTTTCCAAAATATGAAGTCCTGGTCCCTGTGGTGTCTTCATATCGTCTTAAATACAGAATGTCTTAAGTGATCCACCCCACTGCCATGTCTCTGCATCCCTGTTTATCTCACTGTGCCACAGTGACTGCTGGGGACACTTCAGAGGGTCTAGAGACACAAGTCTTCTACCACAGGCAGGGACTGCACAGGCTTAGCTGCCCAACCCAGCCTCCATCAACAGATTCATCTCAGGTCTTCGCTGTTACACCCAGGATGTGTTTGAGTTGCTGGAGGAGTCCTCCTGGAGCGAGACATCCCACCAATGTCTTCTTAATCCCCTGGAACCACCATATCTGCCACCCATGGGATGAGACCATGAAATTACTTAAGGACAAAGAAAGTCCCTCTCTGTCCCTTCTGTTTATTTTGTTAGTCTTGAATCCCTGACAATGCACTCACAATTCGTGAACTCCGAGGCCCTCTTTGAGCAGATTACATGGAGAAAATAAACTCAGTCTGTGTTCTGGCCTGACCTTGGCCTGGACCTGAGAAAGTGAATGCCCCTATCACACCAACATGTGTCTGGAGAAGTACAGTAAACACAAACGGGGGTCACTGGCCCTCTTTGCCGTGCAGTCCCAGGCCAGGAGTCTAGAGTTTTGGGCTGCCCGCCCAAGTACTTGTTAATAAATGTCCATTCTTAGCCCATAAAGGAATGTAGACAGGGCATCCTGCCCTACAAAACACAAACTTAGAATGAAGCGGAAAGAGAGTCTCAGTCATCATACAGAGCTCTGCCGCTGGTTTCCACATCCAGCAGTCTCTTCCCACTGGATTTATGTTGCTCGTTTGGGACTTGGCTGGGAGAATTATCCACTAATACACTGGGTGTTCTCCACCACTGTCTGAAAGTGTAGTTGCCTGCCTAGCCCTGAGTGCATCAGACCTTGGGAAGTCAGTCAATAAGTCTGTGGGGCTTCCTCCTCAGAGCTTGGAGGAGGCAGAGCCCTGGCAGAGTGTTGGGTGTGAGCCCAGAGTGCCTGGGTCAGCCAAGAGGGGGTTGTGTTGCTTCCAGGGGAGCTGCAGTGCTTTGCCCAAGTACCTTCACACTCCCAGTGGAGTCAGTCAGAGGAAGATGAGGGGGTGGCATGTTTCTTTGTGGAGACTCCTTGGTGCCTGTGCTAGTCATCCCACTCTTTTCTCCTTCCCTGGAGATGTCCTGCATAACCCGGGTGAGGTTGGTGCAGACCTTGGTGGCCACTCAGAGATTCTGTGCTGAGTGGAGGCACTTTGTTCACTGCTGGCAGGTGATAAGGACAGTCCCTTCAGTTCCAGCCTTCATCATGCAGGGCCTCCAAGGAGAGGGTGACACTGCACCAGGAGTCACTCTGCTGCCTGGGGACAAAAACTATAAGTCCTGGAATGTTGGGCACATGGTGTTTGCCAGCAGTGGCTCATCTGCATCCATAAGCACCAAGTTTTGTGTGTAGGTCTTGTACAAGCTTGACATGTCCCTCCTCAACAAGCATTACTGTGCTTCCAGACCCATCCCTTGCTGTCTTTACTGCTACCAGTACATCAAAGCTTTATTCCAGAGTCTCACCTCAGAAATCTGCTGTCCAAGATGAGACAGCCCAAGTGCTGATGGAGAAAAGCTCATGAGGTTCTCTCCACCTTCTGTGCTCAGGGTGGCCCTGACTGACCATCATGAGCCCTATAATATGGGCAGTCAAGGACAGATGGAAACGTTCATAGCCAGGTTAGATGGGTCTTGGAGCAGTCTGGGCTAGTGGAAGGTGTCCCTGCCCATGGCAGGGGGTTGGAATGAGGGAAGCTTTGAGGTTCCTTCCAACCCAAATCAGTCTGTGGTTCTTTGATGTGACCAGTGAAAAATTTCTTCCCCCAAGCCACGAGGAAAACTGATGTGTGAACCTAGTGGAAGTCAGCTTACTTGGGACTAAAAGTTATCAGTTAGGCAGTTATTGTTCTGTGAAAGAATAGAGGGATAACAGCCTCCTGGAGAGAAAACTCTGAGAATTCAATGGAAAAGACAATAGGTAAATAGAATAACATGAGAATTTCCATGGGATTTACTGTGACTTACAGTTTGCTCATGGGTGATGTCAGGTGGGGAGGTGTAAGAAGTAGCTCTGAAGGAAGAGGAAAGCCCATGGGCAAAGGTGGGGCTGGCTGATCCTTGTGACTTAGCCTCCACACACACACATTCTTACTTTCACATCACATTTGTACTATCTAATCTTCAGCAGATATTTCTACAGCTTCCATTATCGTGGTGTCCAGCCACAGTCTTTTAGAAGTGCCGTGGTGTGAAAAGAGAGGAGTGCCAGGAAGGGAGGAGGAGAGGAACCAGCTGATGAAGTAGCCAGGGTTTGTGTCCATATCACTCAGCAAAGTGGGACAGGGAAGCTGACAGATCCTCCCTGACCCTGTCCCACTGGCTTCTCCTGGACACTGGGCTTTTCTAGAGAATTCTGCCCTATTATCTGAACACGTGGATTAGTCCTATAGTTATAAACTAACATGCACATTAAAAAAAAAAAAGAAAAAACCCAAAAAACCAACCAATACCTCATTTTATAGCCCTCTAATTCTGTGCCCACAGGACTTCAGAGTCCCTCAGTTCAGCTCCAAGAGTGTCTGCAGGGTACCCTTGCAGGGTGCACTTGGCCACCCCCAGCCGAGGGAGGGTTTTATGGATCCTAAAATAATTACAGCATTGCCGAGTGTAGTTGTATAATGTCTTGGCAATATACTAATTAAAACTAGATATTTACACACAACGCTTATTTAAACTGAAGACTTATTTAAAAGAACATGCATACTTATGGTAACTGTGTCTCATGGCTTTATTGAGGAGCGTGTTTTTCATGCAGATTGAGTTCTTGAGTGCTGTTATTAACATAAATGAGCCTACAGCTTTATGTTCAGGCCTGAATAGTTCCAGGGCATCTGAATCATCCTGGTATTTCATTTCACCAGCTAAAATTATTTTTGAAATACTATATTTTTTTAACTTGCTGTATTATGGCAATTAGAGATTGCCCTGTATTTACTAGGAACAGAGAGTCCAGCAGAGCAGCGTGTTTAATGTGATGAATAGTGTTGGGAGCTCAAAGAAAAGTCAGATGCGTGTCGACACATATCAAAGCTGTTCTGCTGCTCAGAATGACTGTTCGTGATACTTGTTTCATGATAAACTTCCTCAGAACATGATGTTACTGGAAAAAAAAAAAAGAAAAGATCCACTCTGAGAAACACGCAGGTGACACAGTTGAGTCAGCAGCTTGCAGCAGTGACACAGGCTTACGTTTCTAAAAATCCCCACTGAACTTTTGTCCCCTGTGTGCATACATGTCCTGCTTCTTATGTTCACTTGGGAGCTGTTTAAACTCACAGAAATCTTCCCACCGCCCTGAGGAAGAGGGAGATTCCTGGCCTTTAAAAGTCTTAATAGTCACAAGACTTTCCCCTTTCGTAGGTAATTCACCGTAGAAATGTTAGTACCTCCAGTGACCACTGGTATCTCCGGGGGAATGAGAAACATGGCAAAATAACAGGGTGCTGTGGAAAGCAGAAACTCCTGCCTCCCATCCGAGAGGGTTTAATTACTGGAGTTGCAGGCATTTCCCCGTGCACAAGCGTCTCGGCATTCATAGGTGGAAAGTACCTCATGCTGTGTTTGAAATATCAACTGGATTTAAAAGAAGGCTTTGTGCTTCAGCGTGGACCTTTCTTAGCCTCCTGCAGATGGTTCCTATTGCTGAAAAGAGACATGACTTGCGAGACGGGGAGACCTCCGTGCTGATTTTTCGTGCTGCTCTAATCCTGCTTTACACACCCATAAAGGACTTCGGTCCTTAAGCCTTTGCCCCCTTTTCTCCTAAATATTAAAATTATTTTCCTGAGTGTCATACCGTATTAAAGCAGAATGAAAATGGGTTTAACAATTGCTGGCATGGGGCTTCTGTACAGCATGTGTGTCACAAATCATGTCACTTTTCAGCAATAGGGCTGCTGCCAGCGGGAGGCTCAGAAATGCTCATGTTAATCAAAAATTTTAATTTCAAATCAAATTGACAGTTTACACATGGTGAGAAATGCTTCTCACCATGTGATATTTCAGTATGCTACACTGGGCAAAATGGGTGCACTTTCCTGTTAAGAATTTTGACTGCAGTATCTGCAAATTTATGGGTTTCAGTGTATTGGGTATGGTAGTGGTTGATCTGAGGGAGCCCCTTGGAGAATAGGAGACAGAAGGGTTTTCATGCAGCCTGGCACTGGTGAGCTGCTGTTGGCACATGCTGCTGGAGAAATGACAGGTATTCAATAAACATCACTATGGTTAAGAGGAAGATTTAAAGGAGGGAGGGGCTGCAGTGCTATAAACAGGATTTGAAACAAATGTGCTTATTTCAGCCCGTGATTAGTCTGAATACCTAAGTATTCCACACCAGTTTTTAAATATCCTTACATTTATTTTCACACTGATGGTCTTCCCACAGCATGAACAATAATATTTATGGCATTAATACTGTAGCAAAATTCTAATTTGTAGTAGGGTAAACCCCAAGGTAGACTCTGCATGTACCAAGGGATGCTCTGTCAGTGCGAAGACCAAAATATGGCCCCACTGTCAGTTCCTACAAACCCTTAGTCCTGCCAGGAGCTTCCTAGAAATCAGTGGACAAAATTCAGGAGGCAAAATACCAGCTGATACTTGACGGGGAGCAAGAGGAGGAAGGAGAGTTGATGGAGAGAGGAGTGAGGACAGATGATGGAGCGTGTGAGATTGGCCCCAGACAAATGAGTTGTAGAAACCCATGTTTCCAGGCTGTACCAGAAATACGATGCTGACATCAAGAAATGACCAGCTGGATAGAAATTATCCTTCCATTATTTTCTTTAGGAGATTTTTTGCCTTTCTGGGGGTTCCTGGGGTTAATGCCATGCCGAGCTCGTGACATTGGGGCGTTCTCTACAAAGGCCTTGGAAAGGGAAGAGGACAGGAATGGCATTACCCCCTCCTGAGATGGGTGGGGGCTTGTTGGGGTGCCTGGGGAGCACCCTGCAAGCACCACACGCCAGCAGCTTCCCCTGGGAGAGCCGGGTGCTTTCTCTGGGCTCATTTGGACACTGAGTCAGCGGCAGCATCACCACAGACCTTGGAGATGGCAGCTGTCGCTGCCTTTGTCACCAGGGCTGAGAGGAAAAGATGAAGATAAATAACTCCTTCGTATTATTATTTTCAGGGAGGCAGACTTTTCTTTTTATTACTCTTTTTATTGTTGGATGTCATAAATATTCCAGAATTATTATCCCAAGGTAGATTTCATTTCATTTACTTTGAAATGCTTTTGAGGAGGCACATTATTTTATAGGCTGCCAAATGAGTATGACCATTTATAATGATTTTTTTTTCCCTTCTTTTCTTTAAAATTCGATTTTTGGATTGAGGACCCGAAACAGAAATATGCTAATTTAAGACATCTGTTGTTTTTCAAGCTATAGGCCCCTATCGGTATTAATGCAATTTTTGTATTGAATTGGGTATATGGTAGAGAGGGAGATTCTAAACTTTTATCATTATATCAGAAAACTATATTTAACTGATTTCTCACACACATGAGTACATGAAAAGTACCCAGCAATGTTAGGAGTCATCAGAAATGAGAAACCACACCAGACATCTTAGATGTTGGAATGGTTTCCATTACACAAGGTCTTTAACATGAATTGAAATGCTTTCAATGTTTCAAAAAGGCCTTTGTCTTCAAGAGAAAGGAACTATCCCTGTGCCCACTGCTTGGACAAAACCCGACATGATTGATTGCAATCTGTGATCGGTTCATTAACAGTAATAAGTTGCCATTAATTCCACTATCTCTGCACTTAAATATAAAATGAGTTGAATCTCCTCAGACCTGAAGCTGCAGTGGATTCCTGCAGGATCAGGCTGTTGGTGACATAGGCTGATGCCACGTTTGTTCTGGTTCCCTTTTACTGTTTTGCAACCCAGACTCTGGAGCTCAGTATGACACATATCGAAGGAATAATTGGGCATTGTTGTTATTAGAGATTCTAAAGTACCATGAGTATGAAAGGCAATCCACAGGGAGACATCACGTGGGTGGTTTTGGTCTGATCCACCTCTGGAGGATGCCCATTGTGGTGGGTCAGGTGGGTTCCCTTGGGAAGGGATGAGAGTCCTTCCCCAGAGCCACCTCCCAGCACCTTCAGATATTGATTCCCAATAGCCACCAAGAGCCTAAAAACCCCAATAGCCACCAAGAGCCTAAAAACCTTATGAAAAGGAGCTGAACTTGAGCACTGGGTACCCACAAAACCCAGCAATTTTTGACAGGCAATTTTGCTGTCTGCTGGATACAGACCTTTTAGCTCAAAACCCAAAAAAGGCAAATCATTTACCAATGGTTTTGCATGTTGTGAAGGGTTAACAAAACTTTCATTATCACAGTCTATTAAGCCAGGACCAGGAAACAATTTCTAATCAACACTCAGATCTGGGCAGGGATTGTGCAGTCTTTTGTAGGAGGCCTCAGATCTGTGTTCTCTATTCTCACATGCTCACTTCCAGCTGTTGTCATTGAAATCCCACATAATCTCCCCGGGTCAAAGGGCAGTCATCCATGACTGCCGCTGTTAGGAGGTTATGCTGATTTCTGTTGTCAAATATTGGCCCTTTTCTCTTTCAATCACTCCCATTCTACTTTTTTTAACAAGAAAGATCCAGCCTAGAATTGTATTACATGACTTTAAAGTCTTAAAAGTGTTCCTCTATTGTACTAACACGACATGCCCTGGACGGTCTAATCCATCCTGCTCTGGGCCACAAAGGAAGTTCTGGTGCTTCTTAAAACCTCGGCCAAAGGCAGGTAGGCAAGTCAGAGGCAACAACAGCATCTGTGACTTGTGGCCCTGCAGTTATTGCAGAAGAAAATGTGCAGTTTGTCCAAGGTGAGCCATTGCTGTGGCATTACCATTAAATTGGAAATAACAAGCTGAAATAGAAGTGGGAGCACTTGTCAGGGAACGAGAGAGGTTTCTGTATCACCTTTAATGTATAATGTCTTGCTTAACTCTTCTATGAAACATCCATGAGTTAAAAATGGGGTCTAATTTACCATTAGAGGTTACCCTTTACAAATCTGAGGGATGCATTTTGCACAATGCAATTAAAGCAAGGCCACTGGGGCAGCTCTGGCCGGGGGTATTTGGGTGCTGTTGGAAAATGCAGATTCCATGTTCCATCTCCAGCTCCCTCCTGCTGTCTGCCATGGGCTGGGGTACAGGGGCTCTTCAATCTCCTTTGGTTTTTAGAGAACTTAGCAAATGTGTCTTGCCCCCATGAATCTTTCTCTGTGTTTCCAGTGTGGGATAAAGCTGAAGTCTTTCTGGGCATTATGGTGGGTCAGCCCAGCCTTGATAAACTCACCTTCCAATTAAGCAGAGCGTGAGTGTCAGGAAGGTCTTGACTGGAGCAGGGCTGTTCAGTGTTTTCCTTTTTGCTGGAGAACACAGATTAGGACCAACTCCAGGGCCCCCATGCTCCTCAGCTAATCTTTTGGGAGTCCTGGGGGTGAGCTGGGTTCCCTCTGATAACACCCCCTCTCTCCAGGCCTGCGTGTGCTCTGTGATACAGACAGTCATTTTCTCATCAACATTATTGCTCGGCATTGTTTGTGAAACATGGGATTATCTAGATAGAGGATAAACCCAAAAGGAATCAAGTTGCACTTCGAGCAGAGAGGGCTTTTCTTTTAATCAGGCATTTGGTTAAGATAATAGGCTTGAGACCCTAATTGATTATTACTATTTTAAGGTTTTAAGATGGCTATGTATAGTGAGATGCTGAACATGAAAAAGGCTTTAGAAATGGGTTCACTGCGAGTTTGGGGGACTTGTGTAATTTAAAACACTGAAAAGGAATCAAAGTCTCCCAAAAAAAGCTGTTTTTCAAAGCTTAATACGTTGTCGCTCAGATTGTAGTGGAAGAGAAATAGCTGGATTTGGACTTCTTCATCTTCAAAGGAGTAACTCTCTCCCGGTTTCATTTAAGCTTGGGTTTCAGGAAACAAGCTGTATCTCTGTTTAGAAAATACCTTGTGTATTTGTGGTGCAATCTAACTATTTCAGAGTAAAAATAATACTGTTGGATTACACAAGGAAGCCTGCTAATTAAATAACAATAATACCTCGAGCACCTTGAAAACATCTTCTGATATTCAATTAAGGAACAATAACCCCATGAACTTTAACCTATAGACCATATTCAGACTTTCTACATAAAAGTAATTGCATCAGTCATGATTTTCTCAAGCTACAACACAAGCTCTTGATTGGTAGCTCAACGTCTGAGACTCCTTTTTACAGCATTAATTGGGAAAGCAGACAATACTCTCCCTGTAAACTCGATTTTAGGACGAAGGTTAGTTGCCTTTGTACACGTTTGCTCATTGAAATAGGAATGTTTGCTTAATAATTCAAAACAAATAGCACTAGACAACAAGCCTAATCCTGATTTCTCCTCTGCCAGTGTAAATTAGGAGAAAATGAGGTGAAACTCTGTTTGATCAGTGTAGAAAGACTTGTTTAAAACTTCTTTGAGATCAGAATTAGGCTCCAGCAATTCAAGCCTTTTCTTCTGGCTTCTCTGCTGGGATCTGAAAAAAGAATATATAAATCCTATTATGAATTTTTTCCCCAATTAAAGCAGTCACCAAGTTATGGAAGGATATTTTCCATGTGGTACCTGGTACAATAGTGTTGCACCACGTTTGCACACCATAGCAAACACATAATTGGGTAATGGCATATGATTTATTAGTCACTGTCTTGATCTGCTTTATTCAATTTGATCTTATTAGCCTGGGGTTTTTTCCCTCCCCTTGGGGGAAATATGATCATCCTCCTGAGCTGAAGCGAGATTTTAGGTAATGAGCAAAGTCCTACCCGCACCCAGACTTGCACTCAAAGGATTCCACAATATATTTTAATTCCTCTTCAGTGTCTTGGCCCACCTTTGTTGGCAGGGCAAGAGCCATGTGCTTTAGCCAGGCGTGTGAGCAGAACGAAGCACGTGCTCTGGTGGCTTTGCTGAGTCAGGGCCAGCCCTGGCCAGGCAGGTGTCTCAGGCTGTCCCAGCATTGCAGTGTGAGGTTCAGCTCTGCCTGTGGACATAACCTGGCATGTACAGCCCTTTCAGGGTCCTGTCTTTGGGACACTGAGCAAAACTCTTGCCGAGCACATATTCCAGTGAAATGCCGTATGAAAAGTCAATCCTGCAGGTTTCAGGATGGTTAATCATCTCCTCAGTACAGGAGCTCGTTAGTGCCAACATCTGCCTGTGTAATTGCCTGACTTTACCTATTTTTTTTTCTCATTCAGAATTAAGTGGAAGGGCCAAATTGATATATCTTTGACCCCTGTTAATGTTTTCTCCACATATTTTGTCAGTCCTGCTATTTCCCAGTCATCCTTCCTTTACATTTCTAGCTTCTTTTTCCTGCTTCTCTCGTTTTCTTGTTGCACTGTTATCCCAGCTCAGCAAAAGGGACGGTCTTAGGCCTGGATTTTGCAATCTGAGCCACCCAAGCAAACTTTTAAACTTCCATGGGGTTCCAGCAAACTGCAAATTCACACACTAACTGTGCATCAAAATAAATTCCTAACACAGCTCTAAGCCAAGGGCATTCCTTTTATGAGTATCAAGATATTATTAATGATTGGCAAGATGAGCTCCGGATTTCCTAATGTTTATAAGCAAATAGCAAATTGGAGCATTGTGAAATTCACCTTTCATTTGTGAAATGTTTATTTTCAGTATTGAAGGGTGAAAATCTAATCACACTCGTTGCCTGCTGTTGTTTATCGATTCCTATTCCATGTGCAGCCATGAGGAATGTCCCTGCAGAAGGAAGCAGACATTTCAAGTATCCCCAAAATAGGAATAATGAGGCCAGCAGCCCCCAAGATAAGTTATTCAACTTCTCTCATGCCCTGAGAGTTGGAATATATTTAAAGTGGCATTTTCATGTCTGGTTTTCCCTGTGTTTGCCAAGTTAAGGTAACACCATGCAACAATCACATTTTTATTAGATAATTATAAAAGGCTCTAGATTATTATTAAAAAAATCAGGCAAAAGTGCTACAGCAGCTTTGATTTGGGTTTGGTTTTTTGGGTTTTTTTCCTTCCATATTTAAATTTCCCCTTCACTCTTGGTGGGGTAGGAACCTGCCTGAGAAAGGCAGGTGGGAGTGGACACCAGAGCAGAGCCAGGACGGTGTGCAGTGTAAAGAACAACACGTGCCAGATGTTTGTGGCATTGCTGGATGCACTTCTGGAAGTTGCTCAGATGCTGCCACGATGAGCACAGTGTGAGGAGTTATAGAGCATGGACTGGCTTCCCTCCGAAGGGCTCTGCGGAGTAGTAAGCGCCCTGGCCCTGATCCAGCAAGGCACTTAAGCATATGCTTAATTTTAGGCACATGAGTGGTTTCAGTGAAGACCTAAGAGAATTATTTTTAATTCACAGATCATTTAATTCAATAGGCAGGTCTGCTGCAGCATATGAAAAGTAGATCTTCATATTAAAAATACTTGGGAAATTGTCGATGAACAAACGCCGTGTATGGCCAGCAAGCGTTTCTAAAAAGCAGAATGAGGTAGTCATCACCTTTATTATGGGAAAATACAAAGGAGATGAGGCAAAAGCACTTAGAGCTATCTGAGAGCCACTTCTAAGTTGAAAATAAGGAAAAATAAAAGCTCGTAAGAACATTTATTCATTTGAAGTAGAGAAAAATTTATTCTCTTGATGTAAATAAAAACCTTGTTTGCAGATTGAGGAATTTGTTTGTGTTGCATTTCAGCATCAATTTCAATATTTTATAGTACATTTATCTACAGCTGGAGCATGACAGATTTGTGTATATTTATATGTTTGTGTACATAATACATATGTATACACACATACACAAGGATGCCCAAAGATATACATACACACAGTTTGAAAACTCATCATTATTGCTGAAGTATAAAAAGATGCCTGATGTAGAAACTTGTCTGGAGTCTGTTAGCTCAGCGACTGCGTTCATCTGGCACAGTGGGCTCCTCGCAGACACAGGGAACTTCTTCTGTGTAGGAGCAGAATTCCATGAGATCTTGGCTGGAGATGAATGGCTCACCTCCCTCCAGATCTCTCCCAAACCTTTCCCTGACACATTGCCTGGCTGTCCACCCTCTGTGGTCCTGCACACGAGATGGATTTCTTTTGCATCCCATTCTCCAGGCACAAATGGCAACGGGACGTGTTGTATCTGCTGTTTCTTTTAAACAGCCCCAAAACAAAGTGTGCAGCTTGCATTAGTCCTGTTGCTCTGGTCAGGAGAGGAAGGTGCCCAGGTATTCCTGGGATGAGCATGGGGTACAGCAGGATATATGGAATGTAGGGAGATCGTACTGAGCCTGACAAACAATTAACAACGGAGCAGATGGTGCCCCTGCAAAACATTCAATAATGTATGTGTGCGTGCGCCGGAATCAGTGACTCTAAGTAGGACAGCCTAAAAAGGTATGGCACTTATCCTGTGGGCAAGCAGGACTTTGCGGTTCTTTTAATAATCTCTTTATCCTGCGATGTCTCCCCTGACCCTGATTTCAAAAGCAGGAGGTCAGCCTGGCCGGCCGAGCGCAGACCTCCCTCTAATTGAAGCCCAGCTCCGTCCCGCGTGAGCCACCACGGCCCCAGCGCCGCTGCCTTTGTCACTGATCATACCCGTGAAAATTAAATGAACATTTGGTGGTGGGCATGTTTGCAGGGAAGAAGGAAAATACTGTTATGTAAAGTGCAATAACATTTTGATACCGAGAGTGGAGGCATTCCTTGCACAAGCAAGGCGAGTGTGGACGCGCCCGCCCTGGTTCCTACAGGCAGCCCCACAGCTCAGAGTTAACACTTTTCTTACTCTGAGATTTATTCTTCTTTTCAAAACTCGTTTTTAAAGGGTAGAATATTTTTTTTTGTGCAAAAGACCTTCATTTAAATTTTTTTAACCACCTCCTATTTTAAGATTTCCCCGGTGCAACCTTAGAAAAATGAAGAGTACATCTTTAAATCTTGTTTTGTTTGAATGAATGGGTAGATAATCCTGATCAGATGTTTCTTTAGAGAATAATGTTTAAAACGATTATGGAACTTAGCTGTCCTGTCTGTTTCCTAGGTACAGTATTTTCATTTCAATTGTGAAGTCATTAGGGGTCATCCAAGGTAACCGTTTATTAAAATAGTCCTCTTTTGTTTCAGATTTCCTGTTGAGATGCTTTAACATGTAAAAATCTCCCTGCTGATGTGTCATGTTAGCTTTCCTAACCCCTAGATAGAAACCACAAAGCAGCCTACATAGCTGTATGACTAGTTACCCACCTACATAAACAATAATTACTGCTAAGTGGGAAATTAGATGTCACATTTTAGGTCTAAATGAAAGTAAAGTATTTGAGAATACTGTCATTAAATGCTTAAAGCTAATCGCAGCTCTCTCACTCTGTTTGTTTTGTAGGACATTTGGGCTTCCAGGACAGTTTTGTCACATCAGGTGTTTTCAGTGTGACTGAGCTAGTAAGAGTCTCACAAAGTAAGTATCATTTGGTGGATGATTTATGTGGTTTCTGCAATCCCAAGAGTTTTAATTTGTTTCTTATCGTGCCCCTTTCCCAATTCAGAAACAGCATCTTGAAAATTAAGACTCACTTCTGCCCTGTTCTTGCCAGTGGACAGCATTTATGTGCCACATCTTTTAATGGGTAAAAATAAAATAGAATTCTAAAGGAGATTTTTTTAAAAAAAATTGATTCTGCAAATTTGCATGTGCAAATTGATAAGCTTGTCTGGCACTCTGTTGAAAATGGGCAGACTCCATATCAAAGTACAGATAAATGCCTACAGAAATCAGCTTCTCGTGGATCCTTTGGAGGATCCAAGGATTCTATTTTGACCAGACCTCTAGAAATTCCTTGATGTGTGCACAGAAGCCTGGAAATTTTCTTAATGCTGTTTTTTTCACATTGTGTTCATCCATGTCACGTGTACATGTCTTTGTGTGTGGTTTTTGGGGTTGCCCAGTGCAGGGACAGGGGTTGGAATTTGGTGATCCATGTGGGTCCCTTCCAACTCAGGTTGTTCTATGATTTGTACACCTGCAAATTGCTGAAGTCATTAATAATGCCAACTTCTGTACCAACTCCAGCCCTGATAATCTCCCACATCCTGACTTTGCCAGGCCCACGTTTCCCATTAACTGTATGGAATTCTGTCTTCTGGAAGGATTTGCTTTTTGACCTTTAAAGAATGCTAATGCCCCCAGCATGAATGACACACAGCAGCATGATCATTACAGGCTTGTCAATACTCACTAACAACAGTGAATTAAGAATACCTGTCACCACCCCCTTCCACTGATCAAAGGTGCATTGATTCTATTCTGCTATGACATAATCCAGATAGTCCAAGGAGAGAGTGTGGACAGTGTCTTGCAGAGACACCACTGCTAAGCCAGGGCTGAAGGTGCTGGTCCTTTGGGAATCTGAGAAACCCTTCCCTGGGAGGGTGGGCAGGCCCTGGCACAGGTTGGGCAGAGAAGCTGTGGCTGCCCCTGGATCCCTGGAAGTGTCCAAGGCCAGGCTGGAGCAACCTGAGATAGCTGAAGGTGTCCCTGCTCAGGGCAGGGTGTTGGAACTGTATGATTTTTAAGGTCCCTTCCAACTCAAACCACCCTATGATGTTTTCTCCAGCTGGAGTGGAGCTATGGGATAACATGATGTTCACCAACCACCAGTGAACCCCTCAGCTATGTGCCCCTTCAAGATCTCGGGGTGTGCAACCAATCTCTTTAGCACCAGCAGTGACAAAAATGGTTCATCCCCCTTGACAGCAGAAATACTTCTTTGTGTACTGGCTCTGAGCAGGGAGTTTAAGTCCTCCTGGGGCTGGAATCTGACTGGAATAAACCTAGCAGAGAATCTGTGGTTTTGAATCAGAATACAGAGTTTATGGAAGGATTTTCCTGTTTTATTTCCTCCTTTGGAAAGGCTTCCACTGGTAGTAAATTGGCTTTGTATTAAAAAATAGGTGGCTACAAGGAAAGCATGGCAAGTGGGAGATACATGAATGTCAGAGTTACGTGGCCTGGAGAGAGAAAAAGAGTGAAGAAAACATTTCTCCTGAGTTTTTTTCCCTGACAACTGGTGGGAATTTTGAGAGAAGGACAAAGTTAAGAGGACTCAGAAGTCAAGAGGAGCTGATGAGTGCTCAGCACATTTGCAAATCAGTTCACTTACCCAAGTGCTTAACCAGGGGCTTTGGCATCCCCCTCTCTGTCCGGAGGGCACAGACTGGCTGGTACCTGCAGGCAGGGTGCACAAACCCCAGTTATCACCAGGCTTTGAACATCTCCGGGTTATGTCACTTCATTTCGGTGTGACAGCACCAGGCTTTTGAAGCCCGAGGGATTCACCCTCCCCCTCTGCAAGGCATCCCACTCCACCACAATCTTATCTGTGCTGTAGGAGCTGCAGAGCTGCCTCTGGACTCTGTCAGCCTTGCTCCAAGTGTGCACTTTTCCTCGCTAGGAAAGTGCCCCACTCAGGGCTGGAGCCTTCCCAGCCGGTCCCAGTCCCAGCCTCCCCCAGAGCTTGGCATTGACCTCGTCAGCGTCATGTTTCAGGCTTATTAATTTTCCCTGATACTTTATTGTAACTGAACTAAAACACTGGGTATCAGAAATCCTAGCACTCAGCATGTTCTGCAAATTATGACCTGTGTCTGAGATGTTCCCTCTGCTTGCAGCTCCACCTTCAAGGATGGGGCACCTGCATGGAGGAAGAATACAAACTTTGTCAGAAATAAGAAACCAGGTGTTGGTGGGAAAAATAGAAATATTCAGCTTTTACCCGTTCCAGACACAGGGGTTTGCACTGTTTTTCTTGGGCTCTTTAATAATCCTGGGAGGTCAAGACCTCAGTTTTATATCCCGTCTACAAGCCAGCACCTCTACCAAAAATAGGGTCCCCAAAGCATATCAGGATATCACTTTAAAACTGACTCAGAGGGCCGAATGCCAGCAACTGATTTAGCTGCACTGCTTTTGATAGCACCCTGGATTTTCCTTGGAGATGCCCCAGACATGTTCTGACCAGCCGTAACCTTGTTTACTTTAGGAGGTCTGAGAAGCCCACAGCCTGACATGCCCTGCCTACCCAGTAGGATATGTTTAGTGTCAAGTCTAGCAGCAAATTCCCAGCAAACTCAGTATGAATTCGCCTGCTCATATTCAAAGAATTATTTAACATAACAGAGCAACAAAGTAATTGCTGCATATTTGTCTAAATTGGCAGGCAAGGTCTTTTAAAGTTAATATAACCCTTGCTGAGCTGCCTACGTGGTCCTGTGTCCTGATTTGAGACCAGTCCTCTTTCCAAAGAGGTCATCTTTGTGTATGGCCACTGTCATTTTTCGTTCCACGCTTCCTTTTGATAATATAATGATAGAAATAAGTGATTCCCCCTCAATTTAACTGGCCTGTGGCTGCTGTTATCTAAAATTAATCTTACAAAATATTGTTGGTAGCAACTGTGTGCCAGTTTTCTTGAGTAAAGTTTGCAGAGGTTCACATGACAAGGAGTCTCAAGTAAGAGGCAGTTGTCTCCATCATGCAGATCTGGGGAATGAATTAATCAAGCAAAAGGTCAGCTGTTACTGTTATCTGTCTTACCTATCAGTGCTGATCATCACACTTTCTGTGAGCTATTGAACAAGTCTAGACTGTGTTGGCAACAGAAACTTGCCTTCTTCAGTCCCATAGATGCAGATTTCCTTTCGAAATGCTGCCCAGCTGCTGAGTCTTGCAGAGCCCAGTAAAACAGAGAAAATAGATCATAGATGTGCATCTGAAAAAACAAAGACTCCTCTCCAGCCCATCTGATGTGGGTGTTGCAGATCATGCTGTCAGCTCTCCTGCATTATTAGCAGGCAGAGGGTGTGAGCTCCGCTCTAAGTGTTGTCTGTCACCCCAGATACTGAGGACACCCCTCCAGATAACAAAGACTTCATTCTTCCCTCTCTAGAGAGGTCTGTGCTGACAACAAAAGGCTCAGAGGCAGAAGTGTTGGAGATGTGCAGGTTTGGGAACTGACAGCCAGCTGTTGGCCAAGTGAAACCTTCTCCTCCTTTTCTCCCCTTGTTAGGAAAATCTTGCCCTGGCTGTGGGCAGATACCTGCAGGGCACTGGAAAAGCCCCTCTGCAGAAGGTGCTGGCAGAGGGGTGGCTGTGGTGCCAAGTGTACAGTCCCCTTCTCTTGGCAGGAGCAGGGAGAGAGGCATGGGGAGCACATTCCCCTCTTGGCTTTGAGGCTGCACCATGCACTCTTGTGCAGGGAGAGCTGCTGGGAAGATCTCCTCCCTTGGAGGTCCTTCACGAAGCCAGATAAACTGCACTGCCCAGGATGTGAAGAAAGATTTAGGATTTATGAACATTGGCTAGAGCCAAATCAAACATATTTGTTTGGTGGTGTGCTATTTGTCAAAATGACATCATTCTTCGTGCTGATAAACAAGGGAATTCTGACTGCACCCTGCGCTCAAAATGCCACGCGTTGAGGTTGAACGTGTTGGCTGAGTGCAGTGAGGAGCAAGTGGGGTGGCTTTTAATCCTTCTGAGGAGCTGGTGGCACCACAAGCACACAAACCTACCTAGGGTTGCTTACTGCTCCCGTGTAAACACAGAAATGGTCCAGCTAATTCCCCTTGGAACACACTAATTCCACAGGTGAGAGGTGCTTCTGTGGCCAAGACACTGGGGAAACTGGGGATTCTGCCACACCAATGCCAGGCTTGGTTTGTGACAGTATTTGGGGTGCAGGCAGAGGCTGAAGCTGTCCTTGCTGTGAGGGCAAGAGCTGGGAAGGAGAGTGATTGCCAGTGCTGCAGGCACAGAGCGTGGATGTGGCAGAGGAAACACATCTTCCTCACACCGCTCATCCAGCAGCAGCCAAAACGAGATGCAGGGAAGGTTCTGTGAACCCCAGCATGTCCCAGGTGCCTGGAGCAAGGTATGGGGTGCCTGGCTCTTGCTGTGGGTCTGGGCCAGGCAGGGGGATGCCCTACCTGGAGGCCAGGAGAGGAGAAGAGGTTCTCCTCGTCCTCCTCCTCCCAGAGCACGTGTGTGAGAGCCGGGTGTGATAAACCAGCTCTCTCTGAACTGCAGCCTGTGTGTTTTCTGCTATACTAAGCATTACACTAGTGAAGGCAGTTAAAGTCAGCAGCATGAAAATTAACATTTAAAAAGATACTCTATATTCCTTAGCAAAGCGCTGCTATCCAAAACTCACTGTGTGGGCTTGGGTATGAGAGGGAAAAAAAAAGATTATAATAAAAAATAGACTGCAGGCATAGAGTGAACAGTTGCCGTGACCTTGCCTTTTGTATGCCATTACACAATTCAATGGCAGTCCACTCAAACCTTGCTCTCGATCAATATCCTATTAAAGCAGCACAAAAAGTCTCTATAAACTTAGTGGTTAGCTATGTTTATAAATGGAACTCAGCATAATTAGATGGTCAATAGCAGGCTGTACTTGTAATTTTAAAATGAACATCACACATTTCATATCTGTTGTATTCGGCAAAACCTCTTGGAATGTAATGATACAGTGTGGAGGAAACAAAGGCCCTGCAAAAAAAAAAAGGAAAAAAAAAGCCACCCAGCTCCCCTTTCCTCTCAGCAGCAGCACAGTGTGTTTCCCTTTGTTTATGGAGTCACAACACAGGAAAAAGTTTATTAGTCAAATGTCATGTTTCTCCCATTTAACCTTAAACACATTATCACTTCGCTGCAGTGTTAAACATGTAATGGTCTTAGTCACATCCCAGCCCCTCTGCAAAAATAAATACCTAAAAATGGGAAAAAAGAGAGAAACCAGATATTAACGTGGCTAAAAGAAAGTGCCGTATTCCAAGGGAGACAAATGCCAGCCTGGCTGGTTTTATTTAGTGGGTTTCCTGTTCTGTAATTCAATAAATTTTTCAAAATAAATATTCAAATTGGGTTAAGCCAGAGGGCTTTTCCTTAATTTCTCTGTTATTTTTCTTGACGTTTGGGGTGAGGAGCTGAGCTGGCACACTGGCAGTGGAGGGAGCAGCTGGCAGCAGGGAGATGCTGTCCTGCATCCCAGGAGCAGCACAGGGTGCAGGCAGAGGTACCCACCTCCCTCCTCCTCCTCCTCCTTTTGTGCTCCTGCCCCTCCAAGAGTGTCCCATCCACACAGGGAATTTTGTGTGATGCCTACAGCTGAAATGGGAGCTATGGGCTGGGTGTTGATGGAAGAGGGATCCTCTCCCCCTCTGCAGCTCCAAGCCCTGGGTCAGGTGGCATCTTGATGGCCCTGTGGAGGTGGAGACTTTTGTTTTGACTCACAGCTGCAGTTTCTGACATCCTTTCCTGTTTGGGAGATGTTCCTGAGCTGTCAGAAGGTCACTTTGCTGTGGAGCATTTCTTACAGGAGGAAATGGTGTGGGTTTAGTGTTGTTGCCTGGAGTTTGTGCAGACTGCAGCATGGAAAAACCTGGTGTGGTGGAGAGCAGCTCCCAACCACGCTGCTCCTTCGTGGTGGGGCTGGAGCTCGTTCCCAGGGTGTAGGAGCAGGGACAGGGAGGTTATGTGGTGGACTGTCAGATGCTACAATAAGGTTTAATTTAGAGTTTTGCCAGAGTTTGCACCACTTTGATGCCTTTGCATACTCTCCAGAGGTGCCTCTTTGCTGGGAATTACAGAATCATAGAATGTTTTGGGTTGGAAGGGACCTCAAAACCCATTCAGTCCCACCCCTGCCATGGGCAGGGACACCTTTCACTAGCTCTGATTGCTCCAACCTGGCCTTGGACACTTCCAGGGATGGGGCAGCCACAGCTTCTCTGAGCAACCCTTGCTGGTGCCTCACCTCCTTCACAAGGAGGAATTTCTTCCTAGAAATCCTGCAAATAAAGGCAAGGGGTCCCTTCCCATCAGCTTTCTGACCCTTGAGAGGTGGACAGTCCCCAAAGGCAGTGTGACAAGCCATTTGGAGCAGGCTCAGGTGCCTCCTGGCTGGGCTGGCTGCTCCGTGCCCACTCTTGTGGCACGCTGTGCTGCAAAACAGGGATGAGTAATGCAGGCAGGTGCCAGGCAGGGAGCTCCAACCAAATTCCATCTGGGAAGAGGAGTCAAAGAAGCGACCTTCCAGCACGAGGATGAAAAACATTAACCTCTTCCTGGCAGTCTCAGGGTGGGCCCTGCACATCAGCACGTTGCTGTGATTTATGACAGGACGTGATAGAACTGGGAGCAAAGGCACAAACAGCCTTTGAGGGAAGGCAGGCACCGAGTCTGTCCCTGGCAGGAAGGCAGGAGAAGAATTTTGGAGCAGCTCAGCCCTGTGCAACCTTTGCCACAGCACTTCTGTGGCCAGAGACCTTGGGCTGGTGGTGGCAGGGTGGTGGCTCCTGTGCAAGGACTGCCAAGGGGGGTTTCAGGTGCTGGTCCCCACAGCCCAGCCAGGCACTTTAACCTCTCCTGGTGTGTATTAGAGGTGGGTTTTGTTCTTTAACCCCCTGGTTGCAAAGTGGATCATGAGTGTGGCAAGGTGTTTTGGCTGGTGACCAACAAAGCACCCTTCATGTTTGCTACCCCTGTGTGGTCAGCCCTTTCTGCTTAGCACTGAGTTTACACAGCATTTACAATACATTGTTCCTGCCCCACCCCACACATTCCATTTTCCTATAGGGTCAGCTCAAGAAATAGGCAGGATTTGGGGAAAGGGAAGTAAGCACAGGGGTTGAGAGAAAGAGGAGCGTTATCTACACATCAGTTTTGCTTTCATATCTGTTTGGAATAAAACTGTTCCATAAATCTGGCAATGCCCAGGAAATTCATCGTGCCTCGGAAAGAAAGGGTGCTTTAATTTAGTGCTTGGCTTTTTATGTTCCTCTTTGGAAAACAGCATTCTTGACCTGTAAGCTGGACTTCGGGAGGTAGAGGGTGCAGAGGAACTGCTCAGGAAAGGGTTTACAGAGCACAGATCTGTTTGGCAAAGAAGTTGCTGAAAACTGTGGAGTAGATGCTGCAGAGAGTACCTTTATGATTGATTTCCATTCAAGTCAGACTGACTGCAGTGTGGTCATTTTTCTAACCCATAACTGCACACACTGCAGCAGCCTGCTATCTGCAGGGTGTCTGAATTATAGCAGTCCATGTCCCTGTTACCTTTTACACAAATTACTTACACCGGTTTCTTTTTCCATGCAAATTCATCAGTTTTACAGCCTCTCGTAGCTGCTGTCAGGAAACTGTTGCAGAAAGCACAAATTGATAAAACGAGTTAATTTTACTGTGCTTAATTTTTCTTTCCCTCTGTTAACACACCCTCTCATATACCCAGTGTGCAGGAAGCGTATGATAGTTAAGAGAAGATAACAAAGGATTTGAGCCTTCTTGTCATAAATTACTTCCCAACTTAATTCCTTTTAATGACCATTCCAGATTCTCTCAAGTTTTAATGGCGTTGTGTATTTTCCATCCCATGCTTTTAGAAGTCCCTGGCTATCCAGGCTGTTCCCTTTCTGTCTCAATGACGTTCTTAAAAGATCCTTGCCAAACAACAACTAATTGTCTTGTGGGGATGATGAGGCAGCTGCAAAGCTACATTATTCCTCTGTCAAATCTGACATTGTGAGCTCCTTAAGACTTGGGGTGAAAAACTGGCCTTGCTACAGTCAGTGGCAGCTCTCCCAGCCCAGACATGTTAGCTGGGTGATAGGAGCTATCCTGTCTTCATTTCCTCACTCCTGCCCCGTCGGACTGGAGGATTTTTTCACGTTTGAAAATGGGCCAGGTTCTCAGACCAAAGATTAAACTTGGCTCAGCATCCCTGTGTGGCACTGAGACTGCTTCGCCTTTGTGGCTGTGAATCAGGGCTCTCAGACAATACAGCCCAGGCCAAGCTGGTGCGTTTTATTGTGCAGGACATCCTTTTTCAGAGGGCTCTGAAATGTGAGAAAAAAATCATGGATCTGTAATTGCCAGCTCCCCAAGTTGTATTGTCCTGTCAATAGCACTGGGGCAGCGGCAGTGGATGTGGTACCCTTCGCTGTATAGTGGCATTTCTGCATGAAATCCATTCTCTGTTGACTTTAACGTTAAGCTGCTCTGTTCTTTGTCTGTTCCCAGAAGAGCACAGCACATACAGTTCATGGCTTGTGCCTGCAGACTTCAGGGTGTGTAGGAATTCATTGTGTTTAATGTAAAACCAGAGCTCTGGGACAGGAAAATTGCAGGTATTCATATCCCTTACAATAAAACTTCGGTGCTGGATAAGGTGATGGGAGGTGAACAGCAGAAGCTCACGGCTGGATAAAACTTTTGGGGAGTCAGATGTGTCTAGTTCTGATTTAGCTGGAGGAGAGGCAGGAGGAGAACTCAGATGCTCTCAGGCAGAAAAGAACTCAGGTTTCTAATGTGCTTTTGTAACCTCAGTGCTTGTGGATGTGCATCACGTACACCCCAGAGGTGCTGAGGTGTGTATTTCCCAGCCTATGCTGCTTATAGATCCTGCCAAGCACACTACAGGGATGATGCAGCCTACCTGTAACCATGCCAAGAGATGCAATGCTGTCCTAAAAGCAACAGGTTTCATTAGATATTGTAATGATATTAATAGAAAAACAGTGCTTAAAGAAAGCCATGCCGTAATGGTTTAATTTTTTTTTATTTTTTCTTGGGAGGAATGCAAAGAAGAGTGTAGGTTGTGGAATATTATATTCTTGATAAAACCCCCATCTCCTCCATTGCAATGGCACTTCCCATCAGCATTTCCTAATTTCCACGTCCCACCTGTTCTCGTCGTGAGACTAAACACACTCATGAGGAAGGAGAAAGTGATTTTGAAGTGCAATCCATGCCATATTCACATGACTTACTGACTGCAATCTCTTTTGTTTCCCCAGCACCGATAGCTGCAGGAACAGGCCCTAATTTCTCCCTCTCAGATTTGGAAAGTTCTTCATACTACAGCATGAGCCCAGGAGCAATGAGGAGGTCTTTACCTAGCACATCCTCTACCAGGTAATTTAATCTCTGCCTACTCCCAGGTTCCTTGGAAACCCAGGCCAGCATCATTACTCATCTGGGAAAGTAACCATTACATGCTTTGACAAGCTGTTTGGGGGCCTCACGATGTGGAGCTGTTTCAGCTTCACAGAGTTGAATGTTCAGCTGCATTGCTGTTAAAGTTCTTTTTATATGTAGAAACCTCAAAGAAAAGGAGCTGCATTGGCATGGGAAACTCCTGGCTCGTATCTGTGTGGATCAGGAGAAGTTCCACTGGAATTGTTGAGCTTCAGTTGGGGCTGGAGAGAATTTGGGGCATGTCAAGATGTGAGGAAAGTCTTAAGATAGACTTACATGTATTCTCTATTGTAAGAAGTGTTACCTGTGAGACTGACATCATTTTAGGACCTTGGCCTATAAAGCATTCTGGTTTTCATAAAGCATTTAGAAATTTGTGAGTCAGGCTTTGGGAAACTGAATTGTTCATGCAGATGACTACCCAGGCTGATTTTGATTTTGGGTTACATGCCAACCATCAAACAAGGATATTTTTTATTTTTTACCTTTCGCTTTAATCATCCATGAGATTAGATTTATAAACAAGCCCAGTCACTCGAGTAGTCTTGAACACTATTAAGGAACCAGATTGATTTTTTTTCCCCCACAGCCAAAATAGATCACTTATTTCAAAGACATGACAAGAAAGTCTAACTCCAGCCCAACGCTCTTTCCCTTTTTTCTCTCAGCCTACAGTGCCACCAGCTCTGCAGTGAGCAAGCACAAGTGTAAAAAATCTCAACAGTTTCAACATAGCTGTTGTTTTTATTTAAAAAATAATGATCTCTAACAAGAGGCTCTTAGCAATAACTCCTTCCAGTTTGCAGCGATTGGAAGAACATTCTGCATCTCGCACTTGGTGTGCATGTTATGAAGCTCGGTGACTACAATTCCCATTACACATCAATTAAAAAATTGGTGCTGGTTCTTTTTTGCCTGCAAACTGTGTAGCCTACAGCGCTCATCATTAGCACCATTCTCAGGTAGAATTTACTGGTGATTCCAGAAGCAAAAGTGAGGTTATTAATGTTACTTAAGAGCTCAGCTGTTGCTCTTCTATTCTTCTGCAAATAGCTACCACTGATAAGGAGCTAATTATAAACAGCATGGGTAGTTAATAACTTGGTAATATGTTTGTTTTCCTCTCATTAGGTTGTTCCCAGTCAGAAAAAAAAAATTCTTTAAATACACAGACTCAGCAGAATTATCAGGCAGTAATTATATTGTATGCACACAATTTCCCCTATTGACACATAACAATTCTCTAAATTAAGGAATGGCCAAACCTGCATTCCACACATACCATAAGACTTATTCTTCCTGTTTCTCACCAACTGATTTTGCAAACCTGCCAGCTCCTACCTGTGCAGAGCTTGAGTGGGGGGGGCTGCAAGTCCTAAACCAATAGGAACTGCAGTGGAAGATTTTATGTCTGTTAAATATGTTCCCCCCTACACAGAGGAGCCTGTTCTTGAATGCCTTAAGTCTTAATAGAATACAGATTTGGGGGAAAAAAAGTGAGCTGACCCAGCCTTGGAAAAGTACTTAGAAGAGAAATTCTCAGTAACGTCCCCACGCAGTCTGTACAACTCATTATGGGAAACAGAGCCAAGCTGAGTGTCTTTGGCTCTGGGATCCTCTCCCTGCAGAACTGCTGGAGCCAGTGGCCACCAGAGACCCCTGAAAGGGCTCTTCTGTGTCCTGAGCCTTTGGCAAGGGAGGTGTGAGATATCCTTTAATGCTGACCCTGGCCAGGGATACCTGTTGGGGACTTTCTGTGCTTGCTGGCATTCAGCTGCAGAGTCAAAAGCTTGTTCTTGTAGGATAACATGAACATTTGAACCAAGAACAGGTTCCTCATCATTCACTTGCCTCTGTTTCTTCATGTGGGACCGAAATCTGGGTTAATTTAAAAGATTGAAAATAAAAGTTTGAACGGATAAACCATTTGCTTTCAGAGTAAGCTGTGAAAAAATCTGGCAGTTAAAATAAGTCTCGTGTGTCATCGCCGTGTTCGTTCCAATGGCAAAAATTGCGCCACGAAAATCAAATTCTTGCCTTTTTATTGACCTCTGTGTGCTTTGAAAAATGTCCTGCTTTTGGAGCTGCAAAAGCTGAAATGTCAAAAGGTCTTCTAGTTAAACTAGCACATGTTTAGGGGTTCGGTCTGGACGCTGTGAGAGGTTGTTTTGTGTCTCATCGAAGCTCAGTCCCTGGGTAGGAAGCAAATCAGAACCAAAAACGGGATGCTGAGAGGTTGGGTGGGCAGGGTGGCCCTGCAGGATTCACATCTTCCCCTTCTCAGGGGGCTGCCAGCACAATGCCCCAAGAGAAGTGCCTCACAGGTGGCCTTTATTCTGTGCTTTTGCTTTCTCAGCTCTACAAAACGTCTCAAGTCTGTGGAGGATGAGATGGACAGCCCTGGGGAGGAGCCGTTCTACACAAGCCAAGGGCGCTCTCCAGGCAGCGGCAGCCAGTCCAGCGGATGGCATGAAGTGGAGCCAGGTAAGCCACGGCTCTCCAGAGCCTGAGAACTTCATCTCCTCTCGCTCTGTGTCGGTCTCAGAATGTGCTGTGTCAGGAAGGTGAGCAGTGCTAGACATCTTGTCCCTTCTGGGAAATGGGCAGTCTAGTGAAAACATGGTAGTGGTTTCACTGCTCCTGCAGCTGTGAATGTTTCTGTAGTGTGTCACTTCTGTGTTTCGGCCAAATATCTGAAGTATTTCAATAATGCAGCGAAAGATAGGCGGCCTTTTTTTCTGTCAAAATGTCCAGATTCAGTTGTGGGGTAGTTTTTTTCCGAGCAAAAGGCAGTACCTGTCTGGGCTGTGCCCCATCAGTTACGGTGCTTAAATAAATATCCCTAAACTTATATAAGGTAGAAGGACTTTTCAAGCATTATACAACACTTGAGCTCACTTAGTAATGACTTTTAAGAGACTTACAGAAGGAGTTGTTTTATTAATCTGTAATGCTGTGAAGTGTGATTGGAGGCTTCATATCAAAATAGATATCACTGGGTGCTACACCTCTGAAGGTTGAGGAAGCAGCTCTTTGGCCTCTTCTCAGTTAATTTTTGTGTGTGATCTTTCTTGTTGATCATTTTTTTTGGGTTATGTTATGTTACATACTTAACTGTCCATTGATCACTTATCTTGAGATCATCTGGGTGCTTAATACTATTGGAAATATTTTTCTGGGTCAGTGCTACATGCATAGGTGAAGTTAATTGCCTCAGTGTTGCTTACAGCTAAATAATCAAGTATTTATTGCCAATAAAAATATCAGAAGTCTTATTTGTTAGAGGAAAGCAAGCAGTGCCCTCATCTCCAGCCTCCCATGGTTTGAGAAGGTCTCTCTAAGTGCAAAGGATCTTCCACAATAGGCATTTTTTTGTCTCTCTTGTTTGTTTGGATTTAAAATAGTTTGGTTTTGGTTTGTTTGGAAACAACACATGCTTGTCCAGGGCACTGGGTATAATGAACTATACAGCACAGAAAAGTAAATTCGACCTGAACAGCATTAAAATCAGTTGTGTGGGCACTTGGCCAGCCACCTATATCCTTCATCATGTAGGAAACATACCCACAGCTTTCTCTGGAGACCCTGTCAAACAGCTGTCCTTTACAGCATGCCCAGAAAGTCACCAAATTTGGGCTATTCCAGACTGGGAGGGGACTGATTCCTGTGCCTGGGAGCCCTTGGAGGATCCCCTGCCAGCTGCCCTGTCTCCTCTAATGAGGAGGAGCCAGCTTGTGGGCCCTTATTGACTGCAGATGTGGCACTTTGGCAGGAGGAGAGGGTGGACCTGCAGGCAGACAAGTGCCAGGCTCGCCGTGACTGCCTTGCCACCGCCGTCCCCAGGGCTCTGGGGTTTGCAGGGAGGTGTCCTGCTCCAGAGGCACCAGGGGCTGTCTCCTCCATCAGCTCCAGGCTCCAGATGATGTAAGGCAGAGCTTCACCTTGTACGGAGCCGCTCTGCTCATGGAGCGGCAAAAACACGGGCAAAAGCTGAGCGCCCAGTGAAGGGAGAGATCACAACCTCCTGTGCAGACACAGATGGCGAAATGCTGACTGGGTCACTGCTTCTACATCACTGTCAGACGGGGGGACAGCTCCCCCCAAAGTTTGGGGTGCTCTTTGTTAATGACAAATGTTCTCCATTTGTGCCACAGCCAGAGGTTGCCTATTAATTTTGCTGTCACCTCTGGCGGTTTTCCCCACATGTGGTCGTTGCCTCTGGCTCATCCAGGTCCTGGCTAGATAATGGCATTGAACTGCTGAGCTGAGTGAGAGAAGTGCCTAAAGGCTTACACCTCCAAAGCACCTCCACCACCTTGGCTCCACTGGATGCCCATCATGAAGAAGCACAGCTACCCATTTCGAGCTTCCTGAGGTGCTCAGGAAGGCAAGAACAAGTCAGAGAAGGAAAGGTTCTCCCTTCCTCATGACCTTCCTCACTTGTTATAGAAAAATCCCAGATTCTGCTTAGTCTTGCCTGTAAAATGGCAGCAAATCACCTTGCAGCATCAGGGACTCTAGCCAGGTACCAACTCGATATAGCTCAGATTCACCAAGCCATCTATCACTGTCACAGCTATGAAGAAAAAGAGCTTTACCCTGCCCATGTGGGATGCACTTCCATGCCATCCTTGGGCTGGATCCATGCAGCCCCACCCCGGTGCTTCTGCCGTGGCTTTCCAGCAGCCTGTCCTCTGAATTCATTGCCTCAGCCTCTCAGTAAAGCAGGGTCACTGCAAGAGCACGGCTGACAGAGAGATTACCTGAAGAGCCACAGCTCGTTGGTGGTGAAGGACAAAGCACCCTGAAGTGTCCTTCTGTGCCAGGGCAGCAGTGGTGTGTCACTGGCATGAGGTGCCACCCCAAGGGACACATCCTGCTGTGGTCTGTGCACAGACATCACACTGGGTCTGACACTAACGTGTGACCCTTTGTGGCTCACATGGGTGGTTCATCTCCAGGAGTGTAGAATGTTTTATGAGTCTTCAATGGGGCATCTGCCCAGAAAATAAATTGGTCCCCTAAAAACTGTGCAAGTGATCTTATCATTCCCTATTAGCCAGTGGCTTGCCATGGCATTCCTCTCTGAGGGAGCTTTGGAGCCCAGACCTGTTTCAGATCCATCCTTTCTCATGTCTTTATTTCCAGAAAAAGGCCTTGCCGTTTATTTAATCTACAATGAAAATGGTGACATGGTTTTAACATACAATAACAATCTCTGAGCTTCAGGGTTCTGGTTTTTTTTCTCAGGGAAATTCACAATGGAAGTTGGAGGACTAAACCCACCTTTGTGTTTGGCTTGGCAGTTCTTCCACGCAGTTCATCTTGTGCTGCCTGGGATAACACCGGTATCAGCGGTGCAGAATGATGCTGGTTCAGAAGGCAGGCTGAACTTTTATCCTGTGCTGGCAGAGCAGTGTGAGCCAGGTTTCCAAACTCCATAATTAAACCCTGTCCTTTGGGTTACTGGCCAAACAACAGGAGGAGGAAATCAGCCCAAGAAAAGGAAGCTTAGACTTGTCTGTGGGATGGCTGCTCTGGCTGGGAAGGAAAGTTCAGAGAGGAGCCAGCAGCCAAGCTCCCAGCCCAGTAGGATCCACACCAAAGATAATAATATATCCTTTGGCTTTATTGCCTTTGAGTAGATTGCTTCCTCACAGGAGATTTAGATTTATGCAGAGATAGCTTCTTGGCCTATATGCCTTGACAGGTTTATGGGAGCGAGAGGATGAATATTCTGCCTCTGTGTGTTGCATTTGCTTAATTTTGAGGTGTGCACATGAGAAAGAGGGGAGACTCAGACACAGGAGCAGGTGTGAGGAATCCATGTGCTCGTGGCACAAAGACTGTGAGAGGGTGGTAGTGAAGGGTGTTGCCTGGGACAGTGCAGGGAAAATGGGGGGGAGATGAGAGAAATGCACCTGAAAGACAGCAAAACATGGAAGAGAAAGGGAAAAATGAGGAGACACTTTTAGCCCATACAGAAGGGAGAAAGAACAAATGCCAGGAAAACAAAGATTTGACTTCCTAGAAAGGAAATATGAAATGGAATATGTGAGCTCCTCTCAGAGAAAGAGAGCACTCCAGGCAGAGGGTTATTTACCGCCAGCCGTGACTAGTCGCTCTACATCTGTCTCCATTTTTTTCTCTTGAACAAATTCCCTTTTTGGATACTTTCTTCCTGCTTTGCTTCCCTGTGATTGCCCCTGTAAGTGGTCTTTGGAGGGCAGGCTGTATACTCAGAACATATGTGCAAACTGGCAGGAGAACAGAAGAGGACAAAACCACTCTGTGTGCTATTTAGATTAGGCAGTGGATGCTTCCCCTGTGCCTACTCGGGGGTCCCTGCTGTGTGCAGGATACAGGCTGCACCTATTGTCCATCCCCAGCCCTTCCTCTGAGCCTTCAGACGCTCTGCTTGGAGCACCCCAATGTCTGTGTCATGTGGAGACTTTGCTGGGTGTAGATCCTGTGTGCTTCACCACCAGCAGCACGGCCTTTCCACTGGTGGCATTTCAGGCTGGCAGCAATGAGCAAAGACTCAGCCTTGTGTTTTCACACCCCGATACTTCTTGCAACCAAGGATGCAGCACTCTCCTTGGGCGTCAGATGTGACAGCCAAAGCCAAACCCAACATTAATCCCACGTTCCTTGTACTGTACTCCTGGAGTCTCACATCCATTTACCTGCACTCGAAAGCTCCCGGGGAGCTCTCCGGCCTAAAAAGGCTGGAGTCTGCCAGAAAAGATGAATTTCCTTTCACAACAGGAAGGCTTAGGAAGTAAAACAAAGCAGACATGCAGTAAATTACTTCTGCTTTTCGAATACCTTTTGCGGTATCCTCCTTACCATTACTTTATCTCAGCACTTTCAGTCCATAACTCTTGTTAACTGAGAAGAAGGGCAAGAGAGGATAAAGATGATGTTAGTAAGAAAATAAGGCAACATCACACTGGCTTTGAACCCCTGCACAAAGCTGGCCCGCGTTCAGCTCTGTGGCAGCTCTGCTTGTAATGGAGGTAAGCCATAATTACAGGTATATGTTTTTTAATTCCATAATAAGAGAAGGTTGAGTTAATGTATATCTGTATTCCACTTATGCACTTTTTTAATGCGTTCCCTCGATTCAGGCCAGGAGTAATGTTCGCATTGTGCTCCGTCAGTCATTTCCTGACGCGTATGGATGGGCTTTGCCAATCCTGCTTCCATTGTGTTTCTACAGCGTGGCATGGAAAAAATGTTTAAGATGCAAATTCAGAGTATCCTGTTGGTTTCTTTACTCGGATATTTCTGCTTGTTTCTTTACTTAGATCTTCTACTTGTATTCTTGAATCTTCTACTTGTATTTCCATGAGGTAATTTAGTCCCTAGAGGACAGTAATCCCAGGGAAGGTGCATGTTTGTGCTCCTTGCACTTCTTGAGATATCTGAAGGGACAATTAGCTCTGCTTCTCTTGTGGTCTTGACCAGCTTGGTTTGCAAAATGGCTGGAGCTCTGTAATCCTTCTCCCACTGCAAAATTGATGGGGCTTTTTATGTCCTGCTCATCCACTTGCCCTTGTCCCAGCTCCACCTCAGCTGTTCTCCCACCACGCTGTGCTGGGCTTTTGTGTCTTCATCTTGAAAACCCCAGGAACTAAATGAGAGCTTCAGTTCAGAAACCTTAAGGAATCAGTAATGCCACTTGCAACACATGTCTGAAAGACATATTGTGACATTGATAATTTTATATGAACTTGCAGTGAGCCCGAGAGCTCCCTGTTAGAGTGCTGGACACGTCGTTGGTGGTAACGATGCTATTAAAGTCAGCCTCATTAAACCACTTGGGCTACTGCTGCTTGTTCTCATGTCACCATCTATGGGACTGTCTGAAAACAGTTGCTGAGGAATTTCTATGCAATCAAGAGGGTGAGATCTTATTTTGGAGTATTTCCCTTGCAGTGGCAGTGACCCCTCACTTAATGGAGCTGTGCCTCTCCCCATTGCTGGTTGTGGAGCAACCACATGAGAGCAACTGGTCCAAATTCTTGTTTCAGTAATGCTTTCCTTCAGTCTGGCAGGGGCTTTCTCCTCAGCACACAGGCAAACTTCTCCATATTTACTGAGAAACTTTTTATTTATGCTGTATGCATTAGAAAGACTCATTCAGGCATAGCTCAGATGACCACAAGAGTTTGTTTTCAAAGTCTGTTTGGCATTATATCTCGGAAACTCGAGAGAAAGTGGTATAAGGGAGATCCTTGAGTGTGTTCTTTATGCATTCTTTATGCCCTAAACACAGTTGTTGCCTGGCAGTGCCTAGAAGATAAAATACATGTAGTATGTCCCAGCATCAGTGATGCAGAGTGTGTCTGATCCATCCTCAGGCAGAAGGTCTATGGGCTCATCAAAGGAGGACACCGGGCACTAACTCAGAGCCCAGAGAAGTTTCCAGTGATTGTGCTGTGTTACTGCCAGTGATTCAGGGGGCTGACTGCAGAAAATATGATGAAAAACATGAGAACCATGTATTATACAAAATAAGGAATAGAAAAATAATCCCTTTTAACTGGGAAAACATTCAGCCTCAGACCTGCAGTGTTCAATATCAAATAATTCTCTGGCACTACTTTGCAGTGACTGCTGGAGTGGGCAGTTTTCACTGGATTGTAACTACACACAGGAATTTCATGATCTTTATTCATTTCCTTCAGCTAAACTGTTTGGATACTCACAGCCCTATTGAAGAAAGACAAAACCTAGGAAACATCACTTTTCCTTAGACCAGAGGAGGTCTACAGCCAGGATCCCTGCCAATGATATTTACTCAGTATTTCCCAGATGTGACATTGCCTTGCCCTCCAATTCTCAGTGTGTGAAGGCAGACAGCACACTCCCAGAGCCATTCCCATCGTACCTGCCTCGTGCAGCAGCTTCATTACACACCTCAGCACATCCACCAGCAGGCACCAGGGCCATTTGTTTCCTCCGTTGAACTTAATATCTTAAGACAGCGGGAACATTTCACACAGCACGGGTCAGGTTGAAAGGGACTGTAGTGGGGTCATCTGGTCCAACCTCCCTGCTCAGGCAGGGTCATCCCAGGCACATGGCAAAGGAGTGTGTCCAGTCTTCAATAATGAGGGAGATTCCTCAACCTCTCTGGGCAATCTGTTCCAGTGCATGGTCACTGCACAGGGAAGAAGTTCTTCCTTCATGTTCAGAAGGAACTTCATGCTTCCTTTCCTGGTACCTGGAGTGAAACACAGTCTCATGTGTGTGCCTAAAAACCTGGCTCCGAGTGAACAGGTAGATGCTTGGAGTGAAACCCATGATGGGAACACACTTCAAGGAACTCCAGCAGCTGCAGAACACTGAGCTTTCCTGAAATGCCTTTTTTCAGAGAGTCCATGTGTTCCCATATCCCTGCTCTCTGCATTACAGTATCCCATCAAAACACAAGCTGCCCAGTGGTTTTCAAGAACATAAGATTTTTTTTTTTTCTTCTAAGAGCAATAACACTTATCAACTTCTACTGAAATACCATATCAGCTCCTTGTCACTGGCAGTCTACAGTTCCTGCCACTAAAAGTTTAATGCATTTACAGGAGCACTTAGGCATCAAGACTTTGATATCACAATCTGTTAGTCACAGGTGCTACATGATAGGTTTGTGTTAGCACATTATAGATCTTTTATCAGATACTGCACAAAATGTGTGTGTTTCTCTGCCAGGCAGTCAGAATCAGGCTGCTGCATAGCTGATGAGTTACTCACCAATAGAAGTTGTTGTTTATTTTAAACACAACTTTTCCAGGACTGCACCTTAATGGATAACTTGAACTCTAATTGGTCAAGGAAAGTGAAGACCAAGAACTTGATGGAGCCAGGGAAAATGCAGCAGGTCCACGGTGGTGTTTTGAGCATTGTCAGTCTTTTGCAGTGGCATTTGTCAAGTCAAATGATTAACACTGCTCATTTGCCATAACAGAGAGAGTCATTTTGACAGCAAATTACCACTGGATCAATAGCTCAGCTTTTCTTTGGCAATTCATGTAGTAGCATGAGACCTGTGACAACATGCCATGCTGCTGGCATTGCTGTTTCAAAATCAGGGAGAGGTGGGGGAAGAACTACTGACTGAAAAAGTTCAGATTGAAAACTTCGAGATGTTTTCACATTCCTCCAAGGCTCCTTTTATTTTTTTTTCCAGACAGTGGACAACAACAAGCTCAACCCTGAGATTCAGCCTAACCTGTATTTTTATTTTTAATAAAATTAGTAATCCCATGCAAGTGTTAGAGCACATGCCTCAGCTTTGCTGTAATCCCCTGAGGAAAACATCCCTTCAGGATGGTCCCAGAGAAGTCAGTCGGTCAGCCAGTGTTGTGGCTTTGCTTCTCACATCCAGTTCCAGATGTCAGGAAATGCATCATTTAAAAATGAGGATGGAGCTGTAGGAGTTCAGAGTTAAAAATGCAGAAAGAATTTTACTTTAGTTACCAAATGAAGTTTTCAGCTGACCTGGTTCTAGCATTGCCTATATATCCTGGAACTGACTTCAGTGACTGAGGGAAAAGCAGCTCTCCTTTTGTGCGTCGTCACAACAGAAGGTCACCTGAGCTATTTCTGGCTTCACACACAATTAGCATCACCTGCATCATTTTTCAGATGGGTAGGAAACATTTAGGGCATGGAAAACTCATGGAGAATGCTTCCTGGTGACAGCAGGGTTCCTGGGATGGGACTGCTGCATTGATCATCCATGGACTAAAAGTTCTTCAGGTGGCGTTGCTGGCTGAGCCGTGTTCTGCCACCCATCATGGAATCACGGAATGGTTTGGATTGGAAGGAATCTTAAACATCCAGTTCCAGCCCCCTGCCATGGGCAGGGGTATCTTCCACTACCCCAGGTTGCTCCCAGCTCCACGTAACCTGGCCTTGAACATTTTCAGGGATGGGGAGTCCTCAACCTCTGTCCACAACAGTCTACAACGTGTACATAGAAAGCTAAGACAGTGATGTGGTTTGGGCTTCACTTTTGACACCAAGTGAAAACTATAACCTTCCTTGGTACTGGGACAAAACCAGACACTTTTTACATCTTTCCAGAGGATGTTCCAAAGGACAGAAGCTCCTCTGGTTAACATGGCTGTGCATTTCTTGCTGATTTAGTGTCTGTCAAACAGGAATCCTTGTGAGCTCCAGACAAGTCTCCTCTGACCCCGATATCCTTGAAGATCATCTGATAGTGCAGCTTGGGGCTGCTTCGTTGCAAAATGGCATTAAACACACTGAAAGTATTGTACCTGCCTTCCAAAAGTTGAACTAGTTTTCTTGTTTGCTTCTGGGACCAATTCAGGATGTTGACTTGGATCTATAAACTCTTCTATAGATTAGATCTTGGTTAGGAAATGGACTACATTCCTTTCATGTGCTGTCTTAGCAGTTGAGATCAGCAGACTTGCTTTTTCTAATGTGTTTGGGAAGCAGAAGCAATATTTTATCTCCTGTGGTATGCTGCTGGTATAGAAATGTTCAGGCTTATTAATTCTTCAAGACACAGGAAAGTCTTCATCACCTGTGTAGGCAGTCATGGGAAAGGACCCACTGCAAAGACTCCATTGAACTCTATTTTTTTTTTATTATTTGAAGGCAGCTGGAAAATATTAGTAATTTTCAGAGCCAATATACAGTGCATATTGAGAGCCAGTAAATGATGCATATTATTGCAAATTCCTGTGCACTTCTGCATTTTTTAAAACAGATAACTAAAATACTCACCTAGCCAGATCAGTTCCCCAAGGGATGCACATTTCCGAGCAGAGGCCAAACCAAAAACACAGAACAGAACACAAATTAACCAAATAGAATGGCTAAGTGGTTGAAACAAATGGTTTTAAGATCACTGAGTAAGGACCGTGACCTCCTTTTGCATCAGTCAAGGCAACTGTGAAACTTTGTGAAAGAAGCTCACCACAAAACAGATGCTGGGCTATCTTAGGTAAATAAATTACCAAAAAATAATAATAAACCCCCCCTCCACTTTTTACAAAGCACAGCTGTGTAAATATTGCATGAGACAGGGGAGAGGGGGAGAGATGTAACATACACCCTTTTTTTATGCAGAAGTTCTGCTCTGGGCACTGTTTATTAACATTCCCAGTACAACCATCACTCCACTGCAGAGCACACAGTGCAGCTACTGTACTCCCTGCACATGTTTGAGCTTGGCTTTAGAGGAGAAAACAGGCTTTAGTGGAAACAAAACATTTCAGTGAAAGGTATTAGGGGACAGGGAGGATCATAGAAGGCTTGGAAGGGACCTTTGAGCTCATGTCATTCCAGCCCAGGGACACTTCCACTAGACCCAGTCACTCAGAGCCCCGTCCAGCCTGGCTTGGCCCCTTCCAGAACCTGCTCCAGGACCAGGTACAGGAAGAAGACCTCATGCCATCTATTTTTCCCATTCTCTTTCCCACTCTGTCTGCCACGCTGACTTTAGATGTGCCTCTGGGTCTGCACAAGGTGAGGAGCAACCCTCCTTCATTTCTTATTTGCACTGCAACTCTCCTGCTTCTCAGCTGCCAGGTACAGCACATTCCTGCCTACAATGAGTGTGGTTTTGCCCACAGAGAGGAACAAATGGCTCTTCTCAGCTGCACTGAAGGCTCACCTATTCCACTTCACTGTCTCTGACACCAGCTGAGTGTGGACACTTAAGGGGAGAATACAACAGCAGGACAGGATCCAGTGATGCTTTTCAGAGCACAGCCTCAGTACGGGTTTTGCCAGCAAACAGCTTGGGTTCCTGAGCCAGAGGCTCTGCTCACATCTTTGTGTTTGACGGCCTTCAGTGGACTTTTATTTCAGAGATGTGCTTTTAACCCATCCTTTATTTTGGCCTCCACAGCATCCCATGGCAGTGAGTTCCAGTTTTACGTGGTGCTGCCTAAGGAAGAGCCACTTCTTTTGACTGTTACCTGATCGTTTTGCTTGATGCTTCTTAGTGGGCTTTCCTTTTCATTGCCAGCAGTGGGGAATAAATCATTCCCTGCTTACTTTCTTTACTTTCCTTCAAGTTAAGTGCTGCCCCAACACTTTGACCACAGCAGAGGCAAGCACAGAAATCCATCTAGCAGCCTGTTAGCTCAGGTAACAATTTGGCTGAGTGGCTGCCGAGCCATCTCACACCTGCAGGAATGTGGGTGTGCTGTGACAGCAACTGTGTTGTTCACCCAAAGCAGATAGGCTGGGACTTTGACCCATAACCACAGAACTCACCCATAACCCCAGAACGCCCAAAGAAGGGGTGATATTTTAATTCTTTCATTTTCCAGCTCCTAAGAAACTTTAAACTTCAGCAGTGGCTTCATTTATACTATATAGCAAGTATACTGGCTGCAGCTCTATTCTGATTCCACTGGTATCTTGCTCAGGGAAGAGCAGGTGATCCTTTACACCCTCCACCTCTGCTTGCCCACGTCGCTCCGGCACAGCCCTACTGAGATCATCCTTTCTGCTCTTCTCTTGCATCGATGCTCGCTGCTATTTTTGGTGTGATATATCAACCAAAAAGCGTAACATAAGAGATTCTGTTGCCAAAATTAGCTGGAAAATTATAGGCTGTTTTACTGTTTTGTGCACAGTCTTCATTTGCCTCGATGAGACGTGCGTGCAGGTCTTTGATCCCCCAAAAGCCAGCCAAGTGAGGTGGTACCTGCAGCCCTCAGCTCCAAGAGCAGAAATCTGGAAAAGGATGGGACTATTTTATATCAGCAAGGGCTGGAGAGGTTCCACCTAGAGGAGGGAAATACTTCTGTTTTAAAAAAATAAATTAAGGATTTGCAATCAATGAGTTTGGAAAAACTATAAATGCATGGATCATCTTCCTTTGTGTGTAGTGTTTTACGGCAGCAGCCCACGCTTGTCTCCAGCAGCATTATCCGTGATGCAGCATGCTAATGCACTACCTTGCTCCAAACAGGAGAAAGCACTTTGGATGTAGGCCAGGTTTAACCCTGTCTTGGGGCTTGCCTTTGCTCTTCACCAAAATAGCAGCAAATGGAATTGAGGAATCATCCCAACTCTTTCCTCAATCCCAGGTGTGAGGTGCAGCTTGGACTCGAAGAGTGATGGTCATTCCCACTTGGTTCATGATTCCTCTGCCTCTCTCTACCTTTTCAGTCCTTACAACCCACCTTTGTTTTCCATTCCTGGAGTGAAAAGAGCCCAGCCACACGTAACCTAAATGTGCTCTGCAAGGAGCTGCTCCTGGCTGGCAAAGGGAAGGTTCAACATCTGACATCAAATTGATTCCTGAAAAGACTCCTGTCATCCAGGCAGAATTGCAAACTCTGGCCATTTGGAGACTTTAAAAATTAAAAGATTCCCCCAACCAGCTGCATTTCATATGCTAATCCCTAACCAAATGGGACCTTGTAAGTATTAAAGAAATTGTTTGTCCTCTGTTAAAAAATGATCATCTGAAAACCCAATAATTTGGGAGGGGGCAGGTTTTAAGAGGACAAAGCAGTCTTACAAGCAACATTTCTCTCATGTCTTGTGAACTGCTGTACTGTTGTGATTTTACTGTGCTATTTCTCTAGTTTTGCTGGATTTTCCCCTTTAATGTTACGTGGAAAACCCTGAACAAAAACTGGCACCTAATGCCGAGTAAACAGTGGCAGTGACTGAATAGAAACCTGATGTCAGATATGCAACCACCCTGGGAAAGTCAAAATCCGCTGCTTTCTCATCTCCTCCAGTTGTTGCCTTCTTAAGTGCCTTATTCATAAAATCAGCGATTTCAAAAGAGGCATCGAAACATTATTTTTTATATTCCGAGCGTCACTTGCTAAAAAAAATGGTTAAAAAATCGATTTGCTGGCCTCTTGGGGAAATGCTGTAATGTTTTTGGCTGTCTCCTACTTTCCGCTGCCAGCTAAAAGTACCATCTGGCTTGTTTCGGGCCCTTTTCCATATCAGGTGCTTCCAAAATTCTCCCCAACCAGAGGCTGGTTGCGTTGGGTTGCTCTGCCTGCTGAGGCATGTGTGTCCTGGGCTGGGAATCCTCCTGCTTCTCTTCCCTGCCATCTTGCTGACGGTGCTGTGTGTCTGTTTGGGCACGGCTCTTGCTGCCTCTCTCCCGAGGACATTTGCATCATTGTCAGCTGCACATATTAAATTGATATGCAGGGCTCAGAAACACGTAGCCCATCTTTTGTCCCCTTTGTTTGGGCGATTGTTGTGGCTTTAATTCTTCTGTGACACCTGGAATATCACAAAGCTGCTGATAATCTGTTGGCGACTAAGGGGAATGACATTGATAGAAAGGATAATGCGTGTCAGAGTTATATCTCGATAATTGCAGGCACACCCCGAACCCTCGCAGCTCAGGCAGTGAATATCCTAAATCCATTATTAATTTGGAGAGTCATATGTGGCAGTTGGCTGCGGTGTCATCCCCTCGCTGCAAGAGTCCCTTGCAAGGGATTTTAAGGCGGTTTCGGTGAATTCTGTGCCGAGTTACGCCGAATACGAGTCAGTTTTGGGGATGCTCTTGCTGCCATTTCGTGGCAGCGTGAGGAGCTGTAACAAAATGGGGTTGATGTCCTAACTCCTCCTGGAAGGAAGGGAGCTGCCCACGTGCCTTCTCCTGCACAAGGATGCGACCCCAAAGAGCTGAGGAGGGATGCTCTGGATGGGGTACCAGTTGAGGGTGACATGTCCTTCTCTGGATTCTTTGTTTTTCAAATTTACCCGTTTGCTTAGGGATAGAATCCACCCCCCAAAAGGGCTTAGGAGTAGATTTGAAGCACTGCAGTTGCTGAGGATGAACTTGATGTGATGGTATGGAAAGAGGGAACATGTTTTGGAATAGCCATGAGCTGTCTTGTCCCATTTCAGAAATGATCTGTGCCATACACTGCTGACTTTCCCTGCCCATCCATTAAAAAGTGAATTATGAAGAGTGCTGAGACAAACAGATAGGGGTTTAACCTTGTTAGTAAATATCAGGTAGCTGATATATACTGCTGGAATGTTACATCACAGCCTTGCTCTTCAATATAAGTTTATGAAATTATCTTGTTGCTATATAAACTGCCTTGGCTGGGCTCATTCTTCCAGAGGGTTATTGTTTGCTGGATGTTGGCACAGTAGCACGACTCCGAGGAGTCAGTTCACGATGTGGTGAATTTTAAAGACTTGGGAGATGGCCATATCTATTTTTCAGCAAAGGAATGAAAGCTTTTTTTCTTTTTTTTAATTTTCCCCCTTTCTTTTTTTTTTCCCCCCAAGGTATTAAAAGTTTCAAAGGATGTGCTGAAATGAAAAGGAAATAATAAGTAAAGTCTGGGTGGGAAGTAGTGCCTCGCAGTACTGACTTTGTTTGTTTGCTTGTTTCCCCCCAAATCTTAATATTTTAAATCAAATAAACCTGTTCTGTGAACTAGTAAGATACTTGAACTGTTCCACACATTATTCATTTATTTTTGTGTGAGTGCAATAAAAATTTTACAAGCTGCAATCTTGTTCTTTTAATAGAGAGAAAACTATGCAGAATATGTTGCTTAGAGTATTAGATAAGCTGCAGTATGTTAATCAAATATTTTCGTGATATGAGGGCAGTTGAGAAAACAGTACAATTTTTGCTAATGGCACTGGTAAGTAAACGGATCTATCATTACATTGTCATGAAAAGTGACATTGAGCAGAAACACCCTGCCAATCCCTAGAAGATAAGTATTTAATGTAATTAGACAGACACTGTCTCCTTTGTTGAACGTAGCATTAATCACCCAGAGAAGTCCAACTTTATATGAAATGGCTTTTTCTGATATGTCTTTGTATTAGAAAGCTTCTCACATGGTTTTGCCACGACGATATGTTTGAAGAAATGACTGCTACAGCTCTACGGGTTTCCTCATGACATCTCTTGCTGTTGTGTGTTCCATAATATTTAATTTCTTTTATTTAGCAATGTTGCATTATATAGCTTGTTCCTAACTCTGTAAACCTCCGTGCAATTGGAGCTGAACCTCTTTGAAGCAGATTAATGCACTCAACTTACGAAATATAAAAGCAGCACAAAACAGCTTCCATTATGTTCTTCAGCCCTTCCTACGTGGTGTTAGCACAGGTTCATTGTTATGGCATAAGCAAAATGCTCCTTGCCTCAAATGCTAGTCCATAATCTCACCCCCCTCCCAAAAAAATAAAAAGGAACGTCTTTTTATGAAAATCTCATTGTTAAATGGATGAAAAATGTTGCCCCCTTCCAGAATTCATTGGCACTACATTTTTTTTTTCCTTTCTTTCTTTTTTTTTTTTTTTCCCCCTCTCTCCTCTGTTGCTTGTAATTTGTACTGTGAAACGCTGTCTGGTTATGAACTGGTATCAATTTGAGTCAGAGCACAGCTGTGTCTTCCCACCTTCTCAGTGGGGCCGAGGGCTTTGAAGGGGAAGAAAAGGGTTGAGTCGGAGATGACAGGGGACGTCACCGGGTAACAGGTGGAGGTCAACTCGGTTTATTTGTTGGGCTGAACAGAGTGCAGAGATGAAAAATCTTTGCCATAATAAGGTTTAGGAAGAAAATGCTGACTAGTCTGAGCTTTGATTCCAGCTGACAGATCCTTTTCTAGTGTTCATTACTTGATTTCACAGTTCAGGCAATTTTAAGAGGCTTAAAATTATGTTTCTGCTCTCCTCTGTAAAACTTTTCGATCACTTTCTAATTTTTTGCTTTAAGTAAAGTTGTAGGGACTCCCTGATATATCACTCCTGCCTGTAGACTCTTACAAAGTCAATATGCCATCAAAAATGTAAGGATAAGCTTTTTCTTTCAGACCCCTACTTTTACTGATTCCTTTCATAAACAAAGTAATAAAATCACGCGTAGGCGCCGATTCGACTGGAAAATTCAAACTTTCCAAAAACTCCCCTGAAAAGTGGATATTAAAACAAGCAGGACGCTTAAGAAGCCCCTGTTCCTGTGTGGGAAGATGGGATTTTTGCGTTGCTGGTGGCAGCATCAATGCCCCCTCCCCACTCAGCCCAGAGTGCTGAGTGTGAACCCCGGGTGCCCTGTCCTGAAAAGGAGTCCCAGCGAGGCCCTGGAGAATCAGAGCAGAACGTCCTGGCATTGTGTGCCAGTGCTGGGGCTGGGCTGACCTGTTGGCATCGCTGCCTGTCCCTGCAGCATCACAAAGGGATTGCAGAGGGCTCAGCTCCCAGGGTTGGGGTCTCCCCCACTCCAGTCTCCTGCCCTTCCCTGTGCCAGCTGCTGGGAGGGCACTGGAGGCGTTTCTCCTCTCCCACCCTTTTTTCTTCCACCACCACCACCTGCTTCCTACCTGCTGGAGTGGGCAGAATAGGATTATCTTTAGCCATTTGCTAAAATCCTCCCCCTCAGACTTTCTATTACTTCTGCATTCATTCTTTGCAGGAAGAGGAAACTCACTGGTCAAACCCTTGGACACCAGAATAGTTGCATGCAGTTTCCCAGGGAGCCAGATAGCTCTAAAGCTTCCCAGTGAGTGACAGTTTCTCTCTTCTATTCTTCTGAAACATGTGTTTTACACATATACTGAAAAATGTTAATAGCAATTTACAGCCAGATTCTTGCCTTTTCTTTTTTTTTTAAATATATATATATATATATATACCAAATCTCCCAAAGTATTTCCACTTAGAGCACCTCAGCACACATGTCACTTTTTTACGTAGGAAAAAGTGTTGGATGCTCTTATACACAGAACATCATTGGGCTGGAAAGCTGTTAGCTCATTCCCAGTTAGTGGCAAGAACGCTGGACTTGCCAGCACCAAACTGTGAAACCTTTTCTGTGTGACTGGTAGAAATCTCAGGGGGGTAGAAATCCAAAAAAAAAGGGGAGGAGGGAGGGGAAATGTAAATCTGTGCATTTGGATTCGAGCAGCTTCAATGCCATGATATCAACTTTGTCCTCGAAGTCCTTGAATCACAAATCATTGGGAGAGTGTTTTGGAGAATTATCACTGTGTGCTTTCCCTGGTCTTTGACTCTTTTTCTAGGCATCCATTAGTACCCACTGTCAGGGAGAGGATTCTGGACTAGGTGGATCCCTGTAATCTGATTTGGCATGGCTATTTTTCTGTGTTCCTAAGCTCATGAGATCAAGTTATGTAGGATTATTTCATAATGCCAGAGCAGCAGTTTCTGAGGTTCGACAAAGCTATCTAGCAAAGTGTCTGATAAAAGAAAAATCCTGTCCCATACTGTAGCTTTCTTGGTCCAGTGAAGCAGCATCCTCATGCATACAAATCTTGTAAAGTTGCTCCTGATGGCTCCCTCTGTCCCTTAGTTTTCGCAAGCTAAAGTGCCATTTTCCTTTTTACAGCTTAATTGAACCTAAATGCACCCATTTTCTGCAATGTGGTATTTTGGTAATTTTACTATTTGCTCGTAAGTTTTCCCTTAAGCAAACTGAAAGCTTCCCCTTTATCACTTCACTGGGCCAAGATTTCACACAGTATCCTGCTTGCTACAAAATATGATAGTGTTCTCTCTCACCTTGTTTCTTTTTTCTTCTTTTACTTTCTTTTATAAAATCAGGATATCTAAGAAACCCCGAACACCGTGGAGCACTACATGGTGGGTGTGCTTATTCAAACAATGCCAATGCTCTTGTTCTCGGTGCGCAGACATTTCGTGTTGGTTGGGGGGGATGTCCCAGGTGTCCCTCTGGTGTGGATTCTCCGGTGTCTAGTAAGGACACAAGTGCCGAGCGCTTTGCCAGAGCGACAGCGCCGGAGGGAGCACTTACGTGTCACCTCTGCCCTTCCCGTGCCTGTTTTCCTGGAACTTGCAGGGGGGTTTGCCCTGGGAAGCCTCAGCCTCTCTGTCAGGTGTGTTTTCCCATGCTCTGGAGGTGAGAGAGGTGTTGGGCAGCCCACCCGAGCAGCGCAGCCATCCACAGCTCCTCTGGAAATGATGCCAAGGCCCAACTGCTGTGCTCTGCCTGCCCTCCCACAGTCCTAAAGCCACTGGGAATGCAGGAAAGTGGGGCTGATTCCTTCCCCTCTGTTGGAAAGCAGCTCCTTGCCTGGGAACTGCTGGTGGTGGGTCCCCAGTGCCATTGCAGTGGACACTCACTGGTATGCAACTGGAAATGGGCGCTTCCCAGTAAAGAGCACAACAGTTGTAGGTCACCTACAAATGGTTTATGGTGTTATAGGTCACCTACAAATGGTTTATGGTGTTATGGAGAAACAACATGACTCTTCAGTCCTGGGACTGTCAAACTCAGGTGGTAAAAACACCCAAGAACCACCGGATAGCAAAACATTAAAGTTCCATGAGTACACTCCTGACCTGTCAAATTATACATGTGTTGGTACAACGCACCTGAACTCAGTTTGCAACACTTTCTTTCTTTGGAATATAAACTCCTCACCTCAAATGGTGCAGAAATCAGGTGACTTTACAGTCCGTGGTAAATTATCGGAGCTATTTTCAATCCTGGCCACAGCTCTTTCATTAATTAAAGCACATGTTCAATGGCAGTGTACACCGATTAAATCTTCAAAACCAATATTAGCACCAAACTTAGTCTTGTCATCATAAAAGTCATTGGAAAACATTACCATGCAGTAACTGAGGTCACAAGTCGAAAAAATCTGCATATTTACCCATCTCCATCTCATGCCTGGGGCGTTTCGCAGCCATCAGTGTTATATATGGCCTGGGTAGCCAGTGATGGTTTGATGACATGCAAGTAATGACCAAAGGATTTTTGAGGGAATTAAATAAATAAATGAAACAAAAGAAAATCAGACTCCCTCCTCTTCAGTTACTAAAATTCCCTTTAGTATCACTTGCAATTTAGGATCCATATGCATCCCAGGAAGATATAGTTGAAACATAAATCTATTCTGGGTCTTTTACTTGCAAAAATATCATACCTCAGCTATAATCATATGCAAAGACTTTTTAGAGGGCTTTGTAAATGCCATCCAAATTTATGATGGCATTTTTTGCCTTGCAGCTATAGATGTTCCATCCCCAAAGCACCCACATAAAGGTATATTCTCCTATGGATGGCTGCAGTTCGTCCCTGCTGCTATATCTAATCTGCCAAGTATGCTGAAAAACTCTCAAGTAGCATTTGAAATGAAACAAATGTAGTCATGAATTTTAGACGAGATGTCTAAAGACGTCATTAGGCTCTTTTTTTTTTATTCTTCTTGCAATATATATTTATACAATGCAGGATGATGCCAAAGTTAACGTTAAATCAAAGGGGAAATTGAGCTGTTATCTTGCTGTTTATTACTCTTCTCATTAAAGTTTTTAAATACGAAACTCATGAAATTGTATTTCGAAGAAATTGGGGAGATGTGGAGTAGTAGTTTATTAGTTATTGAAAGAACTGCTTGGGTGACAGAGCAGGAATGAAGCCTAACTTAAGTGATCTAAACCAATCCAGATGATGGTGTAAACACAGATACAAACAGAGAAGGTAATACACTCTGTGGGGATGTTGTAGCCAACAATTTAAGGCAGGCTTTAATGGGCACGATTTTAAAATAATGGAGAATATTGTAGCGTTCATCTTTAAAACTCCATAGGCAAAGTTTTCCGTCAGTATAAATTGATATCTCTCCTTTGTAAATGGATTAGTGCTCATTTACAAAGGAGAAATTTCAACCTTCTTTTTCCCTAAGTGACATCAGAATTTTGATTCTAACTTGAATTATCTTTTTTGGCTAAAAATAGCTGAGGAGTCCAAAAGCATTTAAAAACCTCAAGCCATTGAATCCATTTAATGCGCCTTTGGCACCTCTCTCTCTCTCAGTCCTTTTTGAACATTCTGGTCCTCATTTTAATCAATCTCTTTTTATTAAGTTCTTTGGCTCATTTACTCGTACGTGCATTTGCTTTATTTTATTTGGAACATTTCTTTTGTAGTGTCTTGAAAAAGAGTTGTGACATTTCTTTTGGATGACTTCTTAAGTATCTGGCAGTCACCTATGATACGATGTTGATGGGCACGGATAGATTAGCTCTGTTTTCCCGATGATCTGTCAGATGTCGAGTTCTGAGGAAACCGGTTGCGTGTGTTGGTGATGCATATGCAGGAGTTTGATAAGTGGATCGAGGGGGAGCTTTCATTTTTCTTCTGTAAAATCACTGTTTATTAAGCTGGATTGAGCCCTGTGAAGCGAGGTGCTCGCTGGCAGGTAGTTAATCAGTGATCATGGCAACTCGGAACGCAACCAGGGGAGCCAGTATCCATTCAGAACGTAGAAACTAAAGAGCACTTCATTAGGATGAGTGAATTTCCATCTGTGTTGTATTTTGTGTATACTGTAGCAATTAATACAGTAAACTGATGGATGGCAGTTAGTGTGATTGTATCTCGGCTGATGACAAAGTTTGCTCAGCACTAAGCAGAACAGACTTACTGTGACTGGCAGGAGTGTAGCCACCAACATTTCAAGAAGCTTGAAATTAAGAATTCCCCGGGAAAAAAAAATAGCAGCTGATCAGCATTTCTGTTGATACTGATTTCAGTGGAATCCCTGGAATAACGTGCACAGAAGGGTGAAAATTCCTTGAAAAATTCCTCCCATATATCAGTTTTTTTCCTTCAACAGCCAACTTGTTTTTCTGCATCATCTATTTGTTCTGCATGTTGTCGAGTTCATGGTCCACCTGGTGATGTCTGAGCTGCTGTGATCCCTTTTCCTAGTGTGCCTTGAGAAGGAAGATCCAGACCATACTTCATTCATAGCTTTTGTTATGAAATCTCCATCAGGGGTCTAGTGGGAACATTGGGGTGATGATGCAAAAGTTGTCTTTGGAGATGAATATGAGCTGGTGTACCGATGTGGCTAACGAGAGATGGAGTTGTTGTTTAAGATGTGTGCAGGTAGAACATTGTTAGTAGTTAATGGAGTGAAATTGGTTGGATTTACAGTGATAGATTTGGAGAAAAGGGGAATTGTTCTCCTCTTGCCGTGACTCCATTCGCTCCATCAAAGTTAATCCTAATTTCAGTCCCTCCATTAGCGGGGCACGTAGGTGCATGGAAAAGAGGTATTTGTTTGTTCTGGGAAGGATCTGTGCATTCAATTCTCACGCATTATTTTCTGGTCCATTTAAATAATCTATCAGCCTCATACATGAACATTTGAAGATCTTTAGCTGTGCTCAAGGAAGACTCTTATGTGGTGCGTTTCTAGTACTGGCAAACATAAGGAGGTAGAGGAATTAAACCCACCACAATGCTCCAGTGCCCCTTAGAAGATGAGGAACATGAAGTATTCCTGTGCACTCACTGATTAAACTTGGGCTGGAGGTTTGCGAAGTGCAGAGTTTTGGAAAGTCTTACTGCGGGACTTCAACATCGGTGCAATGGCTCCAGTAACCAGAGTCTCCCAAGGCCAAGGATCCCATTTACGCTTGCATTATGCATTGAGCAGAAGGGTGTGATGCATGATGTGGAATGAACAAAATAACTTGTGTGTTCAGGGAAATGCCAAATTAATGAAAATTCAGAAAGCTCTAATGTTGAAAAGGCGCACAAACTCCTTGATAGAACTATAATGCTGCTAACAGTTTCAAGATTATTGTTGTCTGAATTTTCTGCTTATTGTGTACTGCAATTAAAATTCTTTTCAACTGAAAAACCAGTGTCAAATTAATATTTCCTTTTGGGGAAAAAAAAAATTCCGAAAGTACACATCTTGTTCCATTTAGCACCATCATGGTCTTTGATCTGGTTCCCTCTGTCCAGTGAAAAAAGCAGAGTCGAGTTAATGGGAGCAGGCTAAGACCATATATGTTTGGCATACATATCGAATCACATGGGCACAAGTACAGTAACTTAAAGTAACACACCCACCCAGGCTTCCATCTGCGTTTTATGCCACAAATCCCTTTATTTTCTTTTTTTTTTATTTAGCAATTAACTTTTCCATTTATCCTGTAGTTAAAAGCTGCCATAAGATGAAAATAGACGAAGTCTGATTTTCTTCTCTCGCACTCTTAAATAACATTCAGAGGAGACTCAGACCTGGGTTCTGAAATCCGTGCTCCCCAAAAGAGCCAGGTGTGACTGTGATTTGGACAACAGTCCTATGCACAGAATAGCAAGGCGCACACTTGAACCCCACCTGGGTTACCCAGCCGTTGTGTTCTGGCTGTTCTTGTTTCTCCCTTGCTCGGAGCAGATGGATGGAAAGAGGCAGGGAACGGGGAGGATCCTTGGCTCCATTCCCTCTGCACCGGCCAGCACAGCTGAGACGGGCTGGGGGATGCTGTCATTTGTTGCTGCCCCACACCAGAGAGCAGGGACAGGAGAGCAGGGGCTCAGAGGTGTCCTCAGAGTTGGCACTACCCCTTCCTTGGGGGCCTGTGAAGTGCTGCAGTGTGGAGTTCAGTGCAGTGGTCCCCAATATTGGCTGGCTCTGGGGAGCAATGCCGAGGAAAGCATCCTCCTCCTCCGCCTGGGATGCAGCCCCAGCCCTGCCCATGGTACCTGCAGCTTTAACTTTTTAATTTCCTGCATCCCTGAGCAGCACAGGAGGGGACACTGCAGGCTGGGGACCACTAAACGTGGTAAAACTCATTAGATACAAAACCGAAGACCTTTCAAACCAGCCAAGAGTCTCAAGCATGGGTGCCAAAAATTAAACACCTAATTCCATATTTAGCCATTTACCTTAGTTCCTGCCTTGTAGATGTTAATATACCCCGTGCCATCTCAGAGGTGGCTTGGTTTTCATAAGCACCAGGCACCTCCAAGTAACTCAAGTAGTGAGAGTGTTCACCTAAGTGAGACTCAACAGTATTCAAAGTTTTTCTGGGTTATTAAACCAGAGTTCCCTCGCTCCCAGCTCCTGAAAGGAGCTTCGATAGAATGACCAGCATTGTAACATATGGCTTAGCAAGGGGAGGAAAAAAAAAAGAAGAAAATGAGTATTAGAAATGGATGGACTAAAGAATACGCAGGATATATCAGGCACATTAACCAAACATATGGTGCTAAATGAGATATTTTTTTTAAATTGCAAAAAAATTGACATTCCTGGCAGTCTCAAGGATAATGTGACATGGCTGTGATAAATTTAGAAGAATGGGACATATTTTGGCTTGTTCTTGGAAACCTTTTTCTTGCATGCCGACTGTATTTCTTCTTTTATTAACCCATTCAAAGAATGTTTGAATTTTGCTGCTAGAGCACCATGCTAGCGCAACATAAATGTGAATGATGCTAATTGCTTTGCACTGCCTAACTTTCTGTCATCCCCTCCCCTCTTAAAGGACAAAACATGCTTTGGAAATGAGCTGGCAAGCTCATCTTCTTCTTTCTCCTGGTCAATATTAAGTGATGTAATTAAGCTCCTGTTTGCATATTCTCCTGAACTAGGAAGCAGCCATTTTTTTCTTGAGATCTGATGGATGTGATCACTCAAAATAAAATGTGTCATTACAAACCCCAAACAAAACAAAAACATGGTATAGTTGGACTGCTCCAAACCAATACATATCAAAATACCCTGAAATAAATAAATAAATAAAGCAAAGTTGTGATGATAATAATGGCAATCAGAATGATAACAAATAGAATAAAAGTAGTAACCAATTATCAGCACTTCAGTTGGTCTCTCTGCTCCATTTTGCAGTGTAGCATTAACATTAAAATCCCTATTTTCACATAAAAACAGCTGCCTCAACCTTATAAAACCCATCCCCATATGAACATGATGCTGCTCAGCATTGTCACACCCAAGGTCATTCATCAGCTCCTCAAATTCCAGTGCTTGGTCACAGTCACATGAACTTGCTCCAGCTTTAAACCATGTTCCACCCCCTCTCTGCCCCTTCCTACCATGAGTTAGATGAATCATGCAGGTTTTTTAACACAGGGGCAAAAGAAAAGCTATTTGGCTTTTTTAGAAGCTTTATTATCTTCTCCATAACCCCAAGAGGGTTTGCAGCCAGAGGATACAGGTAGAGCAGGGAGCTCATGAGCCAGCTCTACCATACATTGCATAGGCTTGGAGATCTTGCTCCTTCCACTCCTCCTGTTGCTTGTCCAGGGCACAGGTAACTCATGTCCCACCTGGCTCCTGCTCATGGGCTGCCCAACTTTGCAGGTGGAGCCCTCACATGCTGGAATATTTTACTATCACCTTCCCTGTGCATAAATACTTGCTTGGACCATCCAGGATATTTTGCACTTGGGGCTGGGTTTGACACTCATGTGGTGTTTCCCAGTTCTTCCATCACAAGGAAATCTGGGTCAACAGCACCGTTAGTTCCTTTGAGTGTCCTTGTCCTCAATAACCAAGTGACATCGCAACATGCCACTGGAGCAGAAACTCAGCAGGCTGCAATGGAATCTTTCATTGAAACACCTCAGTGCAGCCTCCTTTTCTCTCTTTCCACCAAACTGAACCCATCTTTTCTTTTGTCCCTACTCCAAAGGCCTTAAGACCAATAAGAAAAAACAACTCCACCCCAATATTTTTCTTGCACAACAGTCAGTTCTAAACTTTGATTTTTAAAAGGTTAAGTGCATAACCTTTCCTGCCATGAGGAAAAAGCCACCCTGACAGCAAACCCTGTAGCAAACAGTTTTGAGGGAGAAAGCTGCAAGTACAACCCTGGAACTCGAACCATTCCCTTCCTTTATTTAACTTTCAGAAATATAAACTCCAAGCCTCACTGAAACCATTAAGACCCAGCAGTGCAGCGTATAAAGTACAAGAAGGCCCCTGCTTATTGCAATCAACATCCCAGGGGCTATAAAACTAGTGTTATTAAATATAAAGTTAGTCATATTGCCCAGAGATAATATTGTCCAGGCCTCTCTCTTTACTTTTTAATAATTAAATTCTATAAAATGCAGAGTTGGAAATAAAGCCGAATGACTTTGGGCGTGGAAGTTCAGCTTCCACGTTACCTGATACGTTGCTTTGCACCTGAAATCTCAACCATTCTGCACCTTTGTTATACCCCTACAGGTGTGCAAAATGCCTGTATGTCCTGGAAATCAGGAGTTTTCAGAATATCTGCAGAAAATTGGAATACCCAGATGCACGAAGAACTATAAAAATATAGGCACTAAATACTTTTCATCTCTATACTGTGATATTCTTTATCCAAGCACGAATCATACAAAGAAAAATCTTGGCTTTTAAGAGCCTGTTGCAATATAATCATCCCACTCATTTCTTTAATGCCAAGGGCTTGCTGTGGCATCAGCAGGAGTTATTTTGCACCAAACTGGTCAGATCAGCATCCCACCTTTCTGCTTGTCCATGGCAGAGGTTTCACCCAGTGACAACTTAACTCTGGTTTTCACTGGAAGCCTTTGATATAGTTCAAGGGCATTCTAACAACTCTGAAATAATTCCAGTGTGGCCTCTAATATCAAGACACAAATACCATTCCCCCTTTAAAAAAAAAAAATTGAAGGCAAAAGAGAACCACATAAATATATTACTTTCAAATACCTTTGAAGTCAAGAGAGTAAGGGGAGGCAGAGTTTGAACTCAGAAAACTTCATTCTCTAGCTGTGCCTTGAGTCGTGCAGCACATTTAAAAGATCCATTTGCAATAATCTACTAAACCAACGAGTGAAAGACACAACTCATAAAAAGCCTGTAAAAATCCAAATGCTCCAGCTATTACAGATTGCTAAAAATAAAACAGAGTAGGTTTCAGTAGCAATAATAAGCTGCATCTTATCCATATTTCAGATCTATAAGAAAAATATGGCTGCCTTTCAGTGCTCATGGCTCAGAGCAAACCATGGCTGCTTCTGCCTTCAACAAGACCACAAACAAAAGTGAGCTTCCAGCTTGCTGTTGTGTTTGTTTCATTTGTCCTTTAAGTGTGTCTAGCTGCTTCTGCACCCCCTTTCACAATGCATAGGCTGTCGTTCCATGACCTAGCATTATTAAATTGCACTTATCAATCATTCTTGCCAGGAATGCCATCGCCAACTACATTAAAGAAGTCAGAGAAGTCTGGTTTCAGCAGTCCCTCGCCTTCGCAGACCTCCTCCCTTGGAACGGCTTTCACACAGCACCATCGACCTGTCATTACAGGACCCAGAGGTGAGGCCTTACCCAAGAGCCCCCAGGCAGCTCACACGTGTGCCACGGCACCAGTGCCCGTGCCAGCGCCTCTCCATGGAAAGCCATCGCCACCTGTGACCCGCCCAGAGAGGGGCCGTGCTCAGAACCTTGAGAACCAGGAGGGTTTAGGTGTCTAGGCTTTGGTTTGGTTAGGCTGAGCTCTTTGGGCAAGCTCCTGATGACCACTCAGCAGTGCCCCAGGTGGAAACGCTGGTTTCTGGGGGCTTTTATTTGAAGAGGGCGGGGCAAGGGCTAGGATGTGTTGCAGAGAGTGTCTTCTGCTTGTGTCCATTCATCACGCTGATTCAGTCCAACTGCTCGAGGCAGGGACCCATCCATCACTTCTGACCCACGCCTGTCTTCCAGCTCTGTGGCTTTCCTTCTGCCAGTCATTTATTCTCGTGCTGTTGGTGTCAGTGTGCCGAAGATCCGCCTGGTTAGGGGACTCCTTTGGAGCTGGATCCTGCAATGCTTTGGCTGGTTTTCTTCCCCGTACTCTTCTGACTGACTTTGCAAGTCAAAGAGACGTCCTCTGGGTCTAGATGGGCTTATACAGTTTTGTTAGAAAGATGCATTTGCATTTAGCCTAGAAAACTAAATGTAATACTGAGTTCACATTTGAAAAGGAACTCACTTGGGCACAGTAAGAGCCACAAATGAATGAATCCTCTTACAAACCTCTTTGGAAGATACAAAAATAGGAATGAATGGTTGTGACATGTTTCTTTCTGCTATGAAATTTTGTCTCATTTAGAGGAGATTATTAAGGAGTTGGTCGGATGGTGCAGCATAAAAAGGCATATTAGCAATTCGTCCTAGAAATTATTTGGAAATGTCTGTTTGGCATCAGCGTGGTTTTGCTGAGGGCAGCTTAAACCAGGAGGAGCCTCTTTGTCTGCACAGTCCAGGTGATGTGGTGAGAAGTGGTAGAACTGCACAGAGTTGAAGCAAGGTCAGACTTGTACTTCATGGAGTTTTGTCTCTGTTAAATCTACTTATTGTAGTTTGATTTGTTGTGGTTAATCCATAAAAATTATTCATTACCCTTAGACACACACCTAGATCCTCAGAAGATAGTCAGGCATCTAAGCTCTCTACAGATTTCCCTTGAAATTTGGATCTGGACTCCCTGGCAGATACATCTTCTTTTAAAAGCCTTGATAATTGGTGATATAAGTATGAACAACATGAAGCTTCCATTAACATTCTATTCAGTGCACATCAGCTGACTCCGAATTCCTGTCTTTTAGGAGTTCAGCCTTTTAGATTTGGGTTGTGGATTGATTAGTTAATAGGCCTTTCTTTATTTAGCTATGTTTTACCTCCCACTAATTTTTTAAGATCATTGACTGCCTCTGTCTGCCCCTGTTCAGACCCTCTGTGTTTTGGGTTTTTGTGTGGTTGAGAGAGGAAATGTCTCACTGGTGAGGCCTTGTTTAAATCTCATCCACAGTCTGTTTTCACAAGACTTTTTCTGTGCACTGGGGAATATCCATCAGCTACGTGAGAAGAACATGCAAGAGCAGCCAGAAGTTGAAAGAGCAAATACAATTATTACAGTCCCAAATTCTGTTTGTTTGGAAGGAAATGTTTTTGCTAACTCCATAAAGAAGCAACACAGTTTTTAATCATCATGGTTCTTAACAGGCTAACCAAACCTGTTCTTCTCCAACATCATCTTCTATTTCATGCTTCTTCACAAATAAAGTCTCCCAGACTTTCAGGAAAAAAATCCCTCTGAATCTCTCCATGGTTTCTTTGTGTTGGCATCCTGGAAAACTCTTCTCTCAGACTTCATTCTTTGTCCTTTCTGAATATCCTTCCTCAGTACTTTTCTTCCACAGCACACTGGCTGTGTTTGTTTCTCTGCTGCAACCATGGTTCTCTTAGTAAAGGGTAATATACTGAGATGGATTATTTCCTGCAAATCCAGCTTTGTGCTTTATCCCATCGCCTCCAGTGTACTTTAGGGACAGTAAGCACGAGAGAGAAGCTTTTCAGGTATCAAAAGTGGCAGCATAAAGAGTAGACTGCAATAGTATAAGAGGATATAATTGATTCATATCCACCAGTAGTTACTGGAAGTTGTACCCCTGCAGAAATGAAAGGTATGATACAGCATACATATGTTACATTCCCTCCAGATACAGATGCATTATGTAAGTGGTCAGTGGCAGGTCCTCAGGAAACTAAGAGCAGCATTTCACCTTCAGTCTGCAGAGAGATCTCAGATTGAGGAGAGCTGTGAGTAAGTAGGTCACCATCAGAGCAAGCTCCTCAGCCAACCAAACCATCACAAGAAGGTTCCATCTCCTTCTCGTGTTCGTATGTGCAAGTTTATCACTTGGATGTGTGTATGAGATGCATTTTGTAAAGCATGATCAAAATAGACAGCAGAGAAGAAGCTGTAGACTATTCATGGCAGGTGTTGTCATTGACAACCAGCGATTTGGAACTTCTCAGAAATATTTCCAAATCTTTCACACGCTTCCAAACATCCCATAGAATACAGTGCACATCTTATGCTGGGGTATCCCAGTTTCATCTTGGACACGAGACTTCCTTGGAGGAGGAGGAGGAGATCCTGAAGGGGATTTCTTAGCTCTGAGGTGCTCCATCCAATGCAGCAGTTGGAAAACCTCTGCTCTCATTGAATCGCCTGGATGCTCCGTGTTGGGCAGGGCTGTGCACTGGCTCCTGTCGGCACTGGTGCTGCTGCCAGTGCTCAGCCCAGCTGGGCAGTGGCCAGCAGAGAGGATCCAAGCTGGCTGACCAGCAGACCAGATGTGCAGTGAGTGCTGGCGCAGGGATGCCAATGCTTCAGTGACTCCTCAGTAGTTCCAACAGATGGTGGCAAGATCCAAGTTTCTTTGGTGCTAAGCTAGCAAAGTGATTCATGGAGCCTCACTTGATGATGGCAGTTTTTTGGGCATGACTCTATGAATGCACCATATGTCTTCTCTGGACCAGCGTGGTTAGGACTCAGTGCCTGGCAGATGGTAAATTGATCACCTATAGGGTGGCTTTAGCATCACTATCAGTTTTAGAATTTATTTCGAATACATTCAGGCACTCGGATCTCTCACTCCTACACAGCAGACTTTTGTTACCTGCAAATTAGATTATTTGGTGGTCAGTGTAGCTCACCACAGCCCTCCAGCACTGCAAAGCCACGGTGTATTGCTGGCACCTCTCAGAGTTTCCCAGACCACTTGAACTCTTTACCAGACAGTGAAGGATTTAAATACCGTGGGTGACAGCAGTATTTACATAAGTGGTTTTAGGCTTCCATGCATTGCCACTTACACTCTAGTGACTTTATATCTGGAGCTAAACGTTAAATTGACCACGATCTTGTAAACCCAGGATGTACAGCAGCCTGTGCTGCAGAGCATTCAAGCATTTCCACAGAATATGACAGTGTGGATCCTGCAAGCCAAAAAAGCAAGGAAGAAAAGGCAAGGAAAGGAAAAAAAATAGCAATGAGATGGTATGTTAGGAAGATAAATGAAGGAGAAACACAATTACAAGAGGCAAGAAACGCAGCACAAAGGGAAAAATCCGAGGAAGTGGGTGTGTGAGCAGAAAGAGAAGAAGGGATGAAAGTCAACTAGTGGACTGGTTTCCATTAAATTAATTTCCTCCATAATTACCATTGCCACTGGGACTTTTATCAGGACAAGGCCTGCCAGGGAAACGCTGCAGGACAGTACTCTCTGTTCGTGCCAAAGCAGCAAAAACTTTATGTCACATATCTGGAAAGATACTGTGCCCTTCTCTATCTGAATTCTTGACTGGGTCACCAAAGTATCAGTGCCTGCTCGCTGTCCTGTCAGCCAGCTTGAAGTGAACCAAAGTGATAGTTCCTGCTGCACAGTGTAAAAAGACGTTTCATAATATCCTGTCCCGTACAACTCTCGGCGGCTGCTCCTCGACACTGTCAGCTGGCAGGCTGGTGGAACCTTCCACCTCCCTTTGAATTCTGACAAAAACAAAGTGGTTCGACTTCATTCGTGGTCCAGACACCTCAGACCAAGGGATGGCCACGTCAGATAGCCAAAAGAGGAGGGTGTCACACCGCCAGGGTGAGAAAGTTGAGGTGAAGCCATAAATAGCACGACGCTCCGGTTTGCCGTGTCAGGATAGCTGGCCGTGGAGGGGAAAGGGTTTGATTTTCTCCACTCACTTTGGAGTGAGCTGGTGTTGAAGGCAAAAGCAGCTTCTAACAGATGGCCCCAAGGTCAGGGTTTAGCAATGACACCATCCCAGCACTGCCATAGCCGGGCAGGGAGGGAGGTTTGCAAGCGGTTAAAGCTGCAGCTAAACAAAAGTCAGGGACCGTGTAATTAAAACTCTACCTTTGTTGTATTGTAAAGAGTTAGCCTGCGACATAGGAAATATTTAAAGGAGCAGGCTGTTCAGCTAATTTGTGTGTGAGTGAACTGCTTAGACAGTCCTATCCTAAATTAACTGTAAGACCACCCACCGAGCCCGCCTCATAAAGGGCCATGATTGCTCAGCTTCGTTCTGTATAACCGTTCAATAATTACTAGATAAATGCATAACTAAAAGCTCTATTACACTAATAATTTGTACTGAGATAGATGTGTGGGACACCATGCTGGGTTAATTTGTCATCCCTGCAGCAAACTTCTAAAGAGGGCTCTTTTGCAGTGGAGTTGTGTTAATATGTTGCTCCAGTGAGGACATGTTAGAGCAACAAGATGACTTGGTCGCTTAATCTCCTAAAGAGGCAAAATGCCTGGAGGGTAAGTGCCAGAAAGAAGAAAGGGGGGTGATTAACACAGTGGACCCAGATTTAAACTCATCCTGACAAAAGGAGCTGATCTAACTGAGCAAAAGAATGGAAAAAGGGGAGTGTTAAAAATACTAATAGGATTTCATGCATCCCTAAAAAATAATATAAAAATAAAGTGCTGCAGGAACAAAGTGTTTCGCCCATGCTTTTCCTGACACTGTGTTTGGTTGCTCTGCTCCCTTTGATGTATCCATGAAGTCAAACTATATGCTTGAAACAGTGCAGTGAACTATAATATTTTTATCTCTGCTTTATGCTAAGTTCTTCCAGCTTCAGACACACACAAAAAGCACATTATTGCTTTAAATATGGGACCCATGTTTAAGCATCAGAGCTCTGGATTTTCAGCCTCCTCTATTGACAGAACCATAAATCATGTTAAAGTTAAGTGAATTACTGTAGCGTGGAACTATAGCTTTAACAATGTTTATGTAGTATCAGCTTACCATCTACAGAATGAAAGGGGGGAAAAAACACTGATATTAGAAATGGGAATGTGGAGTCCTATTAACTTAACAGCAATATATCACTCCAAAGTCACAGATTCCATTACCATGCCCTTTTTAGTATCAAAGTAGAATTATATCATCACACACATAAAGGTTGTAGTTTTTAAGAGAATTTACATTTCTATTGTAAACTTATCAACTGCATTTCATTATGAGAAAGACATGATATATTCTCCTAGCAGCAGTTTTTATCTTATGATGAGAATATATGAGAATACATCATGTGTATTAAAAGCAATAATAATATGCACAAGTTGACAGCATTTGGCATGATGTGGGAATTGCACGAATAAGTTATATTAGGGGGGTTTGCCCTCTACCTTTAGTCTTGGAAGGGAGGAGTGCTTTCTGTAGGTACGATTTTTATTTCTGTCCCCATGTAATCAATTCCATAGTATTCTGATCTCCCGAAGGCAGCAGAATTCTGACATGTTTTAAAACAATCTGCTCAAAATAGCAAACTTCACTGGCCCCCTGCCCATGGCAGAATCTGGAACAAGCTCTCAGTTCAGCTCTACAGGTTTTCCAAAGCAGCCTGTACAAACTCAGCAGCCCAGGACACACCAATAAACCCCGGGCTCAAACACTGCTTTCAGCATATTCTCCTTTTGCAAGGAGCTCCATCCGTGGGCCTTGGCAGATTGTCCTTCTGCCTCCCACTTGCTACTGCAGAGTTTCTTACACAAAGTGTTTCTGAACAAAGGGGCCAGGTGCCTCGTAGCACTTGGAGCAGCAGAAAGGGGCTGAGAGCCAGCCCTGATTTGGAGGCTCTGTGGGTCTGTTTTTTCAGCAGTGCTTGGCTGACCACCTGCACTTGACTTCTGGAGCTGAGAGATGGGTATTCTGCTATTCAGCCCTTCTTTTTGATGTACAGGGACATCCTCCATCCCTCCTGTTTACAGTATTTGTGTATCTCTCGCATTGGTCAGCTCTGTATGTTATATTTTGAATTTTTCCTCTCTACTTGTCTACATGTGGGAGCAGATATCAGTGATATCTAAATTTTACCTATACTAAAAGAGTGAAGCCTATTTTTGTTCTCCAGCACCACGATTTCCCAGCCTTGCAAATGGGATCAGTTTGAAATTCAGCCCCTGCATGGAGCAGATATGTTGCTAAAACAACCCCTTTGCACCATTAAGAGACTTAAGCCACACTTAAGTTTTCCAGTGCTGTGAATTCCCTTCAAAGGGCTCATCCCAGGACTGGTCAGTCCTACCCTCAGGAGCTCAGTATTTAAGTAAAAGCCAGTCCTTTCTGACCTAGATAGGCAATTCCTCACATTTCTCACCCTAAAATCTGTTCCTAATGGGCAGTAAGAAAAATGGGGACTTTCAGAACCCTTTGAAAGAGTTACAGGGACGCAGCTCCCATTGAAATTCAAAAGCAGTTAATGAATTCTCTCAGGACCTCTGCAAATCCCAGTCCAAGTTTCTTAATTATTTTTTTTTTCTTGTTTGGGTAACTGCTTTCATCACCAAAATCTGTGGGCTTAAAGCTATTGTTTTAGGCTTCCATTCTTTACCTCTTGTATTGTATTATACACAGAAGTGTAAGTTCCTTTCAACAAATTTGGATTATTGCCAGATCTCCTTATTAAAAAGTCACTCTTCATATTTCCGATAAACACAGCTGTTTCATGGTGTTTGAAAGCATTTCACATCAGCCAGCATGGTGGCTCAGCCAATTAGTCCTCTAATATGGTCAATTTTCAGAATAAGTACCTTTGGGGTACAAAGGGTGGGATCCATCTCGCATAATTTGAACTGGCATCGCTGGAATGGCAGGAAGAAGCTTCCAGCACGCAGGGAGTTAAAGCAACTTAGAAGCCTGCCGTGGAAATCACCAGCAGAACAAACTGTTCTCTAACATTTCCAGGGAAATGACTTTTAAAAAAATGCTTTCTTAATTGTAATGAAGCCAATTATAATGGCCTCAAAAACAAGCTTGATGAAAACGATCCTGTTTCATTATGATTCTAATGTTACTATTTCTAGGAAGGCTGATCAATGTTTAATGAAGTATTAGTAAACTTAATTATCACTTTATAGAGGAGGTATCTGAGCATTGTGGCCCGGTGAAGTCTGATGGAGCAGGCCACGTGCCTGGGAAGGAACAGGGATTTGGACTCCCAACACTCCTCGGAGCAGGCGAGGAGTGCAGGGTGATTGTAGCCCTTTCCTGAGCAGCACTAAATGACCCTTCAAAGACTTCAAACGACTCCAGGAAGAAAGAAATTTCATCCAGTCATCTGGACTTGAAGGGGTTGGCAAGGCTTTTTGGAAGAGGAGAGGGAAGGTGGATGGATCAATATGTCCCCCCATATGTTGGGCTGTGCTGCTGGAGAAATCCCAGCGCTGCAGGTGCGATCCCAGTGTCCCTTCCCCACATCAGTGAGCACTCCCTGGGCACAGGGATCCCATCCCTCTCTCTCAGCACTGCTCCTTTGTTCCAGGGCACCAAATATCTGCTTCACATCACCTGTTTCAAATTAACCGATTCTTTATTATCTGACCGCTCAGTTGAACAAAATGCACGGTGTTGGCTCCTCTTCACAGCCTCAGCCATGTGCAGTGCTCACCTAATCAATGAGTGCAGCTTATTTTATTTATTATTCTTACTTTGCAAATCAAGAAGGGAAAAGACAAGGCAGAGCTGCATAATCAGACATTGGAATTCAGCATTCCGAAACCCCCTCCGACTCCTGTGCTGCACGAGCTCACCAAGCACCGAAGGATCCCGTGCAGCCCCAACCAGCTGCCCTGCAGAATTGCTTGGCCCAATAGCAGGAGTTTGAAACCACTGGTATATCTCTCACAGGCCACCATACATTATCATCTCCTTTTCAATAAAAAGCCTGCGATGTTTCAGACGGGCTTCGGTGGAATTAGAATCATGTGTGCTTTGAAATATTTATGCTCGCCTTGAGATGGAAGGATAACTCCTGCCTCCAACCCCCACACGAAATACCTGATTTAATAACACCACAGAGCCCAGCTCCTCCATACCTACAGCAGGTAGAAATGAAGTTCTGATCCGCAATACTCCTCTTGTCATGGGTTGTAGAACTTATATTTTATGTCATTTAGTGAGGTCAATAATAAAATATAAATGTCACGGGCTGAAAGACGCCAGGAGAAATATGGTTTGGCAGGATGGAGCTGCTTAGGGATACATAAATAATCAGTCAATAAGTAAATAAATAATAGACAAAGACCTATTTTATCTTCCATTTGAAGATCTCAAAGAATTTACAATCACTGATTGAGACTTTGTAATATCCCATCAGAAGTAGTAAGAACCTCTTCTCAGACCCAGGACCATTTGCAGCACTGTAGGTGTGGTTGTTGGAATTAATGACTTCATCATTTTTATTAAGAGTTTCTGAAAATCATGACCAAAGGGGCATTCTGGAGGCAAACAAGGAAAACAGCAACCTGTTCCCCTACCTCTCGTGCTTTAGCTGACTAAAAGCATTTGTGAGGATCCCTATATTTGGAAACGTGCTTGTGCTCTGTGCTCAGAACTTGTTGGAGCAGCCAGTTTTGCACTCACCAGAGTTGCTGACCACAACACAACCATCAGAGTAATGGTCTGTGTCTGGGCCAGCAGTTTTCAGACTTTAGCATTTAATTCCCCCTCTCTAATATCAGGCAGGCACATTTGTACTGCTGATCAGTGGAATTGCAGTGGATTTTTCCTCTTACCAAACAGCCCCTCCTTTTGCCTCTTGAGAAATTCGGTATTTCCCAGCCAGAAGCTGCAAAAACAAACCTTTTGGAGATCCTTATTCCACTTGTTACTTCTTATGCCAAGAAGAAAATGACCCCTCCATGTGGGTGTGTGGCACAGACTGGGGGTTGATGCCTATTTGGTCTTCTTTCCTCCCCCCAGTCCCACCCATGGTCAGCAGAAAGCCTGCACTGAGGAGTTGGCCAAGACTCCAAAGAGGACCCACTTCCTTCTTCCTGCAGCACTTTACCTTGCTGAATTATTGTTGATCCTTTCTGCATTCATTTCTCTTCTCTCTCTCCCTTTGGGGAGATCACTGACACGTGATTTCCACTTTGTTTTCTACCCTCACGTGCTGAGGGGGTCAAGGCAACAGAGAAAGACCCATCACTTACATGCCAGTGAATGTTTCTTTCAAAGAGCAAATCAAATTATTAAATGAAAAGCCATACCTTGGAAAAGCTAAATACAGAGTGGTCTCAAGCCTGGCTTTGAACTTCCACTTGTTCCCTGGATGCATTTTTTTTATTCCCTCTTGTTTGAAATGGCATTTCTATCTCCTTTTCACCCAGAGAAAGAATAGGAGTGAGTTTGTTTCCAGATATGTACAAAGGACAGTGCAGTTGCATAACGATTTCCAATAGGACTAAAAGAGCTGATGCTAAAAGATTGTTTTTTAAAATATTTAAAAATCCCACCCTGTTTTTTCCTTAATTAGATGTTTGCCACACAAACGTTCATTTCTCGCTTTTATCCTCATCCTTCACATTCCATTTGGCACACAAGAAAAGGGGAAACTACAAAAGGAGATGTGAGGAGAGAGAGGAAGAATATGTTTTATATTAAAAAAAAAAGATAGAAATATTGTATGCTAATAAAAATTTTGTTGTAGTCATCAAAACGCCTGCCAACGACTTCAGTTGAAGCAATATTCATGGCAAAATGCTTTGAGGAGCTCTAAAATGGCTGTTGCTTCCTGGAGAAGGTGGTGATGCCTTCATCCCTGGCTCTGACGTGGCATTGAAGTAGTTCCACCTCAGGGGTTGGTGTAGGTGAAATCAGAGGCTGCCACTTTGGGTGAAATTCACCCCAGTGAGGGTGTGTACATAGACTGGAGGTCTCTGCGTTGGAGTGGTACCTACCAGTGGGCTCCCTTCACATCCAGTGTGGTCACTGGAGTCCAGTCTGGTTTGGGACGAGATGAAAAGACTCCTTAGACTTGTTGGTTCCATTTAGTTCTCTGTTGACTCTAAAAATTGGCTCCATGGTAGACACCCACAGTTCCTAAGGGGAATCCCCCATTATCTCCACCTTTAATAGCACACTTCAAAGTTACAGCCTCTCCCAGCAGTTTGGGGACAGGAGAACAGCCTTCATTTCTTCCTTTGAAGATTTGGGCTGCTTATCTGGAGAGTTTTCAGACATGCTATGATTTAAGATGCAAACTCCGAACGAAATCCCTTGTCTTAAAAGTGAGTAAGAAATAATTAACGAGGTTTGTGAAAAAAGCCCCAGAGATAAGGCCAGATGTGCAGACAGGTTGAACAGGCTGGGCACACAGGTGTTTGCCTTGGCCATGGAAGAAGTGTCAACATTTCCATAAGGAGGAGTGTGGGATCTGCTGCTTCTTGTCTCCTTGTCCCAAGTGCAGCGTTGCAGGGCTGGCACAGCATTGGGGAGACGCTGTTTTGCAGCTCATCCCCCATGCCATGGGATTGGGGGGGGTATGTCATAGGTATGGCCTTGCTTTCCAGTGGGTTTCTCAGGGTATCCATCTGCTTCCCCCAGGGACAGCTGAAGGCTCATTTTGTCTTTTGGCTCCTCATCTCTGTGCTTTCCTCCCTGGTGTTTTCCCATTTACGGCCACACATTCAGCACGTGTTTTCCTCTCTGCTGTGAACAGTGTTAGGGGAGCAGAACTGTGGGGTTAACCTGGGTACAGGGGAACTTGGCATGGCAAGAACAAGACCTTCATATCCATCCCATACCAGCACCCCAGGCATGAGTGCAGCTCTTTTTGGTGGTGGTGTCAGAGTAATAATTCCTGTCCCATTGTGGAGGAGGAAGTGCATAGAAGTGCTGCCCAGACAACCCTGATGAATGTTTACGGGATAATGCAGTAGTTTCCTTGCTGCTGTCTCAGAGTACCTGTTTTATCCACATCTTCAGGCTCTTGAGTTTGCTAATGGTTTAATAATGCTTAAGAAAAGAATTCTTAATCAAGTGTCTTATTATTAAACTGGCAATGAACAAGAGTAAGAAGCAGATTTTAGCTTTTATTTAACTGAAGGTTTCTCATAACATTCATCATGAAATGAATGTTTGCTCATCTCTATTTGATTTTAGTTAACTTTCCTGCATCTCTCCAATTTTTCCTGAAGTGCCAAAGGCTTTTTTTTTTCTCCCTTTTGTATGTTTAACTTACTTCAGAGCCAACACCTGACTTTCTGTAGGATATCCCCTGCCTTGCATAGCACTGGTTATGTGTGGTGCACAAGTGCAGTCTATGCACATGGACACCCCTCAAAGATTCCCAGGATAACACACCAAGGGAGTCACAGGAACGTAACAATGACTGGTGAGAAATAAGCTGTGATTTACAGATGACCTTGTGCACACCAGATTAATTGGTCATTCTAAAGGCAGAGGGAATTGTCACTTCAGAGGGGAAAGGGACAATCCATAGCACTGTAAGTGGCAGCAGTTGCTACCTCATGCTGACAACTAACAGTGGAAAGCACTGTTGGCTAACAAGGCTCCAACCCCATATATTTGGAAGGCCAAGGAACTGGGCAAAGGTGTCACGTAATGCAGGAGAGCAAAAGGCTCTTCAGCTGCACTTGTAGTTCTGCTGAAATCAGCTGAGGGTGAAATCGGTCATTGCCAATGGGCTTGTGTACATCCCACCTCTGCACCTTCTCTGGAGCACATTTTCCAGCTGGCTTGTTGGCCCATAAATTCACCAAATTAAACTTCATGCCTTGACTGCAAGCCGGGGGCTTGCTGGAGATCGGAGGCTAACGTGATTCAGGAGAAATGTAAATGTCATTTTCCAAACGATCTCGCCACTTTGTGCATGTTCATTAGATGAAAACACGTTACTTAAAATAAATGTTCCTCAACTGAGGTGGGGAAAAAAACCCACAACAAGAAGAAGCGTTGACCGTCTTTAAATTATCGGCCATTTATAGTACAATATAAAATGGATTCATATGTGCAAATCCAAGTTACATGAAATGTCAATTAAACCAACGCTACTCTCCCAAATACATTTTTTTATTGCCTGATTGATGAGGGCTGCTCTTAAGGTGATGAATAGTTTTCAGTCTCACAAAGGACTGCTGATTCCTTTATACGTGTCCACCAAAAATACAGAAAACCCTTCAAAAGGTCTGGCTCCGTTGGCTTCCAGGATGTGGACGAAGCGAGCGTAGGACACAATGTGGTCTAATATATTAATTGTGAAGCTCAGATGTATAAAAATACTGTACATTAAAAAAAAAAAGAAAAAAAAAGGAAAAAAGGACTAAAACTACAGTCGCTTTCAACTGTTTTATTTTCCAAAAGGCGAAACTCTATATAACGTCTTTGTTTTCTTTCCTATAGCAAGTCCACATGCAACACCATCGACTCTTCATTTTCCAACATCACCCATTATTCAACAGCCTGGGCCATACTTCTCACACCCAGCAATCCGCTATCATCCTCAGGAGACTCTGAAAGAGTTTGTCCAACTTGTCTGCCCCGACGCTGGTCAGCAGGCTGGACAGGTGGGGTTCCTAAATGTAAGGAAGCCGTTTCTTCTTTCTTCAGAAGTGTTTGTCCTTTGTGAAACATTAACCACGGGGTTATTGATGGGCTTCTTTTTAACAGCATGTTGCGTGCAGGAGCACACCTGGAAGAGTTGCTGGAAGGGAAAAGAGAAAAAAAATTGAAAAAGGGAAAAAAAAAAATGCTGCTACTGCAAAAGTATTTTATAAAACAACAAGAAAACCTCCCCCAAAAAGCCACTCGACCACATTGTGGTGGGATTAGCTTAAACTGTGAGAGAAGTGACCTCGTGGGTCCCCCCACAAATGACTTTGCTGCCTGTGTTGTAACCCTTGTGGAACTGGGGTTAACAAAATATGAAGGCAGAAATAATTTTTATTAATTATTTTTGAAGTTCAGGGGAGAGTGGGGGGGAAGGAGCAGGAAAAGGGAGGGTGAGAAACAGATGTTTCAGATCAGCTAAGTTCATTAAAAAAAAAATACTGCCTTATAGCACTTTAGATCAAGTTGACCAGTACTTGAACTCAAGATGTTAAAAGTACAGTTTATTATGGTTTGTTATTTCTGTAAGCAGTTATCTTTTCCCCTTATCTCTATGAAAAATTAAGCAGAGTTCCAAAGCTTCAAATAACCATTTTCATTTTTTTAATCAAATAAAGTGAATCATCTTGCTATTATTGAAATAGCATCCCAGTCAAATACAGAATTTATAAATTTTATGTAAATCAAATCTAAAATAATGCTCTGAATATTTCATGAAATGTAATGCATGTAACTTTTTCCAGCCAATGAAGTAATAACTGGCAAAATTACTGTTTCTCTCCTGACATACATATGACTGAAAGTGTTAATGAGAATTAGCTTAATTATTAGCATCTAATTTATTACACTTATTTAATAAGCTGTATTGTTCTCGGTGTTTTCCTTTCCCCAGCAGAAAAACTGACTCTACTTATTCCAGCCAGCCCTGCCTTTGAATAATGTCTGCAATATGTTAGCAGATACATTTATGTCTAGACAACAAATCAATACAGTGCTTTTCTTTTGCCTTGAGTATTCATTTGCTTAATTTATCCCAAACCGTTCAGCATTATGAACTGTTAGCACACTCCCAATGAACATGCAGCAGGGGTCTCCTTGGCAGGAAAGGGACCTAATTGGGAGACAAGATAGCAGTTGAGAGATGTCACTAATATATTAGTTTATTAAAGGTGCTGGATGTTGGAAAAATAAATATCCCTGAAGGATTGCTTCTTGCTGCAAACACTGGTAACTGCAGCCTTTGAAGTCTGTGGGAGTGCTGTTAAGTTAAATGCAGATGAATTCCAGCCTTATTTATGCCCTCAACCATTTTTGCTCTACCACGAGTGTGATTTGCACCTCCACCTTGACTTTAAGGCTTTTTGTCAGTCCCAAAACAGGTGAAATGAAAATAAGGTCCCGAGTGTTTTGCCAGGATGAGTGTTTTGTCCCCAGTTATTCAGGCTAATGGAAACCCTAATAGGAATTAAAATATTATTTTCTTTAGCAGTACTTAGAATATGGATCTGTGTTTAAAGCTGAGCTTTTATCATCAATGGAAAAGCCAATGCTCAGTGCCAGAAGAACTGCAGTGAGATCAATTTGTAGAGTGCTGTCGAAAATGATCTCATCATTTTTGTCACTAAAATGGAACACCTGATTCATAGCCTGTCCTACTTTCTCTTTATAATGGTATTTGGCATCTATCTGTATGGTTTTCAAGTGTCCAGGCTGGGTTACATTTAAAATGTAAACTTAATAAGCTGGGGGAAGGGTTGGCATGTTTTCCTGAGCCTGTTTCTTGTTTTTGTGATACTTGAAAACACTTTTACTTATGGACACGTTTTCCTGGTGATTAATTGAAAGACCACACCTGTATTGCTGAGCCCCTTCAGCCTGTGCCTGACCACAGCCCAGACTAAAGGGAGGGTGGTTTTTTTCCCAGTGTGTAAAATGAAGAGGTTCTAAGTCCAGTCATTTTTCCATATGATCCTAATGGCAACTAAACCCTGAGCCACACTGTTGCTAACTCCAAAGAGATGTAGAAGAGCAATTATTTTAATATATACTCATTCATTTTCCTGTAATAAGATATCAGCATGACTTTTAAGACCACCAAAAATGCTTGTTTTTTCTCTTAATGAGCAGTGTCTTCAAGAAATTTGCACTCGAGTCTTAGGCACTGATATCCTAAGGGTATAACAGAGGCACAAAACTGGGGGATTTTAGGGGTCAAAAATCCTGCTTCACCTCTCCCTGAGCATGGGTTGGTGCTGCAGGAAATGCAAAGAGCAGGAGAATTTAATCCAGGACAGTCCAGACCAGCTGCAAATAGAACAAAGGTTTAAAAGTTCCGTAGTTTCACAAGGTTCACAGAGTTTGAGACAAAGTTCCTTGAAGCCCCTGGAGAATTTGAGCCAGCACTTTCTTTGCCACGACTCGAGTAACTGTAAATGTATTGCACATAGTTTTCAACTACAATTGTTATTGCAGGAGGTTCCTAATAGCTGATTTTTAGTGTAATTTCTGTCTGTTTGCTTGTTTCTCGGCAGCCCAATGGTAGCAGCCAAGGCAAGGTGCACAATCCATTCCTTCCTACCCCAATGTTGCCACCACCACCTCCGCCACCAATGGCTAGGCCTGTGCCTCTGCCAGTGCCAGACACAAAACCTCCAACTACATCAACAGAAGGAGGGGCCACCTCTCCCACTTCTCCAAGTAAGTATAGACGCAGCGGGACCCCAGGGCTGGCTGCTCAGAGAGGAGCACTGGACTAGCTCGTGGGAAGCAGCAGAGCTCTCTGCTCCCCATGTGATGGACAGAATTCTGAGCTGCTTCTGTGTTGACAGGAACAGCTTTAGCTTGAGGTTGCAGTTTTATTTTTGACTTTGTTGGTGTTTCAGTGGTTAAGCTGTGGCACAGGCCTTGGAGCTTTGGGATCTTGCTTGCTGTCATGGGGAGGCAAGTTTATATCCCATCTCTGGAATTGTTCAAGGCCAGACAGGGTGAGGCTTTGAGCAACTTGGTCTACTGGAAAGTGTTCCTGCCCACGGCAGGAGGGTTGGAACTGGACGATCTTTAAGGGCCCTTCCAACCCAAACCATTCCATGATTGTGTGATAAGTTGGCATCTCAAGCCAGGCTTTGGAGGATAGATCCTACGTGGAAGTCAGGCAGCCTCATCAAAACCAACACTGCTTACACATACTGGGCTAAACTAACAACTCTTTCAGTTTTGGTTCAATTATAGTTCTTTTGGGAATAAGTCTTCCTATATCAACCCAGACGTCTTTCCCTTCTGCCTTGAATTTTGGGCAAGAAGTTATGGTATGTCTTAGGGCCAGGGAGAAAGCTTTAATCCTCTCTCCACCACCCACACGGCTCCCATATGCATTTTGGGAAGCCACAAGTCAAATACATGAATTCCTGGATGCACACTTGGGGATACCACTTTGGACTCACTCTTCTGGGAAACAAATGCAGTTCAGCTGTGTCTGATGCTTTAAAAAAAAAGTCTGGATGTTCAGGGAGTTAATTGTGAAATGATTTAATGAAGCTATGCTCAAACTGACATTTAAAAACAAAAGGGAAGCTTTCAGTGCTTTAATGGCAACTGTAGGGGACTTGTTCCACAGTGAAGGGAGTCCAAATAACATCCACAAACAAAAATCAATCTAATCGAAAGAGCAAATCCCTTTGTGTGCTTTTCAAGCTTATTATTTAAACGCTCTGTGCAGCCACTGCTTGGTGTGCAGAGAGGTACTCACTCTTCGGACCGAGGGAAGCCCATGGTTTTAAAGCTTTACATCCTGTTCAGGAGACTTGCACAGGTTCCAGGGGGCAGTTTTAAAATCTGGGAGCTTGGCGAGGTTTGCATCGCCTTCTGCTCCGAGGTAGGGCACAACTGCAGACTCAGCAAGATGCTCTGGCTCGCTTGGAAAGGAAAAGGGGGTTTGGTATGAGACAGTCTGGTACGACTGTGAACACGATCTTTTAGAATCAGGACTTCTCAGATTGATCAGCAGATCTTTGTGGAGCGAAGATGTTGATTCATTCCCTCCCTCTGCTCCTCTTTCTGACCTTAGAGCAGCCCTTGTGCTCTCAGGAAGCTTTGACACGGAGGGGAGATACCGTCTTTCGAGTCCTATCAATAAGATTCGGCAGCAGAAGCTAAAAGGTTAATGGTTAGTCATAGTTAGCACCAAATAAAGTCAGCAATGCCTTTACTATTGCCTCGTCTTCAGAACCGGGAGAACCAAAACTAGGTCAGTGTGTACTTGTCATTACGGTTGTGACTCAGTTTACTGGCAGTGTCTGGTGTCGAAAAGAAAAAACTCCCCAGCATCATTTTAGCAGTGATCTTAATACTCAGTGTTTATGATGATGTCCTTGTGTCAACAAGCCCGGTGTGTGCCTGGCCTGGCTCTCAGCTGGCAGCAGAGAGGGCATTTCTGGCAGCAGAAGGGAGCAGGACACCCCTTGGTGTCGGCAGGGATGGGCACTGGGCTCCGTGTTCAGCAGACAGCTGCCACCTTAATTGGGAATGGAGGTTCTCTCAAGAGCAGCCAGTTAATGGTATTTAAACAAAAGATTAGGAAAATAATTACTGTTTGTTAATTAGGGATGCTGATGTCTAAACATATAGTTCTGTACGGATTCGGGCACGCTTCTTCCTCTTGGTAAGGGGCTCGAACAACAGTGGCTTGAGTTGTAAAGAAGCATATAATTTAATTTAGGGACACATTTTACAGAAAAGTAGATTATAGGAAACGTTTCCTAAGACAAAAATATCACATCTACTCCAAAGCCAGTGGAAGGATTGGCCACAGGAAGAGCAAAGCCAGCTGAAGTTTGCAGCGTCTCGGCGAGGCTCTGCCAGCAGGACCCACTGGGCTCCATTCAGTGTGTCAATCAGGACCAACCCTCCATTTCCCCCGGTGTTGATTTTCTCCTTAACTAAATATTAGCCTTCAAACAGCAAGTGCAGATTCACCAGAGTTCCGTGGAAGGCTCACAAAAAGGTGCTTTCCATGGTTACGAGCTGCTGGAGCGCACCGGTGCTGGGAGTGTCGCCGGGCCATGGCTGGCTGCCCCGCAGAGCTGGAGGATATTGGAAAGTCACTTATGCAACAAAGGCAGGAGTGATGTTAAATTTTNCCCCCCCAAGGAAATGGAGTGAAAGGGGTTGGCATTTGCTCCATTCTCCTTCCCTTTTTTGGTCTAGCAGAAAGCCCTCAGCAGAAACAAAATGCAGTCACGGCCCAACCAAAAATTGGAATATGGCCCTCCTGAGGGGTGCAGGAGCCAGGAGCAGCTGTTCAATACAGCATGGCCTCCTGGGAACGAGAGCTAAAAATCACAACAAGGTGGTTAATGATTCTCAGAGCAATAGTGAAACTCTCCAGCTGTGACATTAACCAAAACATGCACATTAGCGCTGTCCAAGGAAGGAAGAGCCCCTGGAGATGCACACCCGGGATTTGACACTACTGGGTGGCCAGACATGCTCTGGGAGTTGAAAATCCTTTTGGAAAGCCAGCATTTTCCTCAGTGAGATGACACAATGGAGATGGGATTCACGAGGTTTGGGAAGGTTCATTTTTCCTCCATGGAAAGCTTTCTCAATAGAACACATCTTTGATACCAGAAGCAGTCCCAATATTATCTTATCTCGGATCTCTTCTTGATTTTCTTTGGTTTGCAACCCTTAACAAGCACAACACAGTATTTTCTTGAACTTGACAGCTTTGGGGTTTAATATCTCGCTGCCCAAAGCAAACCCCACCTCCACTACATACCAGTTGGGCTTTAGCACTATCAAAACTGAATCAGAACGTTAGAATTTGTGGTCCTCATTCCAGTGGAGAGACTTAAGATGCTGCCATCCTGTGCACCCTGATTTTTTAGAAGCTTTTTTAAACTAAATGCTGTTTTCTGAGATTCACAACTCTTTACAACTTTAGCAAACTCATTATTGGTTAATGTCCCTTTGCACAACGTAGTTTTTGTGTTAAACAGTGTTTGTGTCAGGGAACAGGGACAGGAGGAGAGGGAACGGCCTCAAGTTGCACAGAGGAGGTTTAGGTTGAATAAAAGGGGAAATTTCTTCACAGGAAGAGCAGTCAGGCATTGCAACAGGGGCAGTGGTGGAGTCCTCTACCCCAGAGGGATTTAAAAGATGTGTAGATGTGGCACCTGGGAACATGGGTTAGTGGGGGACTTGGCAGTGCTGGGTTAGACTTAATGATCTTAAAGGTCTTTTCCAACCTAACCAATTCCATGATTGTGTAATGAGATTGGATTTCTCTCCCTTTCTCTGCTATGCATTGAGTGAGCACCCCCTGGGCAAGCCGGTTTAGCTTTCTGTTTGCTCCTTTCCCCATCCAGAAAGAGAAGGGGGATGGCTGTATCATTTAATCTGCTGAAATTTGCAGTTCCCTCTCAGATCCTCAGCTGCAGAGTGCTCTGCTGTAGGAATTGCTCTGTTGCACCAGTTAATTCTCTTGCCACAGCTCCACAACAGCTAAAGTGACTCCTGGTCCCTTGAGAAACAGGACAACTCTTCATATCAAACACATGGCCCTGTCATCTTGGTCTGTAAAAGAGAGACCTGTTGGTACATTAGGTCATCACTCACCCAGATCATCTCTACCAACCAAAAGTTGATCCTTTTAATCCAGAACTGTCTGATAAACGCCACACTCCTATACTTAATAGCAATTATTTCAGGAAAGTGTATTTTAAATTCTCATTTTCCTACTGCAGGCAACTTTCAAATACATGACATTCCCAAAACTGTTTGTTTGTCTTGTCTTTCATACAACTTCTTGCCATTTTGGCTAAATATCAAAGCTGTCTGTGTGAGCAAATGTTCTTTCTCTGCCAGCTCCTGTTTTGCTTGTTCCTGAAGTGAAGCATCATAGCAAATTCGTGGCATCACATTCATTTCCTTGGCTATGGGCTGTGATGTTGCAGACACTCCTTAGTGAATTCCAGTAGCAGGAAGGCCAGGCTGGGCAGGAAGATGTTTCTATTCATGCCCAATGGGACAGATACCAGCTGGTGCAAACCAGTGTAGGTCTCTGCAGTTCCCATGGGGCAAAGCTGAAAAGATCTGGAGAAGATCTGCCTAAGGGACCTGGCTCTTGTTCCTTGTTGCTTTCCATGCTTTGGCTTTCCCCAAACTGGAGTTTGAAGACCCCACCGTAGGCTTGGCTTGTATGTGTGCTAGAATAGAACACGAGCCAGCTTTAACCCATGAGAGCTCTTTGTCTCACCCTAATCTCCAAGTCTAGGGATCAGATTTCCCAGAATCCCACCTCTGTGTCAAACAAGGATATTTATCTGAAGACAATAAGATCCAGTAGAAGCTGGATTGGGAATGGTCTAAGCAACACTCGGTGCTACTCCCTTTTCTGAACCCAACAGGAGTCACTGCTGGTGTGTATCCCATGTAAACTTAATATTGCAAGCCAATTCCTTACAATCTGCAAACAACTCAGGATATTTTACAGTGCAATGGGATTTAGTACCTTGGGAGAGTCCAGGGCAAATCCCCTGCATAGGTGTAGTTTTGGTGCTCTCTCCTCCTTGGCTCTGGCATTGCAGTTCTGTGACCTTAAGGAAATACCAAGCTGACATCCGAGTATTTTCAGAAAGCAAGTTAAACAAAGGCACACACAGCACCTCACCCAGCAAGCTTGGAGGGGACTTTGGTGCATGTTACAGGGTTTTCAAATGCTTTTGCATTTTTGTTTGAGCTGAGAAGCCATTTAAGTCAGAGTTTTGCTGCTTTGCCTGTTATTTTCTCCCAAATATCGCAGCAAAAGTATCTGCCAATGGGGAACTGTAAACAAGATCTCGAGTTCCTTCCCTTCTGAGTGGAACTTACCTGCTCCGAGGGATTAAATGGCCTCTCCACTCAATCTGCTTCCTTAAAAGTAGACCAGAAGAACCAAACAACAGATGTTTGATTTTTGAGCTCTAAGTTAATTTTCCCCACTGCAGAAGGGATTTTTAGTCTTGCACAGCAACGTTAGTTCATTAGTTAGTTAAAAAAAAACCAGCTCATCATTAAACAGTACAGAAGAATCTTAAATACATGGCACTAACAGCAGAGAGATACCCTTTGCAAATGTGTGGCTTCTTTGAATTATTAAGCAAATTAACACGGTAAAAAGGTGAGGAGAACATCTCACCAGATCTACACAGTTCACTCCTTCCTTGATTTGCAGGTAGGAGTTACACCCACTGTACCTGTTCATCCTCTAACACTCAAGCTGCACCACAGTTTATAAAACCATCTCAGAAGGATGAACTACTTAAAAAGTTCATTAAAGTTATGTGAAGGACGGGTGTTTCTTGCATCATTTTTGCAAGGGTTAGCTTTTTAGAGGTGAAAAAGCTCACCTGGCCAGAAACAAGTGAGAAGAATTCATTCTTAGAAGCCAGGAGTGCCTTATCTCCCTCCTATCAGTGGGAAATGAAGATATATCACCAGTTCCTGGGGTGATTTCAGGGAATGCTCTCTGAGAAAGGGAAGCTGTCTGATGTCATTGTAGGAACTAGGAGGCATCACAAGGCATTTATGAGACTTGGGTAGACAGGGAAGGGAAGGATGTGGGTCTGAGTGCTCCCAGACTTGGGAACGCCTCACTCAGGGGCTTTGTGGGATGCAGAACATTCTCATGGGTGGAAGGGCAGAGTGGGCATTCACCAGTGAGAAGTCCCTTGAGGGCCATTAAATACAGATGAAAATAATCAAAGGTGGGAAAGAAGAGGAGGAAGGAAATGTGTGACCTGTTTGGGCAGTTCCCTGAGTATCTGCTTATGGTCTCCAGGAGAGATGACCATGGGTAAGGTGGAGCATTGGTCTAGTTCAGCATGGCCTTACACCAAAGGCTCCTCCAGTGTAATCCCTCTCACCAAACATTTGCCTTCAGAGTGGCATCAGAGTCCCCTCCACAGAACCAACTCAGTGTCTTCTCCAACTCTTGACTTGCTTTGTTTTCCCCTAACGTGGAGGCCTGAACATTATATTTAGCCTGACTGGGATTTGGCAACTAACTTCCCTTTTAACATTGTTTTTTGTCTCTTCCTTGGACAGTTAGATTGTCTGGGGATTTTATTCAGCAGAATGCATTCCCATAAATGTATTTAAAATAGACAGGATCCCTGTTTGTATTAAGGCATCTACTTGGGGTGTTTGAATTTAGATCTAACCATGCAAAAAAAGGGGAGAAGGGGGATTTCAAGTGAGAGGAAGACTAAAAATGCATTGAAAGCTTTTGGATGTGGAAGTACATGGCATTGTGGACAGTTGCAGTGGAGAATATAATGCAACAATAAAATCATTAAAGTGCTTCAAGTTTGGAAGTAATCTGGGTTCTTGGCTTGCATTGCATTTAATAGCTTTACATTTATGGGAGCTGCTCCAGTTTTTAAAGGCAGCTTCAGCCTTCAGACTGATTGCACTTACCACCCCAGTGAAACTGCAACCCATTAATTTTTTACCGAAAGGATCTTCCTAGTTTGTCAAACACATCAAGTGAACATTTTAGAGAGTGCAGACCACAGCAGTATGAGAACCAAAACTTTATATCGAGAGAGAATGCTGGATTAGCATGAAATAGTGCTCTGATGCTGTTCATACACACTTGGGTAAATTCGTGGCTATACAAAACTCTGTTAAAAATAGAGGTACCAGAGATCTGGAGTGAAAACAGTCAGGACTTGCAGAAGTCTCCTGTGACAGCCCATCGTGGAAAGGCCTGCAGTGGTTCCCCTTCAGGCTGGAGAGCTGCACAGGTGGCCCTGAGCCCACAGCATGGCCATCCCCTCTCCCAGCAGCCCCTACGTGTTGATGCCCCCACCATGAAGCCCCGAGCCTTGCCAGTGTCTCCAACCAAACTCTCGCTCTCTAAAACGTTCGCACATTTCTGTGTTAAACATCTGCTTAGGTGGCTCTGAGACAGTGTGTTTTGGTGTTGTTCGTGTGCAATCTAGTGCCGCTTCCTCAACGCATGTGTCCCTTCCCTTCACAGCCTACTCGACACCCAGCACCTCCCCCGCAAACCGATTCGTCAGTGTTGGACCACGGGATCCAAGCTTTGTAAATATCCCTCAACAGACTCAGGTGGGCCGCTTTCGACTTCTCTGTATGCCTGCAGCCTCTCGTCCTCCTCCTCCTCCTCC
>WBMV01006537.1:1581322-1597762 GCA_013396655.1 Campylorhamphus procurvoides | reverse complement strand
GGAGCCGCTGCCACTTGCGCGGCCATGATCATCGCAACATTGCGAGTCCGGAGAGATCGGTGCTGATAAGAATAACTATTTAAAAAAAATATTAAAGGAAAAAACCAAAGAAAAAAATCGACCCTCACGCTCAAAAAAGGGGTGCGAGCAGAGGGGTGGGGGGAGGAAAAGGAGAGGGGCAGGAGGAGAAGCGGCCGGGGCAGGGACTTGACTGATCCCAGAGTATCCCCTGCGGAGCGCTCCGCACGCACCGAGTTACAGCGATTTCCCTCCCCGAGTCCGTGGTTGAGGTTAGAAATGGTAAGAACGCCTTACGGTCCGCGCCCGTTCCCGCTGTGTGATTTCATGTTGAAAGTTTTTTTTTTCAGGTTTAAATGAAACTTTTTTTTTTCCCTCCCCCCCTCCTTTCCCCCCTACCCCGGATATGGGTAAACACACGTCTGCCGGAGCCGCGCTGGCCCAGCATGGCATGAGCGAGCGAGCGAGCCAGCGCCGGCAGCCATCGCCCCCTCCGCCCCGGCCGCTCCCGCGCACCCGCAAAACGCGGACTGGACTCCGAGCCGGACTCGCCCGCGCTCCCGCCGCCCGNACCCCCCGAAGATTTATACTTTGTGTGCAGACAGTTATAAAATTTAACCCCAAATTCTGCAGCGGTAGCATCTTTGCAGTTGCCCACATTGTCCAGATGTCTCCAAATTCTAACGGTCATTTGCACTGATGATGCTTTTATATATAGGTCCGTTTTCAATATGTTCTGTGTACTTATTTGCAGATCAACAGGAGCTGATCAAGGAGTGAGAGGCATTGTTGGTCTCATAATTGTTTCCCCAAACAATATAATTTCCAGTACGCACAAGACACTCATGAAAACGTAGTAACACAAAACCCAAAATATGTGATCTGAGTAACTCTTGCTCCAAATGGAAAGCTGCTGCTGACCTACATTTTTGAACCAGAACGGTTTGAAGATTTTTTTATAACTATCTTAATACAAATGATACCCTTGTATAACAAAAGGTAATAGTCACACATTACGGTCATCTAATGAAAGCATTTGGGAGATCAAATGCTTGACTATGAACACAGCAAACCGGGATATTAGCTAACCTTTTCAATGCAGCAAGGGTCTAAACCACGCTGTTTTAAATGAATATATTTATGCGCTCTGTTAAAGGTAAGCACATTTTCAAATTTCAAAATGGATAAATAGGAGATTCAATCATAATGGTAGAGAAAAACGCAGCGTATCAAGATGCTGTCATGAGTAGGTAGGCTTTTTTGAATCCACTGTGAAAACATTAAATCGCAGAAGCTTCATGCTATAATGTTGAGTTACATGCGAAGATTATTGATAAATGTATGAACAGTGTGATTCCAGTGTCTATTAATTTTAGTTCTATCTGAAAAGTCAGATATAGTCTGGTTTCCTTTATTGAGTTAGTTTTGCAAAGTCTCAGTGCTTGTCAAGTACATCTTGCTAATACTTCTGTTATAATTGTATTTTTCTTTTTCTTTTTTTGGTACTCTTTTCAAGCGCAAAAATGTTATATGGCTAGTAGAAAAACATAGAGCGGGGAAAAAAATGGTGAGTAATTCTAGTGGGGGGAATCAGGTGCATACCCAAGGGTCATTACAGGCTTTTACAACAACAAATTGCAATTCTATGCAAACTGCTAGAAAGGGGTATATCATCTTTGTAGGAGAGAGAATAACAGAACTGTAAGATGAATTCATGCCAAATCATTCATCAGCTTTTGCCAAGAGAATACTACATCTTTGTTAGTGAGCCTTTTTGACATTTTCTCCTGGATTTTCTTCTTTTCTATATTCAAATGCACGCTAATTATACACATTAAACCACCTAAGTTGATTTTTTGAAGCCTTTCATATGCAAATAAAAATATAGACGTCTCCTTGTGTGTATTTATTTACATGTGTACTCTAAAATAAAATATAAAATCAATTACACATTTATAGTTTGAGACATTTATATTCCAGCAAAAATACATACATTGAAGATCTGCTAAGATGTACTGATAGTGCCTGGGCTGCAGATTGCAATACTTCCTGACATGCTCCGCAACTCCTTCTGATCGGGAAAATAACCCACAAAAGTTTAACGCAGATCTACTTTGAAATGTTTTCCCCAGGAAAGGGAAAAAAAGGATGAGGCTTTAAACTGAAGAGTTCATACCACTAACTCTTTTTCCTTCCATTTGTTTCAGCAACTCGGCTACAAGATTGGAACTAAGAGGCTATAAAATTGAGGCCCTCAGCACAATGAAATCAGTCTGCTATAAAAGGCAACACATGCCAGTTTTTCCTCCCCAATGGCAGATGCCACACCCTAAAGCAGACAGAAGGCACTGCAGTCTGTGCAAGGGAAGCACAACACAAAGCAACAACGATGGTTCAATTTTCTAGATCGCAAATAATGTTGAAATTCCTTTTGCCATCTTTGCTCAGATGATGAGTGGTAGTGTTTGTTAAATTCAAATGCTCCTTTCCAAAAGCTCTCATTGTATGCATGAATTATGAATTTATTATAATATAATGTAAAAAAGCTCTAATTGCCATGCATATTATCTGCTGCAAAGTGATTGCATTGATATTTGATATCACAAGTGCGCAGTTTCAACTTTAGTTCCATTTTCAGTGTTCCTTCAATTTAATTATTTTCTATAAACCAATGTTGTCCAAGTGTGGTTTCTTTCTCTGGATTTTTTTCTGATAAATGATAAACTCTGGTGCTCTGGGATCCCTTTTCAAGATAAACAACATAATTTTCTAAACTTACTGTTGGTAATTTATTTATTCCATTGGCTACAACATCCATAGAGACCCGTTAGGCCACCCATCTGTCGCTCGACCCCACGGAAGTTAGGTGCCTTTCCCAGCAGTACAGCAGCCATCCTTTCATTTGGTCAGAGCAGTGCCTTCTAGATCACACAAACAGTAACACTGAAAGGAGAGATGGAAAACAAACCAATATTGTATAAGGTCCAAGGTGTTATGTTAGAGGAATCAGGAGAAATATTTAATTTCTTGGGTGGTAAGGTAAAAATCCAGTTAGAGGTTCAAGAGCCTGTTGGTTTTGACCTGGGTACCCACAAGAGTCTGAAAAATCTCTGTGTACAAAAAAAAAGAAAGCTTTTCATTGGGTTTTTGTTGTGCTTTATGTTTAAATCCACTGTGCAGTTTGATGAAACAGTTGTCAAATTCACTGTAATTCTCAATTTCCTTCTCTTAGATTTGCATTAGATTTAATGAGGAAAAAAGAGAGAAATATGTGAGCTTTTATTAAATTATAATTTCTTTTACTAGTTAAACATCCAATCAAAATCATTCTGAAGTCAGCGCAAATCTTTTAATTTTATTTCAATAAGGCATAAATCAGATCACAGAAAAGTAAGCAGCCAGCTCAGGGCTGCTTTAACTTGGTATTTGGAGGTATAGTAATGGGATTTTGCTTTAAAAGATCCCTTATGTGGTAAACATATAAATATAACATAGACGTGTTTTCTTTATTACATAATATTTACATTTCAGTCACAAATGTAGTATGTAAGTTATTACTGTAGATGTCCAGGTGATAACCCAGAATCTCTTAGGTGTATAGCCTGTAGGTAAGTGTAATAATTTTATTTTAGCTGGTCATAATGAACTTTGAAAAAAATGTGGTTTATGCCAAAAGATCATGGCCTAAACCATGTAGAGAGTGACACATTCTACCATTTAATTAAAATCCATTCTTTAGCAGCCACTAATCCTGGGCAATTTAATCAATGTCTTCTGGCAATGTGTAAACAAAAGGACTTCCAAACTTCACCATCTCCATCCCGAGAATGTTATACATGATTTTATTATGGAAATGCAACCTGCTGGATTTAGATCACTTGAATAGAATGTTTAAATACCTCGATTTTACAAATGCGAGTCATCCATTGAGGTCAATAAGATCACTTGCTTCCTTAAAGTTAAGCCCTGATTAAGTGCTTCTGTGGACTGAGGCCTTTAGGAAAAAACAGCTCTTGAGTCTCTACTTTGGTGAGATAGCAGCCCAACCAATTTTCTAAATCAAAACAAAATCTTCCACTTGGCAGAAACAGGCGGGGTTGTTGATTTTGGGGTTTACCCACCAGTAAAATCTGAGACTTTAAACTGAATTACACTAATATTTCTGGATCCTATGTCATTGTTTGACAACATAATTGCATTTTGGAGAAATTTACGAAAAGGCTGGCCTTCCTTTGAATTCATAATTTATGGTCACGTTTATTTATAAATTAGAAAACTTAAATGAGAATCAGTATAACAGTAATCATAGAGTTCTCTGCCAAGTTTCCTTCCCATTCTCCTGCCTTTTACAAATCTTTTCTGTTCTGATATGCAAGAGACACATGGGAAATGAAAAGAGGTATTTGCTGTTAGCTACACGTTGGTTGGAAGTCCTTCCTATTGTCAGTTGTAGCATGCAGGGTTGTCTGATATGCTGAGGAAACAGTCAAACTAACAGTGCACAGCTTTCACACCCATAAAATAAATGAGATTGGTACCTTAGCTGTAAACACGCTGGATGTTCCAAGAAAAACAAGAAGCCTTAGTTTTCTTCCCTAAACTTATTCCACTCTGCGGTCATACATTTTATATATCACAGTATTTATCAATTGCAGTTTCTAGAACAGAATACTGTGGCCTCCGTGTCTTAACCAAGTAAAATAATTTGCCTGTAGGATATTCTTATGTACAGCCAGAAATGCATGGATTTTAATAGGAGATGGCACAGTATTTTTCCTTTGCAAACTGAATTTCTTTTCTATGACTATAGTCTATGCAATTCTGCATTTTTACCAGGGTGATAAAATTATGATTTTGCCTGATACACTCTTCTTCTGACCCATTTCTTTTGTATTTGGCCACTTACAGTCTTGAGTACAGCAGTTCTGAGTCTTTTAGCTGAAGCCCCTTTCTCCATTGCTGTAGTAGTCTGCAATTCCCTCTTTCCCCCACCTTATCTTCATTCCCCACCCTTTTACATGTGCATGCACGCCTGCTCCCTGTGAAACCCCAGATTTCTGCAGCCCAACTTTCAGTTGCCTTAGTGTCCTGAAGTATAGGCATGCTGTATCCCTCATAAATATCACTCATACCGTAGTCCTGCCTTCCAACAAAGTCCACCACAGTGTGAATTTCTTCAGCTCTTCTGCACATGGGATACAAAGTGAATACTCTTGAGGCTGAGAAGGAGGAGCTGCAAAGGCTGAAAGAGAATGAAAGAGGAGAGGGGTGGTAGAGGTGAGATGAAATTATCCCGAGCCTTCTTCATTCCAACCTGGTACATCCTGTGCCTTCTCAATGGGGCAACTTCCTAGTTTTAGAGCTGTTGCTTTGATACATTTACCCTTTAAACACTCCTGTAAACTGAGAAGTCCAGTTACTCCCACTTCACCATCAAGGAAATGAGGCACAAGGGAGGAATGCCATGACTGCATGAACATCTCCTTCAGCTGCAGCACCAGCTCCAGCAGCTCCAGGTCACTGCCACAATCACCTGGCATTGACCTTGGAGGTGCTGATGTAACAGTCTGTGCAGCTTCATGGTGTGCCAGCAACCCAAGCGGGGAAAAAGCAAGCTTATTTTTATCCAGATCCTTGCACTGACTCACCCAACGGCCCAAACAGTAGTGCTGGCATAACAGGAAGGGGGAAGAGAAGGGGCAGAGTGCATGAGGCTGTTACCCGCTTCTTACTGTTTGAACAAAGAGAAGGTTTGGTGGCAAAAGGAGATAATAGGATCTGTTTAGCCAGCACTACTGACTAAAGAAATGTATGTTCTAAAATTATAAACAGGTGCTCTTTTACAAAGCCCAGCTGGGCCAGTGAAAAAAGTCACTGTCCTCATTTTTTGTTGGCATCACCCCATCAGATATTAGTGTTCCTCACATCTGCTGCTGCAGTTGCTCATATGTGTATTCTCCAACTCTTTTCAGATTAAACGAGCCAAGTTACCTGACTTACTATTTAAACTATCTGCATTAGCTCAGACCTATTTGCCTAAATAAGATTAGGATAAAGTGAGCCAACAGATCTGAGGAAACAGCGGACTCCAGCAGAGGGACAATAAACAGCTGGCAGGTGGTAGTAACCTCTTCAATAAACACAACTTCTGATGTACTGAGGGACTCAATCCATTTAGGCTCTAACTGTTGGTCATGGTGATGTAGAGACAGTTACATGGCAGTAAAGAGAGTTTAACCATTCTTTCCATGTCAGGCCCGGAGCAGTAAAAGCTTCAGGGTGTGGGGTTTGGCATCTTTTATTTCTTTATTAATTTCTTACTGCATTCTTTCTATTAGGTACTCATATGGGACATCTATGGGATATAGACTTGTGAAGCATATGCTGAACTATCATACATCTCCAGAGGCCCAGGGTTGTATTACAACTGCTGGTCCATAATCCTTGCTCATACAGCAATGCAATGGAGCCTGTAAGCTGCCAAATTGAGCTCGTGATTCTTGCCCGAGTTTCAGGTGGGAATGCTCCTCGCACAGGAGGGAGCCGAAATGCCTGCAACCTCCAGATTCACAGTGATAGGTGAGAGGTTAGTTTGGATAAAGTTGCTCCACACACCAGCTGGAGAAGCGGCAGCCATGGCTTTGTTCCCAGGGAGCCAGCATGAGAGAAGGCTGTGCTCCTGAGGGGTGCAGTAGCTGTTGGTTACGCACGCATGCACCCCCCACAGACATGTGGAGCTTGGTCCTGTCCCCAGCAAACAGGACGTCACCATCAACTGCCATTTGGGTACTTGACTTTCACATCCTTTCTGCCACAACATGTTTGATTTTCAAAGCCACAATCAAATCCTTGTTATAAAGGCAAAGTATTTCTCAAAAAGACCATCCCCCACAGCTGGCTCCCAGCTTCAACTAAGCTAAGAGCTAAACTAACCTAAGAGAAGGGGGTTTTTTAGTATCCTGGATGTAAACTACTTCAAGATACACAGATCTAAAAAATCTCAGTATGCTACTAATCTAGGGTGTGATCCTGGAAATGCTTACTAATTCCTATAGTCCTTGCTCCTGCTAATCCATGAAATTTAGTGACAGACTTGAGCATCTACCATGTGGTGAGGACTGGACTGTTTAAAACATCTGTTTCTTCTTGCCTAAATTTAAAAAGAAATGTTATTAAAATTAGAAAGACCATTTTATTAATCCAAAATATCATCTAGTTATTTAACAGAGACTTAACAATGTGAGTCATCTGCATTAACAAATCCAGATGCTATAGTCAGAGGGAGCAAAGACTCAAGGACTGACAATAGGCTTGCTTTGTATGCTAATTAATTTTTTTCTATTTGTTTTTCATTCCAAACAGACCATCCCTAATATTTTATCTCTCTTGGTGGATTTTAGGAAAATTGTAAGTGAACAGAAAAGTTCCAGGTTCCCTCTCTCTCTTAAAAAAGTAATATACAAATACCATTATGATTTTTCTAGTCTATTCAGTGGACTTCATAAGAAAATGAAATGTGTGCATATCTTTTTGCTGTGTTACAGCTGTTTTCTTCTTGTCCAGACGATTGGACAAATGTGGTTTTCATTCAACCACATTTAAATTTAAATTGCCACACCATTCTGTGCTAGGTGTAAACTTAGTATGCATAGGTCCAAGAAGAAAGGAGCCTAGTTTGGGAACCGCTATCCATGGTGATCTCACCAGCTAGAAATCAGGGACTGCACTCATTCTGGAAAAGGCTACATAATGTAAAGTCATCACAATCACTTTGTCTTTTTTGCTCTTCATTGAAGGGCTGGTCCCACTAAATGGAAATTTTCAAAGTACCTTGCGACAGAAGAATCAAAGTTCAGCAGGATCAGAGTGAGGCCAATATTAACACTTTGCTGATTTAATTTTAATCCACACAATTTTTATACAGGGATCTTATTTGCACAGCTCAGTGGAGTCATGTATTTGAAGAGCACTGCTGATTAAGTAGGCTGGCTCAGTATTAACTGCAGGAGCAAAAAGTTATAATGAATTGGGGGGGCGCTACAACACCAAAAGCCCCTCATGCTCCCCACCTCAAAGCAATGCCCACCATCACCGAATAGAGAAGACCGTGGGAGTGGGCAATTAGTGACTGTAACAACAGTTTCCTTAACTCAACAAGGTTTTTATCAGTTAACAGCTATGTTAAGGTTAGAAAATTCAAGTTTTCCATTTAGCAGTTTGATTGTCGGTAGCCCTTATGTATTCGATGTTGGGTTATTTGTTGCACCTTTTATTACTTCTTTTTCAGAAGGAAAGTCTTTGGACACCCCAGTTTTGGTAACTTCTCCACCAATTAAGATCCCGGAGGGAGAAGTTGTAGCTCATGTCTTGCCAATAACAGGTGAAGTCATTTGAAAAGGATTTCAGTCTGAGGCTGACATTGTTCATACAGAGGTAGAAGAACAGGTGCAACGGGTGCAGCCTGTGCTAAAACACCGTCCAATGCTAAATTGTAATATTTCTCAATCTGGGTCTGAGAAACAGTTTCCAGTGCAGGGGTTAATCGATACAGGTGCCAATGTGACAATTGTTGCAGAGAAAGATTGGAGCGACACTTGGGAAACCAAATTATCTGGCAATTCAATTAGAGGGATAGGAGGTATCCAATCGCTAAGACAAAGTATCAAACCAAGTTTAATTAGCGGACCGGAAGGTCAAGTAGCAACTGTTTCTCCATTCATTCTTTCTCTGCCTACTACGTTACGGCGGAGAGACCCTCTAAGTCAGCGGGGTTTGTCTCTCCAGGCAAATTTATAACAGTGGTCACCGATGGGCAGTGTATCCCCACTCTGACTTGGCTCACAGATGAGCCAGTTTGGGTTGCTCAGTGGCCGCTGAGGGGAGACAAGCTGTAGGCCTTACAGCACCTAGTCCAGGAGCAGGTAGACAAAGGGCACTTGATTCCATCAACCAGCCCCTGGAACTTTCCTGTATTCGTCGTGCAGAAAAAGAATGGAAATTGGAGACTTGTTCAGGATTTGTGGAAGATAAATGAAGTAATTAAGCCNTAATTGAGCCAATGGGGGCAGTGCAACCTGGAATGCCATCTCCAGCCATAGTGCCCCAAGGCCACCAAATTAATATAATTGATATCAAGGACTGTTTTTTTCAAATTCCTCTAAATTCTAAGGATTCCTCCTGTTTTGCGTTTATTTTTCAAATGCTGAAAAATATGCTATTAAAACAAAAAAGGGGGAGTATGGGCCTCTCCCCACAAGAACAATTAAATAAAGCTATGTCCTAAATTTCCTAAACAGATTGAATAATGAGAATATGACACCAATAGAAACACATTTTGGCACTAAGAAGGGCCCATTTAATTTGGAAGCTAAAGTTATATATAGAAATTTGGAACCAGGAAAATGGGAAGCTCCTTTCCCCATCATAACCTGGGGGAAGAGCTATGCTTGTGTTTCCGCAGGAAGTGGTCCAAGATGGATCCCAGCGAGATATGTAAAACTGTACAGAGAGTCGGAAAAGGGATTGTCCTCATCCTTTTCCTTGGATCAGTAACCATCAATGCCTTCCCTCAGTGACTTCCCAGACTGACAAAGACACCGAATTGGGCACCTTCTCCAGTCCCAACAATGAATGGAATGGATCCAGAGATGGTGAGGCGAAATCAGATGGCTGAGTAAGTTGGAGGATTACCACCTTGGGTGATGGCGAACCGGGGTAACATGTGGACAAATTTGGCAAAGATGATTGGGAAGGATTCATTGTGTCTATCGGTGATGGACCCAGTGATTCCTTTCAAATCATGCCTCATCAGGGTACCATGGCTCAAACAAGATTCGGTTGATTTGATAAGAAATTACACATTATGGTGCTCCGATGAGGATTTTGAACACAACCCGCTAGCCCACTGTTACCTCCAGGATGTCATGTCACCCTATCATCCTCAATATCCACTGCCCACTCCTCAAAGATTTGTTTTTAAAGATACCATTCCCACAGGAACTTGAAATTTTGGGGTCAATGCCAGCCTCATACTGCTTCTTTTTTCAATAGGTGGCAAATGTCGACTCTGCCATACATTTTGACGTATGCCCTAACAACAATAAAATCGGTTATACTCAATTTGACAACTGGTGTAATCAGTCACTACATTCTATGATGTATATGGCTGCACCTGCCAAAACCATGATGCTTCCTCCAAAAGCCTTTTTAATTTGTGGAATGAGAGTTTGGAAAGAAATTCCCAAGGGGGCTTCTGGAAGACCTTGCACCATTGGCAGGCTAACTTTGTTTTCACCCCATAAAACTATCATGGATACTTTAATCAGACCAGCCCATCATAAAAACATTAAGAGAGACATAACACCTGAATATTTACCTTTCCTACCTGACTGTGACTCAGCAATACATTTTTGGACATCCCATCAGAACCTCTGGTGGTCAATTATATTACCACAGATTGGAGCGTGACATGCATTAAACTTACTGAATGAGTTGGGCTGTTGGTTGTGCAAAGAAGTAAATGCCACCAGTGAGGCACTGGAAAGCCTCCTCATGGACACCACAGCCCTTGAAAAGGTGACCCTCCAGAACAAGCTGCTCTCGACTTTCTGTTGTTAGTAAATGGGTATGGCTGTGAGGAGTTTGAGGGCTTATGCTGCCTAAACTTCTCCAGACATTCCCAAACAATCCATTCCAAGATACAAGATTTACACCATTTAGTTAACACTTTAAGGATGAGGTAAGACAGTCAAGAAAATAGGATGTTTGATTGGTTTCCTAATTTGGGCATCTCCCTAGGGTTAAAGAGGTTTCTTGTCATACTTATTTTGGGTTTGTTAATTTTATTCTTGATCATGTTAACAGTACCATGTTTGTTAACCTGTGCTAGAAGATTTTTGTTTAAAGATTCCTCTGAGACCTATTTTCTTCATGCAAACAAAAAAGGGGTAGATGTGGGAGCGAAAAGTTGTAACTGATGGAAACGGAATAATATAAAAGCCTGTCGTGACCTGGAGCACAGAGAGAAGTTCAAAATGAAGAACTTATCAAAGAAACAACTGGCATAATAGGACTGAAGAAATGAAGCCCTTGTTCTTCTAGTTAATAGTTGAATAGAATAGTTAATTGTTGATGCATTAGAATAGGAGAAAAAATCATTTTTTCAAATGTTCACGTCTTCTTGTTTGTTATTGGTTCATTGTACCCCAGTTTCTCATTGGTTGCTTCGTGGTGCACTGCACCATGTCCTTATTTGTCTAATTCTTGTGTGGCGGTACCCTCCCCTGTTTTTCCTTGTTTGGTCACCTTCCAGTTCCTTCCACCCCTACATGGTTATGCTCCACCTTGGTTCCTCCCTAGTTTCAGAACCTTCCCTCAGATCCCTATAAAAGCCCAATCCTCGCCTCAGTAAATGCCATTTCATGTTCACCCCCTGTGAAGTGTGCCTTCCTCTCTCCTTCCACAGATCGCAACAATGAACGAGTTAAATGATCTCTATTTCATCTCTATTTTGAAGTTCACTATTGTGAACTTCACTCCATTCAGTGCTCCATCCTGTTTCAATGACTTATTGCTAACTTTACTTGGAGAGGAAAGGGAATCATTAAAAGCAGTATGCAAGCCTCTTGAGTATGGAGGGTTCTGTTACAGATGTATAAATCCAGCTCATTACTCAGCTAAAGGGAACTGACTTTTTAGCTAGGTTTTGAAAACAGAGGGATCATGAGTTGGAAGGTGTGAAAACTGCAGTTTTTATGACCAGACCTGAACGTCTGTTCTCCGTTCCTGGGATGGAGTCTGTACCAGCTTTAGAAATAATCTGCCTCTTTTTCTAAATATATTGTGGTTTTGCTGGTATTTTCTCGAAACACTTCAGAAACAACTGATTTCATTTATTTGGAATATTTATCTCAACCCTTCAGTTAAAACAAATTTACATTTCCCTTAGAAATACAACAAAGGTGGAACATGCTAGACTTCCCTTTTTGCTTCTTTACTTCCAGTTCAGGAGTTTCTTTATTCAGTCTGATGTTAAGTCTACTTGTATTAGAGAATCTTTTTTATCTGAGCAAATCTTATTCCTTTGCAATGAATCTCAGAACATTGTGGGGTGATTGTATAAAGCCATTGCTTTTTCTTTATTGCCCACTAAAGAAACATTTATGATTAAATGGGAAAGGGAACTATCTCATTCTCTTGAGCTGGAGATATTGGACTCAATAATGTCCTTCATACGTGTATGCTCTATTTCAGCTAACCTGTTAGAATTGCAATATAAAATTGTAAATCAATGGCATCAAGCACCTGTGAAGATGAGTAAGATTGCAAGCCATTTCTCAGATAGATTTGGAGAAACAGCTCCCAGCCAAGAACTCTTTTACATGTTCTACAGGGTCTGTCCTAAATTACCCCAATAAAGTCACTTGTTATACATCATATTGAGAAAATTGCCAGCTGTCTGATGTCAAGTACTCCAGAACACTATACATAGGGAGACTTGGACTTTGAGGTATGTGACATACAACTGGATGTTAATAAAAATCCAGTTACAGGCTATTCAGCTGGTTATGTGCAGAGCTAAAAATTCAGAATCTTCTTCAGTCGTGAAAGTGCGTCCTTAGGAATTTGTTCAAAGCTGTTCTGTTTAGCTATAACTGCAGAAAATACATTATTTCTATACAACATATTTCGTTTATTGATTACTCAGTGCAGGTAGGAATAGTTAAGCCCAGTTACTCATAAACACTATGGGATAGAAAGAACGAAAGTAAGGAGGAATTTTGTTTGTTTTTCTTGTCTTTCTGTAATCACAATGGTATCTCTTTTTAAGCTTGTCATCTTCTGCATGGCTGATTCTCTTGTAAGGCCTTTAATAATATGAATTTAATATGAATTGTACTTTTATACCAACAAGTATATCGCAGTCAAACCCCTTACTTTCTGCATTTTAGAATAAACTTACTAAGATTTATATATGTGAAATATTCCCAGATGTAACAAATGCAGAGTTGTTATTGGCCAGGTGTGCCTTTTTACCTCAGCAGAACTTGGAGATCAGTGCAGTATAAACACTTGGCATGGCAGTCAGAAAATATAAAGTAAAAATGGTATTTCAGCCCCACTCATAGAGCTGACAGTAGCCACTGAGCACAGTGCTGTCACGAGGGTGTTTTCCTGCTCCCTGCAGAGGACATCAGAAGGAGGGGGGGATATCTTTCAGTGTGTAAACCTGATGGTTTGTGCTGCTCAGGAAGAGTGATGGCGGGTCTGCTGCTGGAAAAGGGATTAGAATGTTACCTAGAAGAATGAAGATAGGAGTAGTCAAAGACTGATTAAAGAAAGGATCAGAGAGGAGAAACTCCAAGAAGAGGCACCTGCACAGAAAATGGCAACACAAAGGTCAAAGCATTTTATTATGGCTCTAGATTCAGAAATGTGAGGCAAAAGTTATAAGCTAGTAAGGAAAATAGTGACTTCATCACTTGATGTCTTTAACTCAAAAATGGTTTCTAGAAGATGCTTGCTCATCTATGAATCATGAGGGCTAATTATGTAAAATTGCTTGACCTGTGTTATACCTCAGGTAATGTTACCTAAAGGTATCTTCTGACCTTAAATTTTATGAATCTGCATAAAATAGCTGTAAGGAAGAAACAGAAGAATATGATGTTCCACTGATTTGAATTACAAAATGCATTTGCATCTTCATTTGCATTTACTGTCTTAAGAGTAACTGTACTGAATGCAGTTGTGGGATGGAGTTGTCACTGTGAGCTGAAAAGAGGTGAACATGTGTTCTGAAAGACCAAGATCACATTCACAGGACTGATGTTTACTAGCATAGCTGTAAAGATATGCCAGCTCTGACAGGCATAGCTGTGTCAACAGAAGCCTCTTGGTAGAGACACAGTTGTACCAGTAAAATGGCATTTTTACCAATAATATTTTATGACCGTGGTGGGAGATGGTTTTATTCTACTAGCAGACAGTAGTGTTTTGCTAGTACAGATGTATCCATGCTAAACTGCTTAGGATTTTAGTATTCACAGCAAAGCACTCCCCTCAATGATTCCTAAACCAATCAATTTTGTTAGTGTTGCCAGAGAAAAGGGCATGCAACTGGCCCTGGCAACTGTCAGCTGTGTAGCACCATATATGACAGCGTTTAATAAGGGGAGAGTGCAGAGAGAGTTTCAGAAGTCCAGGCTAAATCTATTGGCCAAACAGTTTTTTCAGGGAGGAGCGTGAAAAGATCATGCTGAACAAAGTTGGAGTAAACAATGACTAAAAAAAAAAAATTCTTTCTCAAAAATAGTTTCTGTCATTTGAAGCAAGGGTTTAACAATACTGGCAAAAGTGATACTGGAAAAAAATGATACTGGGAAAAACGATACTGGAATAAATTACGCTGACCTCACAGTTTTCATAATTACAACTATACTGGAAAATTCTTTGTGGTGTAAACTAGCTCTCAGAAAAGACCCTAGAGGAAAGGGTGAAGGGTGATAACAGTTAGCACTTCATTCAGGAGCAGGGAAGGAGGAGGGCACATCACTACTTTGGTCTGTAAACATAGGCCAGACGCTCCAGCTTGATCAGACTGTGACCCACTCCCAAGCTTTGCCTATACAAAGTGTGTGTACTCCTCTTAATATTCAGCTGTGCTCACAGATGCCATTTCCAGGAGCTTTCAGGAGGATGGGTGTTCACAGCTTTAGGACCAGGTTCATTCTCTACTGAACCGGTGCTCAAAAGTGCAATTCTTCCTTTTCACAGTTCATATCTAGGTGCTCTATAATTTGGAAGGCCATGACCTCTAATCAACGTTTAGTCCACCTTAGTAAAGTTTTGCAATATTCCGTGTCCTTACTTTTTTTCCCCCTCTTCAATAAATTTTTTAAAGCCTTTCAGTAGTCTGATGCAGTTTTTTTCTCTGTCACTGCTTCTGCAGCATTAGCAATGATTCTCCTGCTCAAAATGGTGACTGGTTGCATGCTAGAGCTTTCACTGTGTCTGCAAAACTCACACCTGAGCCCTTGTCCTCACCGAGGAACAGGACTCAAAGGCTAAAACTACAGGGCATTCAGAAATAATTTGCAGGTGACAGTGGAAATGATTGTTGAGAATACATTTTCAAGCAAGGGAAGCAAGGGGAGCTAGGGGTGCTGCTCCAGCTGCTTCTCTCTCTACCTCTTGTGCTGTTGTGCCATTTGTGCCTCATGGTGCTTTCACAGCGCTCACCCACCACAGGGCTTTTGTTTCTCCTTATTTCCAGCATTGCAGCTCTGACTCTTCCCTCAGCACACCATCCCACCATAGCCTCGTTGTCTGTCCCCCATCACAGCAGCTGCCAGTCTCACACCTGTGTGCAGACATCCCACGCAGGACTGTGGTGCTTTATTTCACTCCTCCTCAGGGAAAACATGAAGGGCTGGCAGTGAAGTGGGAAAGTGAGGGATCGGGGAGGGGCGCAGGCACACCTCAAGGCAAGCTAGAGGCTGGGAGAAGCAAAGGAGTAGAGAAAAGATGGCAACCTCTGATCTGGGGTTGTGCCTTGCACCCCAGAAAGGACAGTGCTGGCATACAGGAGGTGTAAAGAAGACTGAAGTGGCCTATTCCTCTTCATGAGGTGTTCAAACACACACACAAGCAGCCCAAGGACACGCCAGGAACAGGACCCCGTGCAATAGTGAACTGTTCTCTTCACTGCAGTTAGTGTGTGTTCTTGCTTGCCCTTTCCAGGGAGTTTGGGCTCACAGAGGCAAGGGCGAAGGGCTCAGCTGCCAGCAGAAGTGGGAGCAGTGCAGATCCTAATTCACTTCTGTGGAGGAGCTGGTGCAGAGTGAGCTGTGAGAGGGTGATGGGGACCTGGAGCTGTGTGTGTGGGGTGATGGGGGCCCAGAGCTGTGTGTGTGGGGTGATGAGGGCCTGGAGCTGTGTGTGTTGGGTGCTGCCGACCTTCTGCCCATAGCATAGGGGAGGGAGATGCTGCTCGGCTTGGTTTGGTTCTGCCAGCAGAGAAAGGAGAAGGGTGAGGCACCAGCACCGCAGCCCTGACCCAGAGTGGGGTCAAAGGCCCAGCGGGGCTCAGGCAGGACCAGAACTTTGGCATGAACGTGGGAGGCACCTGGCAGGGCTGTGCTGGGCGACTCCTTGTGTAAGTGGCCTCCAGTTTGGACCACGAGCTCTCTGGAGCCTCTTGCTGGGGCACTGGGGCTGGGAACAGGTTTGGGGGCATTCACAAGGGTCCCTTTTGGAGATGGAAGCGCTCCTTGGCAAGAGCTGCGTTTGCTTTTGCTGGTGCATGAGAAGGAGGTTTAAAAAGCGAGTGAGCAAGCAAGCAAACAAAACCACAGTGGCTGAAACAGTGAGTTCAAGTATCGCTTACACTCACGTATTGCAAATTTGCCCCACCAAAAAAAA
>WBMV01006537.1:1550125-1581306 GCA_013396655.1 Campylorhamphus procurvoides | reverse complement strand
AAAAGAAAAAGAAGAAAGAAATAAAGTTATTTTAACACGGAGATTTTGGGAGTGTGAGCGTGGAATCAGCCCACAGAATCCCAGGCTGTCATAATAACACTTCATACGCGAGGAGGTGTTTGTACGGGATCCTTAACGGAGCGGGTCACTAAAAGCACCAAGTATGTTTAACTTGGTTGAGTCCGGCGCCGTGTGCTCCGCTGCCCCGGGGGCCGGAGCTCCTGAGGTCCTAGTTCCCGGGGGCCGGAGCTCCCGAGGTTGATCCCGGGCCCTGAGCTCCCGGGGCTGATCCAGGAGCGGGCCCGGGGCCGCTCCCGGCCCTTCCCGGCGCCACCTCGCGGCCGGCCGGGCGCCCTCCTTCCCCGCCTCGCTGGCTCCCTCGCTGCGTGCCCGCCGCCCGGGGCCTGCCGGGAGCGGCCGCCATGTCGCGCACAGCGCCTGTGGGCAGCGCCCGCCCGCACCCCCGCCCTGTTCTCCTCCTCTCCTGCACAGGAGTGTTTTTCGCCACTGGAGTGCCACACGGTGGGAAGGTGGCGGACCCGCTGCATGCTGAGGCAACGCCTGTGGTGGAAGGAGTTAGGATAAACCAGGGTTACCTTGAAGGAGCATAAATGGAGGGGGGGGACACCAAACAGGAAAGGGCTTAAAAAGTTTTATTTGAGCACAGAAGTTAAATTTTCAAAGGTTTACAAATACCAGTGGAAAATCAATAGAGGGATTAAACGCGGGTGTTGGTTTTATCACACCCTACATGCTCATTCTGTAGATACCCAGCAAGACCCTTACTAATCTCTAATAATAAAGTTCTCAGAATAGATACAGTGTGGCCTTGCAAGAAACGGTGTGGAAGGGCTGTAGTGCATCTTTGCTCCATTCCCCTTTTGGTGGTCATTGAGGCCGTTTCCTGATGGAGTTCTTGCAGGAGCAGGCAAGGAAGAAGCCGTGGTACTGCTGCTCCACAGGGCAGTGGTGCAGGCTGCCAGTGTTGTATGAAGTTAGTCGTACAGTCACAATGACAGGCGATGCTTTCACAGCAGCACAGTATTCCACAGTCTTTTGAGAAATTAAATATGTTAGTTTTTCAAATTTAAGTTTCCATAAGTGCAGTGGAAAAGTTAGAGATGTTACTGAAGTACATCCCTCAATGGGTGAAGTACCAGAAGATCCAGACAGCCATTGTTTGTTTTTCAGTCCCATAATTAGGGTAATATTTGACTTGGGAAAGGGTCAGACTTCTGATTTTGTAATTCTTTGGGTTTGCAATACTACCTGGCACTTTACCTGGACTGTATCCTAGTGTCGTAGCTCTGTGTGTGGACAGGAGTGTCATACATGCTCACAGTGGCATGAGGCTCCTGGCCACCTGAGAACAGTATCTTTCCTCACAGGATGACAGGGTGCAGCAGCCCCTCCAGCATCCAGACATCAAAAGCCAGGAGCCATTGCCTGTAATGGACACTTCTCTCAAACCACCAGGACTCACTTCTGTCCTTTGTGCCATTCACGAACTGCTCATATGCTGTTCCTTCCCTCCTCTAGGATGCTGACCCCTGAAGTCACGGATTTGCTGAGCTGTTTTTTCTCTTCTAGGTGGGGCCTCTAGGTACCGTCTAATGAAGTACAGAAAGTGGGCTTACTGGTTTTGCATGGTTCTCTGTACAGACATCTACGTGTATGGACGAACCAAGACTTCTGAGTATCATACCCTCCAATAGAAAAGCAATATTTTGTTTAACGTCTTAAAAAGAAATTTCCTGCATCTATATAATGCGTCTATGCTACTTTGGCCAGAGAACAGGGATTTCTCTCTTGGGTTTTATAAAATGTGCTCAAAATGAGGGCCAGAGAGAAAATCAATGGTCAGAGACACTATATGCTGATTTACAGATAGATTAGGGATATCAATATTACAACCAATATGGCTATTTGTGCATTGTGTTTGTACTGTCTGTAGCACCTTCATTTTATCCACAAACCTAAATCACATCAGAGATTCCTGAGCATTCAAAAATAGAAAATGTTACATAACTAAAGAATAGAAAACTAAAGAATAGAAAGATTCTGATTAATATAACTGCCTTCTTGAATGTGCATCAAGCCCATGATTGTAGAGAATGGAAAAAATGACTTTGTGGAGTTCAAGCTTTTTCTCCTTTGTTCAAACAAGAGCAACTTGAAAGATGGTCTAAGTTTTATAATTAAAATCGCTCAAGTGCCTTACTCTAGGAGTTCGAGGGAGGAACATCTTATCCATATTGCTACCACTTATGTGTATTTAAAAACAGGCAACACAAAGACTCTGTATATACCTGTTGTTTCTTGTGCAGTGAATACAACTTTCATGGTTTATGCTGTGTCCAAAACAAAAGAGATCCTGTACCTTCTTCTCTTACAAATGGTTTTGTCTGAACTGAGTGTACTTGAGAGGCACAAAAGCACAACTGAAACTGAGCCATTTTGTTTCCCCTACTCTAATTCTGCTCAAAGAATTTCAAATCCCAGCTAAAGTTTTGAGAAAATAAAAAAGGGACCCTTCAGTAAAACTGGATTTTTTTAAAGGTACAGGATGTGAACAGGAATATTTTCCCCAACATTTTCTTCCTCCGGTGTCTTTTTTATGTGGCTATCATGTAGATAACAGCAGGGAATTCCACTTAAGTAGATCCTTAATGGATTTAACTAATGGTTTCTTTGTGATGCTCTCAGACAGTTCTCCTGTAATGTGGATCCTCTAAATATTTAAATCCACCATTGAAGCATTTAATAGGAAGAACGTCTCCTACCATTAGAATAACGAAAAGGCTTTCAGCTGGAAACAATACCAAAACAAAATCTGATTTGTACAACTGCATCAAGAATCCAAGCCCAATCTGAGGCAACTGATACAACAAGGACCTGGGCTGCCAGGTAAACAACAAGCAGTCATTTGTATATGCAGTCCCTGTCCATTTCTCTACATGGTCCATATTTTTGAAGGCTGTTGGTAGTGATTATTGGTTTGAGTGAACAGTAAAGCTGGTAAATTAATATTGCTAACTACTGTTGGTAGAGGGAAACTGCCTGAACCATGGGCTCATGGAATCTTGAGAATAGTGGATGGGTTAACCTGGTATGCTTGTCCTTGTTTTGAGTCTTCTGACACTCTCCAAGTGATCTTTCCTACTGTTCTATGCATTATCCTCTTATCTTATTCTTCTTACCAGTGGAGTCTAATGTTTCTTGAGTTCCATAAAATATTTGAGCTGGAAGGAAAAACCTTTTAGAAATCTACTTACTGTATTGTCAAGACCCAGTTTTTTCTCTCCTGTCTCTTGCTTGGGAAGAACAGTCTCTTCAGAAACTAACACTGCTCTTTAAGCTGTCTGCTTATTCCTGGATTTTACCATGTTTCCCTTGCACAAAGAACAAAATCTACTGTTTTCAATCTAGATTGTTTTTGAAAATGAGAAATAATAGAAAAATAAAGGCTCCCTGTAGCTTGCATTCAACAGAACAAAACCATAGAGCTGCAGTTGCCTCACAGCTGCTTTTGCTGTATATAAGATAGATCCCCTACCTTTTGAATACATAGGGCTCCTCAAAAATAATAAATATCACTCTCAGCTAAATACATCTGTTTATTCTTCTCTGCACAGTTTGGGAAGGGATATTTATTTCTGCAGATGATATTAATAACTGTATAGGAATTTTCTGCAATTACTTCACAATCCGTATTGTCTAAATCCACCTGTAACCTGTTCCATATCTAGCCCTTAAATACAGACACTTTTAAAATTTTATTCTCCATATTTCTGTGATACAATTCATTTCTGCATTTCAGTCACTTGGTATTATTACATATGCAAGCATATAAAGCCATTCTGAATTCTTCTGTGCACAACTGTGGTATAAATAATACACAATATAAGCAGTAAAGTTTCTCACTTGCTATGGAAATTGGCCATCCAGAAAGGGCATGCTGGACCAAGTTACCCAAAACGGAACCCTCATTTGGCCTAATGGGAAGGTTCTCTAATAAAATGAGCATGCACTTAAATTTTCCTTCTTATTGCATCTCAGTGCTGTTAGTGATAATGCAGAACTATCAGCATGTTCCTCTCGAACTTGTACTTTATGTTGCATGGATACACTCAAAGGCTCAAATTAAAGGCTTTCTTGCTATCCTACCCGCTGCCAGAAATGGAGTGCCTGTTTTTAAACCAACTGCTGGATTCTTTGTTACTCTGTATCTCCTGCAGTTATGTAAACCAAAAAGAGTCAATGGAAAATGAGTATTGGATATTAACATCTCTGTAAATCAGTGCAGATGCTGAACGGATAGCATTTTGTACCCTCTTGCAGAGGAGAATACGACTACTGCAACTTAAAAATGGGGTGACGTTTTTGGGGGGTGAAGGAAAGCAGTAATGAGTTAGTACATGGAAGCCACTGTTACTTAGAGTCACTCAAACTTTTTTATCCAAGTTATTGTGTATGTTATGTATATGTGTGCTTGCAGCCCTGAAAGTCAACCATTTCCTGGGCTACATTAAATGATGTAGGTTAAGGGAGGTGATTCAGCCCTCTTCTCTGCTCTGGTGAGACCCCACCCAGAGTGTTGTACCCAGCTCTGGGGTCCCCAGCACAGGAAGAATGTGGGCCTGTTGGAGTGAGTCCAGAGAAGGGCCACAAATATGATGAGGCTGGAGCACCTATTCCATGAAGACAAGGATGAGAGAGTTGGGGTTGTTCAGCCTGGAGAAGAAAAGGATCTGGGGAGACCTTGTAGCACCTTCCAGTACTTAAAAGGGGCTGCTACAAGAGAGCTGGAGAGAGACTTTTTACAAGGGTGTGTAGTGACAGGACAATGGTGAATGGTCAAACTGAAAGAGAGTAGGTTTAGATTAGATATGAGGAAAAAAGTCTTTACTGTGATGGTGATGAGGCACTGGAAGAGGTTGTCCAGAGAAGGTATGGATGCCCATTCTTGGAAATGTTCCAGGTCAGGCTGGATGTGGCTCAGAGGAACTTGATCTAGTGGAAGGTGTCCCTGCCTATGGCGGGGGGTTGGAACAAGGTGATCTTCAACATCCCTTGCAACCCAAATCATTCTGTGATTCTATCATTTGCATTAATGGTTAAAAAGCAGAGAATGTAAGCGCTGAATTAATGACAAAGGCCACTTCACAGAATCACAGAATGGGTCAGGTTGGAAGGGACCACAGCAGGTCATCTGCTCCAACCTCCCTGCTCAAACAGGGTCATCCCAGAGCACATGGAACAGGTCTGTGTCCAGACATTCTTGAGTATCTACATCGAGGGAGATGCTCTGCAACCTCTCTGGACAATCTGCTCCAGTGCTCAGTCACCTGCACAGTAAAGAAGTTCTTCCTCATGCTCAGGTGGAACTTCTTGTGCATCAGGTTCTGCCCATTGCCTCATGTCCTCATGGCTGGCACCACTGAGAAGAGCCTGGCACCATCCTCCCGACACCCTCCCTTGGAATACTTACAGACATTGATGAGGTCTCCTCAGTAGTCTCTTAGGCACCTAACTCCTGGTTTTGTGCCTTTGAAATCTTTTGTGTCTTTGAAAACCTCCTATTCTTACCTATTTTATTTATGTATTTACTTTTGAAGGGTTTGCCTATTTAATCCATAATAGCAAAGAAGGGATATAGTACTAGTCTGAATTGGTACAGGAACAAATGCCTCCCAAAATAGTGTGATTTTTTTAGAGAGGCCCATCTGTGAATTGCTGCTTTGTGCTGACCCACAATTTATGCAGCTTTTGCCCAAATCTAATGGCTTAAAAATAGTTTGTAAGTGTTACAGGCACTCAGTCAAATTAGTCACTTAGTCAAATCATCCTTTCAACTGGTGCTTTCGGCAAATGGTTAAAACAGCATTTGAGGAAGGAGCAGGTGTATGATCTAATGCCTGAAAGCAGCTCATGCTCAATAACATAATCCTAAGAATAAATGTATTGTAAGTGTATGGCCAAACACAAGAGAATATCTGTCATCAAGTAGCTAGAAGTGCCACATGGTTTTTGTATCACTGTGCTGGAGCCACTGAGAGTTGTGCAGCGCTTTCAGCTCTTCTGAAGAATACACCCCATACTGCTTCAGCACTCTTTGGATCCAGGGCAGATGCTTTTAAGAAATTCTTAACTAGCAGAAATAAAATCTTGTTGGGTATCTTTTCTTCTAGATGGAAGAAACTCAAAATTCACAGAATTTTAAATATACAGCTTCTAGTGGCATATATTCAAAGGACTGTGGGACAGTGCCTCTTGTCATGTTGTGGCAGTATAGCTAAACAGAGGACACCAGGAGTCCTGTGTACACGGATCAAAGTCTGGGTCCATCAGTGGAGTACATGATACCAGCTTAATCACTTAGCCTCTTTATGTCCTGTTTCTACTAGTGTTATCAGGACATTTGGAAGAAAAAAAAAACTTGGAAGCAAGGAACTATACTAGTACTATTACAATGACTATTGCAGTTGCACTCGTGCTTTTAGAACTCACAATCAATAATACATCATGCATTTAAAGATTATTGCAGATTTCTCCAGGAATACCTCTTGAACTAGATCTCATTCTTCATCTCTACATATGTCTTCACTGTGAATGTGTATAGCTCTGTCATTACTGTCTTTACAAGTAATTTTTAATTGGATTCATTGTCCTTATCTCCGTGCTTCTTGTTGCTAGCCAGAGCTTGTGCTAGAGTTCCTTGCTTGTTGATACTTTTCTTTTCCTGAAGAATGGCGTGCCCCCATTTACAATTTGAAAACTAGCACTTATATGAAGTGTTAAATCACTTCTGGAAACTGGGCCTAAGATAAACAGTTATACTCTATGAAAAACCACATCAACCTTTTGACCCTGTTCTTGCCTCTTTTCAGAGGTATGTTAGGAACAGCTGTGTATACAAATTGAATGTACTCTCTATCTTCAAACCCTTTGCTAGGACCCATCCTAGTATTTGAGTGCTCATTGCAACTCTATGACAATTCAAATCCACCCTCTCCTGCTAAACTCTCCTACAGCCATTACCATTACAATCTGCAGGTGCTCCCCCACTCCCTGCATGCCACTTCCAAAGCATTCTGCATTACTCCTTTCACTGATGAACTCTCTGACTCACCTGCATTCAGTTTCTTCTGCTCAACTAAATTGCTGTTTGCCTGTTAACTTTCCCAAATAGTAAAAAAAAAAAAATAAAAAAATTTCAGGGCAATTGCACTTGTATTAAAACTGGGGAATTGAACATTGGACAATGATAAACCAGAGTCAGCATGGATTCTGCCATTTCTGGGGAAGGGGGATTTAAGGACTTCATTTCTCACAAGTACTGGGCAATGATACTTTATAAAAAGAAAGTAAACATCCATAATTTTTCATTATGAGAAAAAAAAGGTAAGGAAATGATCTGTAATGAAGTGAAATTAAGAGTACAGAATAGAACCTCTTTTGCGGCCACAGTAGCAATGGTGAATATGTATATATAAAAGAGACTCATGCAGCAATCATGTCTTCTGGCACCAGATGAGGACTGAGATTTTTGTTGCTCCTGGATATTGTTGCTAGTGAAGCAAGTCCTTATATTGTAGCAGTCAGACCCAAATTCTGCACCTAGTTTCAGAGTAAATGGGAGACCAAAAAGAAAGGGGAAGGAATTTTTCTGCAGTCTTTCTTCCAGGAAGGGAAGAAAATTGTGAACAAGTGACTCCTGATGGCAGCAAGTAGAGACAAGTCTTTCCTCTTCTGTCCCAGTTCAGCAGTTGAATCCATGCCTGGGATGTTCACCAAGTAACCCTTCTTGTAGTCTCCTGCTCTGGGGAGGGGGGGTGGGAGACAGTCTCACAGCCTGTTTTGACATTCAGGAGTGAAGACACTAGTGAAGCAAAGCTCTTCACGATTTCGACAAGGAGGCAGGGATAAGAAAAGAGATAATTCACACTGTCTTCACTTCTCTTGATGTGGAACTTGTATCCTGGTGCATTTTTGTGTGTATGTCCCTTGATGTCAGTGGAATTAGTGTCAGGGGAGGAACAGCAGCATGTCCCACAGGCATGGTTGCAAGGCAAGGAAGAGATCTCTCAGGGGCCTCCTGAATTTGTGAAAGCAGTGGAATAGTAAATCTCAAAATTAATACTAAATATGAAATAGGGGGCTGGGAATTTCAGCTCATTAATGATTGTTAAAAATAACTATTACTCAGAGTGTAAACAGTATTGAGTATGCCATGCTTAGAATGAGGTTGAGCAAGACACTTTTTCAGAGCCTGATTATTATACATGGTCATCTACAATCATTGCTTTTTACACCATGGCTTTCAAAGTGTGTGAAAAACACTTTATACTCCTGTGTGTGTCTAAGTTGATTTCACACAGTCCATCCCAAATCACCATGTGCAATCATTTAGTGATTATTTTGTGTGCCTTTCTAATGTAAGACTCTTTGAGCAATAGCAGATATTTAATTGATTGCTCTTTTTGTAAAGTATCAGCATTCAGCCACTAATCAATTTATTACCAAATGGTGCTTGGAATGAGCAGCTTTCTCCTGGGCAGTAATCTCACTGGTTGTGAAAAGATATGATCAGGTGACAATGAGACCTCAATAACACTACAGTAAATCACACTCAATAAGAATAAAGAGTTCTGAGTAAAAATAATTTCATTTTCTATTAACAAAGTCCTTGGCAATCGGCAGCCAGTGCCACAATGGCAATACTGCAGACACTGCTGGAGAAGTGACAGATTGTTGTCCAAAACAGAAAAAGTTAGTAGGACGCTCAGTTAAACTGAGCTTATATACTCGTACTCTGACAGCCTTTTTTGGGTGTATGTGTCCCATTTTTAAGCTTCTCTCTTTTTGTTTTTCTGAAACTGTCAGGTAAAACTTAATCCATGGTATCTGTTAAGGCAATTATATCCAACTTACCTCCATGATATCTAATATACTTTAGCAATTATGCACAGAAGTACCCTTTTTTTCCGCATCTTATCTGTTAGCAATAGAAGATAGGTTTTTCTTTCATCCTCTCTACGATACCTCCCGCAATTGCATCTGAGTCTATGATTAAATTCCTGATTGCTAATTAATACAAGTTATTATTTACTGTTATTATTAAGTAAGGGCAGGGCTGCCTTTATCTGTCTGGTGGGTCTGCCATTATATCTGCTCTGTGTATTGCTACTACAGTGGAATTGAATACGCCTCAGCCTCATACAGATGCAATGTGTCAGAAAACATCTGCTGGCTGCTGATTTTATGCATATTACAGAGACTTTATGTACTGTTAAATGGACCACTTTTTCATTCCAAACCATAATTTTCCATGTGGCATCATTTGATCTGTCCTCACTCCAACATTTGGTTTGATCAACTCATTTCTTCTTACCCAATATGTTTGTTGTAACCTCCTCTATGGCTGTGTGTGTCCTCTCTGTGAATGGAAATTACTACAGTGCTCCTGTCATAATAATATGGTGGTAGGGCAAAACATGTCAATTCAATCAATATATTTTATTTCCATTAGCTCCTTTCATCACTGAACTTTGGTCTAGACAGCTTAGGTCTGATAATGTCAACGGCTACCCCGTAACATAGTAGCATACCATGATCAAATGCAGGTTTTGAGGAGTATCCGGAACACTTAACCGGGTACTTGATTTAAAGCTCAAATGCAGCTAATGAGGAAAAGCATGTCATCCACACAGAACTTCACTGTGCCTGTACACTGAACTTCTGAATGGAAGAGGCAGAGGGGCAACTTATTCCAGTCACTGCCCTTTGGGGTGACATCCATTCGAGCCCTGTTGTTACCCTCCTGGGAGTCGAGCTGCAGGGCCATGGCTGCAGAGGGTACAGGAGGCAGAAGTAGGAAATGGCTAAAAAGGGGGCCATTCCCTCTGGAGATGGGGCATGTTTTGCTACAAATTGTTTTGCTTTGGTTCTCGTACAACATTTAACTTTATATTAGGTATCTGTCATTGCCCCATGGTTAAACTTGAAATTACTGTGAAGAAAGTTAGCTTGTAGATGCAGGCTGTTCATGACTGCTTTGGAAGGGTTGTGGAATGACTAGCCTTTGACTGCCCATTCCTAGGAGTTCCTGAAAAAACAGATCTCTTCTGAACCTGTTGAATTGCAGCTTGGGATTAGTATGGCTCTAATTACAACAGAGAAGACATTACTTCTTTGGTAACCTTTGGTCATGGAAACATTTCTAGAGGCTAAAAGGAGAAAGATGTAAAGTTTGAATAACACCCATCAATCACTGATATATGTAAGTAGCAGGAGGAGGGACATATTGCTGGGGAAACTGTTTTGCCAAATAAAACATCTAACAGTCTTCTTGGCATGTAGAGAATTTCATTGCTACATTACAGAAATACTAACAAGCTCCCCCTCTCCCTCGACTTTGCATATTTAGTTATTCTGACAAATTTGAATAAATATGATTTATTATTAATAGTAATAATGCATATTTAGATAGCTCTTTTAATCTTCAAAGCACTTTATAAATAATAGTTTGTTAACTAATCCTTGGAACATCCTTGTGAGGTGCAGAACAATTATCCAAATATTAGAGGTATATAATGATTCACACTGCACCAATTTCCACTAACTTTTTAACAATGCACTTAAGTCTGATACATGACCTGTATTTCTATATTTCTGGAATATCACACAGTGGCATAAATGTATCTAAAATAAATGATTTCTTCTATGAAAATAGAGTAGACATATCAGTTATGTATGTATAATTCTCTTCCAATTAACTTTCTCAAAAAATTATAATTTAGTTGTGCATGACATAACAGTCAGGGAACCCTGCACTGATGTTGGTGGGAATACTGGCACTAAGGCACTAAATCAATTTTTATGGGTGAATGAAAAAGGTTGGTTCCTATCTCAGATATTTTGCAGTCCAAAAATATGATAAGGAACAACAGATGGATACAACAAAGAGACAGACATCATGAGATTACAGTGAGAGGATTACAATTGCTCTAAGAAGTGGTGATCATAGCACACCAGCTGTTTAACCATTCTCAGATAATTTTTAGTCATTGCAACAGTAAGAGAATTATTTGAAGGAGGATGACAAAGTGACCAGGCAGACTTTTTTAACGTCTCCTTCACATACAGATGTAAAGACATAGGAAAAATACCTTCATAAGAAAATGGGATGACAAACATTTCACCTTTTGTAAAAATGAGGTGAGAGCCAAGGATTCTCATTTACTATATGAAATCATGATGGATGAGACAGAGATAAGCCCTCAAGAGATAAACTGAAGGGAATTTGGGTCTGAAGTGAAATGCAAGGTAAAGGCATGTAGTGACAGGGAAGCGAGATGACCAGAGTGAAGGGCCAAGACAGAAGATGACAGGAGTGTTTTGATAAAGCTCTTTGATAGAAGCTGTTGCAGTTCTAATGATGTAAGAGCATCTCTTTTTCAAACTTTTCAATGAAAGCCCTGTGTTTCTTGGCTGTTCTACAGGAGGTTGTGAGGACTGTCTTCTAACACTTACTTTCTGTGGCCTCCATGACATGGATACCAGTTCTGTGCTTTGCAGCTATTTTAGTCCTGTGCAAGAGTGGCTTGCACCCTTGCTTGGTGTTCAGCTAAAACATTCCTTGTGTTTACATATATACCTTAAGACTCAGCTGAAACACAGTAAAGGAGTGAAGATTTACATACCACATTCATCTCTGATCGATGTGGTCTCCATTCTTCACTGCTTATGGTAAAGCCCTCTCCACACATCACCCCTGAGGCTACAGATCCTTTACTGTATTGCCATTCCAGCCCTTTCAGACAGTCTGGCATGGTAGTTCCACATATCCCCACTGCATACCAAGGTGTAATGGAAATATTTACAAATCCCTTTTAAACAGGAAACAGCCTTGTTGTGGTACCACTGAGGTCTGTGGAAATTATTCTATCCCTTGAAAAAGGCAGTAACCCTAATTTGTGTATTATTTCCAGTGTAAGCATTTGGGTTTTGATCAAGCAATTAATGTACTTGATGGGAGTCTTTCCACTGCCTGCAGTGGGCTTTGGATTGGAACCATAATCCGGATGTCTCACATGCATATACATCCTTAATTAAAATTTTCTAAATTGCTGTTACATAATGAGGATCCCAAACCTCCCGTGAAGCATTTCCAGTCAAGCCAGTGAAAAAAAAATGCAGTCGGTATCTTGCCATCACATTTAATGTGAAGTAGAGCAATTCTCTGTACTGAGTATTAAGACAGGTGAATTATTGGTTCACTGAGAACACTAAGTGGATGTCCTGACTTTTGCACGTTTGCAATCTATAAACAAAGCTGCTTTACTATAATTTTGCTACGTTACACACATACATACATATATAAATATACACACTCTCAGAAAGTTCTGATCAGCTTTAAAAACAGGCTTAGAATGAATATAATAAATCAACCTTAAATATAGCAACTGCTTCTGCTGTAACTATATTCATTCAGTTTGCCAGGCATATTTAAAAAAAATATAATAGATTGCTACACCTTTTTACCAAGACGAGATGCATCCCGTGGCAGCTGTCCATCATTAGGCACAGAATCATTTTACACTGACCTGTATGAAAAAACTGAAGCAGACCTCAATCATATACCCTCAATAGTGCAGTGAAAGCAGTCATTCAAGATTTTAACTCATTTTACTTTTTTTTCCAGCAGGAAATACCAGTCTGGTCTCATAGAAAGTGCTCTGACTTGGATTCATATGACCTGCTTTCTATTCCTGGCTCTGGCTCTGAGTGACCTTATGAAAGTCATTTTTATCTACTATTGTTTTTAAATGGATAGAAAGAAGCTTCCTAGCAGAATGGGCCAAACATGGGCACTTTTTTTTTCCATTATCCCACCTCAAAAACTTATCCATGAAGAAGCTATACACCTGTACACATACAAATGCCAGTCAAGTGTTTGCCTCAAGTTGCTTTGCCTCTCTCTCTCCCTCTCTCTTTCTCTTACTCTTTATAGCACGAGGGAGTCACAGTGGAGTGCCTAAATAATGTTCTTTAAATATACATAACTTGAAAAGACTAATTACGTATACACATTTCTGCTCCAGTAGGCTGAGGTGATTTCTGAAAGCAAATTCAGCATGGACAAAATTGAGCTTCCCAAAATATTTATGGGCTTACTGTACTACTACACCCAATACATGATAAGTGTTTTTGGAAAACTGCCTTTCCCTTTAGCAGTATAACTGTCAGACAACAGTTCATACACATCAACACAAAGTCATAACTTGGGAGATAATCTTTTATATGTTCCTAACAATATGCTCTGAAATCCTACATTTAAAAGGATTTAAAAACACACAATACCCAAAACCATCAAATAAGCAGTAAAAGTAACATGCAGAGCCAGACACAAAACCAGAATGAAAAAGATTTTTTATTATTCTCCTCTGTATTACCATAAATGACATGCTATATTTAATTTTACAGTGCCCCTGGACAAATCATCAAATACTTTAATAACTACACAAACATTAATATTTAAATACAAGAGATCCCCTCAGTTACTGAATAATCATAACTCTGGATTGATAGGGTACTAAATGGAAAAATCTTGTTTAGACAGTTGTAAGAGGGGGGAGGGTGTTTAATGAAATGAGTTTGATGGTCTTGTCATCATAAAACTGATAGATATTTGGCACAATTTATATCTTTGCTAAAAAGAAGTTTGAGGAATGGAACAATTGTGGTGAAGATTAATTTTCCCTTCTTCTGCTGTGAGAGCATAGTCCTTTAGGTCATTAGCAGGAATGTGTGACATAGATTGCACTTTACCCATGCAAGTTCCATGCTGACTCTTGGAAGATGCAGTTGTTAAATAGCCGTGACTTCTATACTTGTGGCATGGGCTGCCCAGCTATCATCACAGCTATCTGGACTCATTTTATGAGAGTGATGAATACAGATGTTAGAAGAGACAGCATACAGAGCTCTGACTGTCAGTGTTTGTTAGACCTGACCACCCATTCTACCCACTGTCCTTAGAGGGATTTTTTTTTTTAATCCAGATTTTGCCTTGTTGCTTTAGCCACTCTTCCAATTTAATGTTCTACCTAATTGTGGAAGTTTGATTATTAAACCACGGTAAGAACAGTGAATTGCAGGATATTTCTGATCCCTCCAGCACCACAAAAAACCCAACACAAAACCAAACCAAACCCGAAAGATTGAAAGGCTTCTCAATCAAACTCACTCACATAAATGCCTGAACCAAAGGTCTGACACTTGCCTAGATTTTTAGGTCTCCAGGTCTGGGACTATGTTCATGCATGTGTACTGTGTGTTGCTGAGCATACACGACAGTAAGCTAATGATAACTTCTGTTCATTCCTGAACAAAGGCTTGGCTTTTATTTATATCAACTCATACTCTGCTGGGGTGCCATGGCCTTCGCAACTAAATGAAAGCTTACGGACTAGGAGGTGAGTAAGTGTGCTCACACTGGTAAGTGTGCTCACTTACCAGTCCCTTATATTGTTTGGTTTCAAGCTTGTTTCCAGGAGAGTCTGTCTCTGTGACACACCTTAACATTTTCTTTTCTATTTTAGGGCACTGGCTCAGATTCTGCACAGAGTTACTTTTTCTTCTGTGCATTTGAAGTCCATGGAGATAATATAGTTCTAGCTGTATTGTGTTTCTTGGGCCCTTCTCAACTGGAAAATAACCCTTTGAGGGAAATTCAAGTGAAAATATGGATGTCTTTGCATTCTAGCTTCATGGGAACACAGAGAGAGGAAATGGCACAGAGAAATAAGGCCCCTGAATAATAGGACAGGGCCTGTCAGCCGGTAGGCCCCAGAAGCAATATCATTAGAGATGTGGACAGCTGACAAACTGTAATGATGAAGGCTGCATCCAGGCTAGTTATGATGAACTAATTAAATATCTTGATCCATTTAACAAAGGAAGTATGGAAGAATCTAGAGCTGTCTATAAATCACCTACCCAGTGCCCTGCCAAGCTTTTGCAGTGGCAGAAAAGGTGAGCAAAAGAAAAGACAACAGGGCAAAACTAAAGGATTAAGGCAAGTGGAAGTTTCAGTGCTAGGAAAAATGGGTGTTGTCACCACATCTTAATGAAAACCAAAATACGATAGAAACTCCAAAGCTACAGGCCCAGAATCAGAGCAAAGAAGGTCAAAACAGCATAAGAAGTTAGCATAAACACTGCTGCTTAGAGCTAAGCAAATCTTTAAAGAAGTAATTAATTCTCACTTTCTCAACTTTAAATGCTTATCAATCAGTTCTTGTAACCTTATTTATTTTTTTCTTTTTCCTTGTTATAAGGTAGCAATAAAACAAGAAGTTGGAACTGAGTTCTTGATATTAAGAAAAGGTCTGATTACTGAGACTAACTCTGGGCTTGGGCTGCCTCCACCTCTGCTGCTGCAGTAGTAATGCATGCTCCCTTGAGAGGACAGATTTAGTCACTGAGCACAGCCTCTTTTTCAAGAGAAGAAAATGTAAAGAGACAGCAGTTTCTAGCAATAAAATAAAACCCAAAACAACATAAAACATTTCTCTCCCACTCATTTCTTTCTCCTTCATTTCAGCTTTTCTTGAAATGGACAACTCATGCCCATCAATGAGATTTTGAACTGTTCATGATTATTTGTAGTGCTTGAGAGAAAAGCTGATTTTGAATATACATGTTAACAAGAGAAAATACATCTTCACCTTTTTACTTCACTCAAAAAATCTACCTGAAACATGCCAAAAAACTAGAAATACATTTTTATGATCTCATTTGAAGACATTGAAACACTGGTGAGGAATGAAATTCTACAAAACCGTATTCCTTTATGATAAAATAGTGAATGCAATGTACTGGAATGAGTAATTGAACTCCCCAAATTGCACTGTGATTTCTCCCTTCCCCTGTATGTGTATGGGTGTTTGTGTTTTTGTTCAGACAGGCAGCAATAGAAAGCTACTGTAAAAGGATGTTTTAGTGAAGTCTTTCAACTTATTGTTAACAATTTTTTGAGACGCACATACATTTTCCTCATTGCCAAACATCCTCTTTCAAAGATATCTTTGAAGTCCTACAATTTGAAGGTTAGAGTGCCTTTTGTGTATCACTTAACTGTTCTGATTGCTTCCTATTCCTTGACAGAAACACAGATAAGCAACTATTTTGTGAAACTAAATTTTGAACATCAAAAGTAATTTCTGGTGCTAATCCCAAAGTATACTGGAAGTGTGAATTAATCCTGTGTGGTCTAGAAATCATAAATGGAAATGCTGGAGAAGTTTTCTGTTCACCAATAACACAGCTCACAACAGAGACACTACCTTTTCTTGAGCCTTCTGTGAAATAAAAAGTACCGATGTTTTCTATGTGCATAACATCAATGATGCCCAAAGCAAGAGACTACAAATATTTTACAGAGTTGTTATCACTGAATATGTACTCAGAAGGATACAGAAAGGCGGAAATTCACCTAAGAGCTAGAGACCATGGTAATGGAACTCTATTTTCCCCTCTGTTATCTGTTTGTGCTCAGAAAGCACAGACTGTTGTTCTGGAGAAGGTTTCATTTACTTTTTTCCTAGAACAGGCTGGATTCTGCTTAGGATGTCACTTTACACTGATGATACTTAACTCTGCAAATGAAATGAATTGCTGGAGACCATCTTGCACAAACTGCATGAGTGGTCAAAGAGTTTGCAAGAAAAGTCCCTGTGGAGATCAAAACTAGTTGGCACATGCAGTCGTTGAAATCTTGTCTCTATAGTGATTCTATGATAAAAAAATGCCCTCATGGATTTAGCATCTTCCAGGCGGGATTCAGGGGCACACTATGTATACTCGTTGTGCTTAGCCAGGATACCTTCCCAACTCAATAGGGCTCTATCCTGTGAAAGTCTGTGATACTACCAAAGCTATCGTTTTTGCTTCAAAAAAGGAACAAACCTAATGAAGATAACTGGTTGCAGAAGTATCAATAAATCAATCAGTGCACACATTTGTTTCACTGTAAGACCAGAGTCCAACACCCTTCAGGCTAAATGAACATCTTTAGACAAGCCCATGGATACCTGTTGTCAGGTTGAACAGCTCCAACACTTGCCATTCTTACAAGAGTGTCTCTTTAAACTGCTGCAGTCCTTCAGTTCTTGTGCTGCTGTTTGTTTCCCTGTCTGGCACAGTCTTTTAACAACACTTAAGTATTTTACTGAGATGTGGTTTATCTTCAGTTGTTTCATATTAATACAGAATGCAGATTCCTTTATTGTGTAACTGCATTTCAGCATCCCAGGTCAGGAAGATGCATGAAAGTAAATCCCAGAGCTGCACAGCCTGGAATATTGTCTCCAGGATGAAAGAAAATATATTTATTTAGGAAAATAGAAATAATCTCTGGATTTAAGTGCCAGTTGAACTGACATTGGTGCTTACCAGTTTTTTCAGGTAGCTCTCATTCAAATATGACAAGAAGTCAGTCTCTGTCATCACCTTGGTCATAAGGAATGCCACCAGGCTCTAGGACACCTCCATCCCTCTGCTCCAGGTAATACAACTGTATCCAATAGTTTTCATTCTTGATGATTTCTTTCTTGCATCTCTTGCTGGAGTAGGCTGAAAATTAATGTGTTTCACTGGTGGAACAGTCCTGATCTGTCTGAAGCACATGATGACTTTCATCTGTTTTAATAGCTGCTGTGAACATGGAGGCAAAGCAATGGTGTACGATGAACATAGAAAATAATCAAATCATCTGGTTTTGATGAAAGTGTGTAAAACTCTAAGGTACACTTAAAAAACATTAATCAAAAGCTTATTGAAAATATAAAGCAGCTTGTCCTCAGCAAATTTATGATTTACATCAGATTTAAATGCACCGTAACACACTTGGGTCAGCTTAAGAGAGTTGGTTTTGAATGTCTAGAATAATATGTAAGGTGCAGAAAAAATGTGCATTTGCAGCAAATCTGCTCTGAAGGAACAGCAGCAATAATGAGGACTCAGAACTTTGAGCTCCTGGTGGCATGAGAAGGATCCCAGGGGCTTAAAGATCAGCAGATAGATGGCCCATTTTCCAAGACAGGTAACATGGATGCCTCTGAAAATGTCACTTGAGAATGCTGATATTTGTTGCAGGGGGCAAATCCTCTTCAAGCCAGATATCTCCTAAGGCTAGTGAGAAATGTCTATGTTCACTTCTAGGGGGCTTTAGCATTTAGAGCAAGACTAGTCTGTAAATATCCCTGGAATGGGACTTTGTCCTGCACCCCGAACCAATTATAAAGGAGATTTTTGTATGGACATAAGAGTACAAGAATCGCCATGCTGACTCAGATATCTCTGCTCCAGTGACCTACCTCAGATGGTAGCCGTTATCAGATAGTTCAAAGGAAGGTGTCAAAGCTGAAGGACTACATAGTTAAGGCTGGATTAAAACAAGAAGGGAGTTTTAACTCACTTTATAAAGCTGTTATTATCTCTGTGATAATTCTGGATAGTTTAGTTTCAATGCTATACTTGATAAATCCTTGGCATCAGGGAGTTCCAGAAGTGAAAGGCTTCCACTAGATAATTACCGGTTACATGACACCATTCCCTCATTAGCTTTGAATTTCTCACCTTTGAACTCACTGCATGTTCATTTCGTTCTTGCGTCACGATATGGGGAGAACAGAAATTCCTGACCTACTTTTCCAATTCTATTCATCATTTTGTATGATATTATCCTCTCCCCTCTTATTTGTCTAATTACTTAATTAAGAACTTCTCCATCTACTCAGTTTCTCATCAGCTACTTTACTTAAAACCACAGCACTTATTTTTTCTGGTGACTAAATTGTATGCTACAGATGGGAGCAGGAGAAACTGATGTGCCCACGGCTCTTTGTGGGTGCAGGGATTTGATTCTATGACACAATTTTTTGTCATGTGTACTCTTCTAATAATAGTATGTTGAGTGAAAGTCCTTGCTGATCCCAGGTCTACAAGATGTCCAGGTCCTGTTTTGAGCTGCTACCCCTTCACAAAAGCACAAAGTCCTCAATTATATCCTGACACAGGACAGACCAGGAAGGGAATAATTCTGTGCGTTCTTGTATGAGTTCATACAGAAGCACCAAATGAAACCAAGTTCTGCCAAAATAATGAAGAGACATTGACCATTTAATACAAAATAAGATCTCTCAAAATGGCTTTCTCGTGGGTTTTGATTTTTTTTTTTTTGGTTTGGGGGGGGGGGTTTTTTGGGTTTTTTTGTTTTTTTTTTTTATTTTTCTTTGGGTTTTTGGTTGTTTGCTGGGGTTTTTTTTTGTTTGGTTTTTTGTTTTTGGCTAAAACAAAAAAGCACACTTGGAAGAAAAATTTTCACTATAAGCCAAAATGTCTTTCCTGTGTCCAAAACACTTATCTAACAGGAATGAAGTAATGATACTAAACTTGTGTCTGTTCAAGATAAGAATCACAAATTGCACAGCTAGAACATTGGTTTTCAGATGGTCCATTCAGTGGAGTTTGGCTACTCACCAGTTATGTGGTGTTGAGGCAGAAGTGCTGTGCAGTGAAGATTCAGGACAGTGCAAGAGAGAACAGAATTAGGCCCTCATGAAATCTTAATGCATTGTGAAGCTTTTCAGCTCACATTCATACCCCAGCGAGACTGGAAAAAGCCTAGTTCAAAAACCATCTAGCAATGAGAGGATATGGTTCAGTTCTGTTGTGATCTAATGAAAGATGAACCAAGCTTCTTAGAAATCTCATAGGACTTTTACCTCAGTTGTTATAGACAGGTATGTAGATAGTACACCTAAGTTGAAAAAAGAGAGGGAAAGAGAAAGGTCTGGAATTAATTGAATGTCTTCTCTTGGAATAGCCTTATAAAACTCTCATCTGATTATAGTCCCTACAAATCAGAATAAAAAAAGCCTACCTACTAAAACATTAAAAATAAAGATAAACCAAAGATGTTTTAAAGATCGCACCTTGTAAGTGAGGGAATTCCATGAACTTTTGGTTTAGTGGGCTGACAGCCTTTTCTAAATGGCAAATGCTTGAAGGTTCAGTTTTAGGACAGGTTGTTAGTTGCCCAGATTGACTGAGTGCTCCCAGAGGTTGTTTGAGTGCGTGGTTAAGGGCTTGCTGCTCAGACAGGCTATACAGAAACACTCAAAAGACCCTGCGTGCTCTGCCAGGTCCTGCTGATTTATTTATATGAATAAGCCACCAGGCCCAGACTGTGCTCTTTAGACACTACTCATTTGCAGGTGGTTCTGCACATTACTCATTTCTTACAACCACCAAACAAATTAATATTAGCATAGATATGCAAGACTTGTTTTTCTTAAAAGCTGAGCATTCAGTGTTGAGAGGGCTTTGGGGTGTAATCATTGGAAACTAGGGTCCAGACCTGAAAGCTTTTAAGGAAGGGACAGTCATGAGTCTGAATGATATTGCTGACTGTGAAATACAATACTGACTGTGTGAGTACAATAAGATTGAATATCGTGTTTAAGCTGGTGGACATGATGGGGAGGGATTACAGCATAGTTTCTGCATGTAATGACCACATTATAAAGGGTGGAACACAGATGAGTTGGGCTTGGGCCAGTGGCTGCTCCAGAAACTGCCTAGTGATGTGCAGAAAGGATGGAGCATGTTTGACAATCAGTTTTTAGTGCTTTGAAGTTAACCATTACTTGTAGTCACACTGCATATGTTTTTGTCAGCAGTGGACAGGTAACGAGATGCAAGTGTGTTGGGTTTCTCTGTCTTCCATATGCATTATCTTCCCTTTGCTGTGAGTGGGAGTGAACCTAAGAGTAGTCATGAGATGAACTAATTTCCTCCACAAGCTTGAACTCAACTTCCTAAATTAATCCAATATCCAAGTTGCCTTTCCTTCACTGTTACTTTATTTTAATTTGGCTAACTCTGGCTTGCTCGCAAAGATAGGAACACAGCTTCTTCTTAATTGGCTATGACATGCACTGCTACTCTATTTATTTTTTACATCCCAGTTTGGTTGCTTACCAGCTATGAATAGGGCCCTGGATATTTGATCCTGGCTATTATTTTTCCAGTGACAAAAAGACACCAACCACATCTCACTTGCCAAGTACTAGTACAAACTGGCAGTCAATTGACTGTATATAGGAAAGTGTTTTTTGCAGGCAAATCCTGAGTTAGCTCACAAATTATTTATTTATTTATTTTTGTAGTTGGCAGTACCAGATATTGACTGCCAGCCACACTGGGTCCCAGCTGGCCTTGAGAAGACCTGGCCTCCAGAGCCAATTCCCTCTTTGGAAGGATGGACATATTTTTACTTGAGAGAAGTCTGTGAGTCTTGAGTGAAAATGATCACTTTTTTTTTTTCTGTGCTGTATAAGGATGGTACCTATTCAAGTAAGTTTTGGAGAGCTCTGAGTCAGCAAATCCTCAGCAGCTAAGTGTTCTGTAGAAGGACCAGGAACCAAGAGTTAAACATAGCACGTAGGAAGATATATCTCAGGAGATGAACAGTCATTTCTTCCCTAAAATTGGCACAGTATCCAAGGAGGGTAACCTAGGAGGGATTTTGTCATGCCTTCACATACACTGAGCAAGGCATAGGTATAAAATATTGTGGTGAGAAATGTTACCTCTGGATGAGTGTGACAGTGGCGAGGAGGTATTCACAGAGAAATGGTTAGAGTGCAGACTTGAGTCTAGAATGCTAGAGTGCTCTTGAAGAAGGACTGACCCACCACCATGTGTCCAGCTCTCCATTCTCTGTGATGTGCTCACAGGAGTAATTGGAAGTGGGGCTGCTTAAAACCAGCCAGTAAATGCTAGACAATGTGCTTGCTGTTCCAGGATAGCCAGACATCCGCTATTTTCTAGGTAGTTCCATGCCACAGGTCACTTCCCAATTGTCAATGTTCTCCAGCTGCTCTCATTTCACAGGCTCTTCTATGAAATTGCTCCAATAAGGCACTAGAACTGCAGATGCCCTCAGCATTTGAAAGAGGCATCTGCAACATTTGATTTTCTTTTGCTTCCTTCTGCTTCCTTGCCCTGTTATCCCTGGATTCTGCCTCTGCCGGTTTCTTGGTCCTATCCCTGTACCAAGCGCTTTGGCCAAAATGCTCCGATTGTCACTGAAAACCCTCTGCTTATATGCTGAATATCTCTGCATGAGCAGACCTCATTATCATGTGGCAAGAGGTCATTTACATATGCAAATCAGGTTAATGAGAACAGAACTGTAAAAGGCTTCATTCCAGAGGCATTTGCATATCTAGCTTTAGAAATATTTGAGTGCTCTGCCCCTAGCTGTGCAACCAGGACACAGAAGCCCTGGCAGTATGTCTTCAGTGGTGATTATATCCGCAGACAGCTGCCATCCTGGTTTGCAACAGCCACTATCCGAGGTACTGCCTCGTTTGAACACAGAGGGTAGTTGTGTAATGTGCGCTTCTGCACCAGACTACTAAGAAGCAGTTAAGCCTTGGCCCTTATTGGGACAACATGTGGGCTTCTGACAGGTAGATATATGCATTTTAGCATGAAAAATACAATTTCCTACGGTGCTGTCACTAATGCACGCCTGGTGTATGATGAATGAGGAAAACAATGCAGGTACCAGGCACAGCTCTCTAAGAAGAATATATTGTGTGTGACACGACACCACACAAAATACTGACCATGTTTATTCTCTAACTAACTGGGCCTCCAGTCCCCAGAGTAGTACAAGGAAAGATCTCTTTAAGATGTTTGTAAATTACCCATGAAAGAGACCAAATGCCCTTCTCTGTCACAGACAGAACAGGCACCCCCCTCCGGTCCCTCTCTTAGACAGGTTCTGGGCAAGCATGTTAGGTGCCTTCTGAGTGTCTAATTGTGAAGCAAATTTGCATGAAGAGTTCCTTAGAAGAAGCATCTTTTGCTGATCTTTTTTCAGCTTTTTTTGTTTTTTTTTTCAGGAAGAAATATGAATGTTTCTTCACTGTAAAGCTTTCTCAGGTATTGCTGTCTGCCAGGGACTTACTTGCCTGGTTCCAGAGAGGAAAGGCAATTACATCATAATTTCTGAGAAAAGCTACTGATTTGCCCTTTGCTTCTGCCCTGTCCTTCTGATTAAGCTAATCATGTTTCTGGCACATCCCAATGACTAACATCAGAAAAGACAGTCTTGAAGGAGGTAGTTCCCTGCCTTGACACACTACCACAACCTACACAGCTGCCAGGCAAATGCCAGGTGGGCAGCTTCAGAGTGTCTGACACAACCCTTACCACCTGGTAACAGAGGGAGGCTCCTACAAGTTCCTCAGAGCAAGTTATGGATGTCCTGTGCCCTCTATCAGTAGGGAGAACTCTGCACATCTTGAAGCAATTCAGTATGCTTCGTGCATGGTTTTGGTGATGACCTTGTATGTATTAGGCTGGAATGAGCTGGGTGGGACCTTTGCCATCCTCCAAAGAACAAGATCTAAAATGAACTGCACCATTTATGCCCTCATTTTATCTCTACCTCCACTTATTCTTAGGAACATGCAGATAATGGAGAATAATTTACCATAATTCAAATAATAGTGTCCAACAGTTCAACAGTATATCCAGTTACATACGCTACTGTCCATGGTTTTTCTCTCATTTGGCCTTGCACTGCTAACTCTAATGCCTCAGTGTGGGTCAAATTCCATTGCAGTAACTCCTTTGAGTGATTCCTGTGTTGCAACTCTTTGCCTGTAGCTATTCTCAGCAGCTCTAACATGACAGACAAGATGAATTACCTGTGTCTATAGGAGCAAGAATAGCTCCTACACTTTTATGGAGGAGGAACCTGGGACCAAGCTGGTTCCTCCTCTCAGCTGATGGCTATCACAGATGATTCTTTCTGTCCATACACAATACACAGACTCTTTGGCATTGACCTACTTTATGACACATCAGTGGATGAACATCACCATCCAATGAACTGTCTGTTTTTTTCATGGAATTGGTCTGCAGACTGAAGATGAGATTCTCGCACTTGTAATGAAGCACAAATTTACCAGTGTGCTTGAAAGTCCGGATACTCCTTAAGGCCTGTGCACTTACATGCCAGAGGTACAGCCGTTCAGCTGAGCAACCTGTCTTACTGATAGCGCAGTGGGATGTGGTCATGACTTCATCACTGATGGCTCAGAGCTATGAGAATTCCCCCTTGTTTAAGAGCACTCAGGACTGAGCAGTCAGCGTCCCTGCTGTGACCCTAGACTGTCACCTTTGGAAGCTGATCTCTTGGAAAAGCATTCCATCGTTTCAGAGCAGAACTGTTCTCTGTTCAACAGACTCTGCCACACGGGTTTGCTAAGCGAGGAGAAAAGCAAAATACAAATTGCTAAAATAAATACCTGTGGGACTAATGAAAGTTGATGCCTTTTTTCCATATTTGAATTCTTCGTTTCAACTATGGAAATTCAAATTTAAGTAGCTCAAACTTGCTGTCTTTGTTGTTTCTGGAGGTGTGTCTTTGTTTCTCTGCATATCCCCTTTCCATTACACTCACGTTTAAAGCTTCTCACACAGAATACAATTTGCCTCCTTGTACAGGGTGAGATCAGAAGGCAGAGATTCTGTTTAGTAAACTACGGTTTAGGAGGTGTTCTGTTTTACATAAGCAATAGCTTAAAAGCAGCCAAACCAGAACGGCAAAGAAAAAGTAATCATTTCTAGGAAAAGGGAGCAGCCCTCTCATTATAATTCATTTGTTGGAAATATATATACAGATTTTTTTTTTAAAAGTATTAATACTAAACAGTTTTTCACTCAGCTACTTTTCAGATTGATAATATGGCTTCCATATTTCGCTTAAAATCCACCCTTCCCATCTTAAGAGCACTGAACTGATTTTATTGCCAATTCTGAAAAGTGTTAACAGGAGTAAATCACCCCTCAAATTACTGCTGTTGTTCCCTTGCCCTGAGCCAAATTCACTGCTAAGCACCTCTGACCACACAGCCCATATAAATGTTCATAATAGAGGAAGCCCTCACATCTGCTTATTCTCACAGAATTAGGAAAAAAAACCTTACAAAAACCTGTCACTGTAGTTTTTGATACATATACACATATATATTTGGTTATAGCTTACTTCTTCATACCATATGCTCAATATTCAGAAGAAAGATTAAAGTCAGATATGCAGATGCCAAAAAAAGTGCCTAACATCAAGGAAAAAAAAAAGAAAAGAGGGAAACTAAAGCCATTTGGTGGTGTCAATTTTCATTGTGCACTACATTGTGGGAGAGCTTTTGAACTCTGCTATGGAGGAGCTTTATTAGAAACCAATTCTTCTCAGACCTCTGGAGGTCTAGTCCTATACAACAGTAAGCCAGGTGCCAAAACGAAAGAGGGAAATAATATAGAAGTGTGTTTCTAAGGTATGAGCCAAACACAGTGAACTGCAGCAAGCAGAACTGCTACCAATGAGTCTAAAATATTCCTGCAAGAAATGAAAGATGTTTCTTACTTTTTTCCATCTTCTATATTAATCTCCCCTATTTTATTTTTCACTTGTAATATCTCCCTTATTTTTGCCGCTCCTGTGATATTCTGTTCCTTTTCTTCCTTCATCTTTTGCTCTTCTGATGTCCCCTATTTCTCCTTCCTAATTCTTGTCTCATAGTCTTTCTCTGTGCCATGCTTTCCTATTCTCTGTATTTACCTCCTTTCCTTGCTCCCTCTGACTTAGAGTGGCATAAGTTCATGTAAAATCTTCACAATGTAACTATGTACTTCAGACAAAAAAGTGAAGCAGCAAATTACTTTGTATTGTATTAGCTGGAATTAGTAAGCACTGTTACAGAATTTCAGCTCAAAAGAAGTACCATCACTTAGGTATCTGGAGAGTTGGGAGTTTCATTTCGTTTTCAGCACTATGCTTTGCTCAGTCTTTGTTGTTAGACTGACAAAGCGACCTGGTTGAAAATGAAATGATTTCAAAAACTGTGAAATACTGCATGACATAACGGCCAACATAAACCCATCATTCTCTCTGTTTACATTGGTACTGATTCTTAACAGCATGCTGTTAACTCAGCATAAAGCTCTGCTGCTCTAATTCAGGTACAAGGACAACTCTTTTACAGCCGATCATGCTCTGTCCCTATAAAGAATTATTATATCAATCTAAACTGGCATGTAAGTTAATGCTCACCCCTCAGCCGCTTAAATTTACATTGCGACCCACAGACTTTTCATCTACCACCACTGAGAATCATAACCCCATGATCACTACACGCACTTCCACGCTATCCCAAGAATCAATGGCTGCTACAGTATTATACATATTGTCAAAGCCAGTTGCTTGTCAATTAACCCAATACGACAACTGCATGAAGGATTTGAATAAGGAGCATCATATTATGCTGTGTGGTTGATAAAGTGAAAATGCAGGCACCAACAAGGCTTACCATTTGGCCTGATACCACAGCATCCATCTCTCTGAATGGAAGTTATTTATGCTCCCACTGAATTATGGCTTGTATTCAAATACTGGCAAGGATGCAATGAACAAAAAGTGTAACATCTACAGTATGCTGTGGTTGTCTACAGCTCTTGGGGATCTCTTAAAAGGGTAATTTCTCCTTCAGGAGCATGGCTGTCAGTCCATGTTAGGGGGGGATCCTTTTCATCTCAGACAAAAAGGTGCCACTGAAAAAATTACAGGAGCAGACGTGTTCTTCAGCACATACATGTACAGTGCAAAGAGCACCTTTCACAGTGCTGGCTAAGCAGAAGCTCTACTAATTAGAAAGAATTCCGACTTTTATAAAGTAAAGCAAGCTTTTTTCTCCATCAGGAAAACCAAATGAGCTGATGAGAATAATGAAGTGCACCACATTGACAAATGAGTTGAATCTGAACACTGTACGAGAACTGAGCTCCTTTATAATTTAAAACAACAAAACTGCCCCTGGTACGACGAGATGCCCCAGATACCATCAGTATAAGCACAGAGAACAACTGTTGTCCCAGTTAACAGCAACTGCACTGGTTTCTCCAGCTGGAAAGTTATCTCCTGCTCTTAAGCAAACTGGTGATCTCTAAGTTGTGAGTGAGAGAAAGAGAAATCTTTCCCTTTGAAGGGCTACAAACAAATGAGACACAGTAAGTTTAAAGGGTTCCTGCAATGTTTAGCTCACACTTAGGCTCTGTGTCAAATAACTTGTTACCAACTTAGCCATGATAGAATGTTTCCAATAAGAAATATTCCAATGGGAACAACTTGGTTCAATAAACCTCAGTAGCACCTGTGGAGCAAACCTGTGTCATGGTGCTCCTGCACTAGCCAGTCATGATGCACATCACAGAAAGAGAGGCTGTTGAGTGTCTTTCCATTGCTTACCTCAAAGGAAAGTCAGAAAAAAACCATGGGTCAAGACCTAAAATTTGCTAACTGAGTATCTACACAGGCATTGTGAAAAACACACTACCATTGAACTCAGTAATGTTTCAGGCTTCAGATCGACTGGAGACATCGGTGCCCACATCCGCCGCCACTTAAGGCAGCAGAAGCACTTCTACTGGTTTTAATACCATAGTCTATAAGGTTCCATAACAGGTTTTCCTTCTTCATCACTCTCTCCCACAAAATAATTTTTGGCTCATGATGTTTTAGTCCCACTCTTATGAGTGCACTGTTTCAAATTCTTGATAGTTCACATATGAATACATGATATAATAAGCTCTATTAGAGCATACAAAGGCAACTTTCAAGTCCTGAACATTCTCAAAATTTGGGAGCTCCCTAGATTTGAGAATTTGGCTTGGTACTGCAGGACAACAAACCAAAATGTTTGTCTCTGAACTCCCTATGCCCACAGGTGTCCAAGGGTGAAGCCTCATAAGAATCACATATCTTCAGGAAACAGGTAGCATAAAGACCAAAGAACTTTAACAAATGAGAACAAAACTGAGACTTTGGCTTTATAAAAATGTGGCTGATTTAATAGGACAGGACCTTTCTGAAAGAGAGGCTAAAATGAACCCTCTTTGCCTCTGCCTTTTGCTCAATTCTTAAACTAAGTTTACAGCAATCTATGTAGTCCTTCACTCCTGTTTAGAGTTCAGATGATTTTGTACATACCAAGGATGTATTTTATTGAATATTGACTTACATGTTGTGCAACATGCTTAGTCCTGGGGTAAATGGAGCCTCTGAAAACGAGGCTGCTGCGGAAAACTGGAAGATTCACAGGGACTGTAGGCTGCATCTTTGAAAAGTGTTGCCATGGTTGCAATGGAACAAACCTACCCCTTCCTCTGGTTCTACCACAGAACTTGGAGCCCGTGATGAGGTCGATGTTGCAACCAGCCAAACAAGGGGGCACAAGGGAGTGGGAAACAGGACTGTAGAGAGATTTGGGAGGTCGGTGCATGGGTGCCCCAAACTGTGATGTTAGCAATGCAGCCCTCTGAGAAAGGATGACCTCTCCTCTCAAACCATGTGGCGAATATCTTCTAAAAGGTGAAGAGTACTTGTAGGAGTCTGTGTGTAGGTGGGGATTGTTAGCCTGACCATGATGAGGTCAGGAATCAAAACTGTTTAGAGATAGATGAATGTTCTCATGGTAAAAAGTAGGAAAGGAAGATTTTTTTTAATAGGTATGGAACAATGTAAGAGGCTCTCTGCTGATGATGGAGAACTAAGATAAGAGAAAGTAAAGCTCTGTAAACAATCATCTCTTCCACTTGGTAGATTCTGTATGAAGATGCCTGAGCAAAAAAAGGGCTGAAAAACTCCTGAAGATCTCTCCCATGGCAAACTGTGAAAAGCTACAGCATGCTACAAACAGCTAGAGAAAATGGCCTCTCTCCTAGTATAACACAGCCTTCAAGTAAGATACTAACCTGTAAAAGTCATAAATTACTTATTTTTACAGAAATCATCCAGGCAGAAACATATACTTAGCCACCAAAACTACACTTCCTTGAAACAACACAAGAATAAATACACACCTTGATTTTGCAGAGAAAACCACCATGACTCCATGTAAGTGTAAATAGTGTAAGCAGTAAGTAATAATGCTTGTTTGTCTCACCATAAAATATATTGGAGAGATCTGAGCAGAGAAACAAGTGCTTGTGTAAGCTGCACAAGTCTTTTTATCCCTGTCTCAAGTATTACCAGGCTATAAAGAATCAGGGACACAAATATTGGGAGAGCTAAAATAAAACAATACCAATGATGGTCATAATAATACATTTATGTTTCTTTTCCTTTCAGTTCCAGAGCTGCTACAGCACACAACATAAGTTTCTGCTGCAAATAAGAGGGCCAATACCAGACTTTTTTCCTTTTAGATGAAAGCAAAAATTCTTACTTGACTTGTGGAACTGGAGCTTTGCAGGATTTCTAACACAGAACATCAGTATTGCAGAACAATCATGAGAGCTGACAACACTGTATTATGAAAAGTACATTTAGAAAATGAGTAAAAATTGTGTACCAGCATAAATCACAGCTACACCTTGTTCAAAAAAACCCAATGCTCAATGTCAAAAATGGGCAGAACTCCAAGTAAGATGTGTACTTGGAAATTAGTGGATGAAATTTAATATATAAGGGAAGAAACACTGCGCAGGGGAGAAGATGGCTCAGGGAGGGGTAGCATTCACACCAAAAAAAATTTCCCATTTAGTTGAAATCCCCAGAGAAGTAATGGCAAGTGATAGCTATCCACGGACAGCTTTTGGCTGGCTCACCTGAAATCATGTTGGCAGAACATACACAAGGCTCAACTCTGCTGAACTGACAAGCCAGCTCGTGCAGGATCACAGCCTGAGCAGGCTCAGGCGAGTTTCATGGCATTTAGGGGAACACTTGTGTGTGCTTTCGGAAAGGTGCTCAAGGCTTCAAAAGGCAGGCGATACCTCAGCCCCTGCTCCTGAGTGTAAGTCTATGAGATATCAAACGAGGGCCATGGGGTACCATGGCCCTCGGTATGCAACACCCTCAGGCAGCATGGCCCCTGCCCAGGTTCAGCCTGTTTTTCTGGAGAAATGACACTGAAAAGGGACCTCGCTAATATGCGTAAGTATCTACAGGTGGGGTTGCCAGTAAGATGGTACCTAGTGGTGCCAGCCATGAGGACATGAGGCAATGGGCAGAACCTGATGCACAAGAAGTTCCACCTGAGCATGAGGAAGAACTTCTTTACCGTGCAGGTGACTGAGCACTGGAACGGATTGCCCAGAGAGGTTGCAGAGCCTCCCTTGCTGGAGATACTCAAGAATGTCTGGACACAGACCTGTTCCATGTTCTGCAGGATGATCCTGCCTGAGCAGGGAGGCTGGACCAGATGACCCACTGCGGTCCCTTCCAACCTGACCCATTCTGTGCCTCCGTGATCCTTTATTCAGCACAAAAATAGACTTCTCCTCCTTTTTTACACCTCCTTCGTTCCCAACCAGCACAGCGTTTCTAACGCAGAGATGTCGAAGGGAGGTGAAGCCAAGGCCTGCCGGGGAGGGCTGGCTCGGCAGGACAAACCAGGCTCTGGAAGGGGCATGGAGCACCCTTGGGGAGCAGGGCTCTGGAAGGAGCAGGGAGCACCTATGGGGAGCCGGGCTCTGGAAGGGACATGGAGTGCCCATGAGGAGCCGGGCTCTGGAAGGGACATGGAGTGCCCATGAGGAGCCGGGCTCTGGAAGGGGCAGGGAGCACCTATGGGGAGCCGGGCTCTGGAAGGGGACGGGAGCGCCCACGGGGAGCGGGCTTTGGAAGGGGAAGGGAGCGCCCATGAGGAGCCGGGCGCTCTCCCCCACTCCGCCGCCCTCCCCCCACACCCCTCCCGCCTTGAAAATCAAAAGCCAGAACATTTGCAAAAAATAAAAATAAGAAGAAGTGCTCTCCCCCACGTTAATTGCAATGCAAAGGGAGATGTTGCATTACGGATCCTGCCCGGGCTGTGCTGGGCTCTAATGAATGCGCCGAGCCTTTGATCTGGGTGAGTCAGTCGGGTTCAGTTGTGCCGGAAGGTTAGTTGCACATCCTGGCTGATCTGAAATTCGATCAGCAGAGGGGGCAAAGAAAAAGAAAAGCATTTTAATGGGAATCAATAGAGGATCATAGGGTCCTGGAAGGAAATAGGTGTTGATTAAAGATGCTGTGTGGGTTTTGTTGGCTTTTT
>WBMV01006537.1:1418943-1550056 GCA_013396655.1 Campylorhamphus procurvoides | reverse complement strand
GGAGCCGGGCTCTGGAAGGGACATGGAGTGCCCATGAGGAGCCGGGCTCTGGAAGGGACATGGAGTGCCCATGAGGAGCCGGGCTCTGGAAGGGGCAGGGAGCACCTATGGGGAGCCGGGCTCTGGAAGGGGACGGGAGCGCCCACGGGGAGCGGGCTTTGGAAGGGGAAGGGAGCGCCCATGAGGAGCCGGGCGCTGGAAGGGGCAGGGAGCGCCCATGAGGGGCTCGGCTCTGGAAGGGGCAGGGAGCGCCCATAGGGAGCAGGCTTTGGAAGGGGCAGGGAGCGCCCATGAGGAGCGGGCAGCAGGGCCCATGTGCCCGGCGGGCGGCATTCCCGGCTGGAGCCGGCTCCCCGCGGCCGCTCCACCCCTGGCGCTCTTGGAGCGACCCCGAGCCCCGTCCCGGGTCCCGCGGGCCGTGACCGAGTATTGTTTCCCTGGAGAAGTGCCGGGGGGTGGGGGGCTGGAAGGGGGATCTGCCCGCAGCCGCTCCACGTGCATCAATAGTTGTCAGTAACATCAAGCTGACGTCATCCCCGGGTAAAAAGATCTCTCTTTTGTTCTCATTCCCTCCCACCACTTCTCCCCGCCCCATGTACACGATTTGTTTAAAAATAAATAAACACCAAAAGCAGCCCGGCAGAAACGAGAGAGGGCAGGCTGGAAAACAGCTTTCCCAATCACCCGTGTGTTTGTGTTCCAGGGAGGCAGTCAGCAGACCGAGAGTTTGTGCAATGCTTCAAGCTACAGCGCGCAAATTTAAAGCAGTAGGGTCCAAAGGATAACTCCCGTTCTTTCTGCGCTGCATTTCTGTGCCTGAGCTGTTTACTAGTGCATTATTAAATAAGCGCAAACCATTCGTCTCCCTCCCCCCAAGTCAATGTGTTTTTTCTCCCCCACCCCGCCCGCCCCTTTCCTGCCTGCTGCTGAGCCGCAGGGATTCGTGATATTCGACATGAAGGGGCAAACCTGTTCTGTTGCAGTCACAGTGTTTTAGAGCTAAACTTTCCGGGCACGTTTTCACCGCTTAGGAAATACCTAGCTGGAAGGTTTTGTATATGTTGCCTGACTTTACGTGAAAAAGAGGGAATTACAATCGTGTTGAACATTTTTTAACTCAGAGGGAGGTGAGTCAACTTCCTACACAGGCTTGAATCACCCGCCCTGCACATTGCAATAAAATCAGGCCCCTCTTCCTTCCATGCGTTCATGCACACATGCACACACAAAAATGGGGACTGCAGTTCAAGAGCAGGGAGAAGAGCTGCTGGCAGAAAGCTGAACATTCCTGGCATGAGTATATGCTGGCTGTCATCATAGAAAGAGGGCATTGCTGAGCCACGGCAGTCATGTTTTTATCCAAATGGGAAACCTTCTGATCAGTTCAAGTTTCTTGTTGAGTTACCATTTCTTCTGGTTTTGCCTTCTGACATGGCTCTTGGCTCTCTCTAGCTGCTGCTAAAGACTTCAGCATAATTCAGAACTGTTGCTGTTAATCGTGTTACAGTGGTGTGTGCAAGTCCCATGGAGAGCATGAATTCAGGCAGATACTCATTAACAGGCAGCTTTTCAAATGGGGAGACAGAGTGGGAGGAAAAACCTCACCGATGTAAGGCCAAGAAGGTTTCCTGACTGCCGGGTAACTGTAGAGTGTGTTGTCTCAGCATGTGCTGTTTGAACATCCTTATCAATAGCTGAATTGCAGTAGCAGTGATGATTTCCATTCTGAATAAGAAATAGGAAACACTTGTTCTATCTTTATAGTTTTAGCCCAATGATTATTTAAACAAAAAATGTTTTGGTGCACATTTTTGGGTGTTCTGGCAAACACTTGTCATAATTTGATCCCAGTTGAATTAAACATTTATTTACTCCACTGTGAGATCTGGTCATTTTAAGATCATTTTTTTTTTTCCTTTAGAGGAATGATGGTGAGGCATAGCTACCAAGGCCAAGTTTGGCATTAACAGATATGGAGGTAGTATCAATGAATTTGTATAATGTCCTTTCTTCTGCACCTGGCAGGAAACACCAAAACGATGTGCCAGCCCTGCATTAGTGGCTGAAATTTGATTTTTGTCTAAGTGTTTGGCCATCTCTCTACATCTATATCTAATCTATATCTATCTTAGTCAATCTTTATTTCAGTGGTCTTTGGAGAAAACTGGTGGAAAGACAGTGTTAGACAACACAACAATTTGAGGATGACTGTTTTATAACAGTATGAGGATTTATTGTCCTGTTAGAGGTAATTCATTTATTTTAAAATTGTGATGACAACAATAATAAATTCTCTATTTTCTGTTAGACAAAATGCAATAGAATATGGAATATAATAAGTGTCATTGTCACTTATTATGCTGCAAATACATGGAAGACAATGGAAGGTCAGGCATCTAATTAGCTCTTCTAGGTTTGTGCTCATGGAAGGTACCAGATTAATAGCCTAGGAGAATGTCAGAACAGGTACAATCATGGGATCTTTCCCACACCTTACCTTACTCGTCACTGCCTCAAACCATTTTTGGGATAGACCACAATTATACCCGGAACCTGCATAGACTTGTGTTCTTAAATTTATTTGTAGAGCTAAGTCATTAGTACTAAGAGGCTGTGGAGACCTGAGAGGCTGCAGAGGCTGAGCTATCTGCTGAGAATGCTAAGAAAGCTGTGAATTATTCAATTTTTATGTGGATACTTGTGAAATAACACTGGAACATTTCATATAAGCCAACATTCAGCAGATTACCTGCTTCCATCCTGGCCTAGATTTGATCTATGAATGAATGGCTCTCAAGCCCTTAAAAATGCCCTGGGCAATCCTGTTCTATTATCTCCGCCATTGTTTTTCCATCCAGATACCACAGGGATGAACACAATCAGCGGAGAAAATGAAAATCAAATTGCCTACCAAGAGCTGACCATATGGGGCAGCTGGTTGCTGCTTCCCAACCCCCTGCCTGATGTCTCTTCCCTGTCTCTGATGATGTGAGACTGAGTGCTAGTCAGTCCCCGTCACCTCTTCCAAATATGTTTTTATGCTGCAGACAAGCAAATTTCCTCAGGTTTTACATTTTCTGAAAATTTATCCTCTTTTCCCCCCAGTTTCCTTGGGCCTCTGCAGGCTAAAACTCTTTGTTTGGTGTGCCCCGCCTCTACCCCCCCGCCCCCCCTCCCGCCTACTTGTGCTCCCTTGAATATGAACGCTGGGCCTAGAAATAAGGAAAGGAGGCCAAGAGGAAAATATGTCTCACTGAGACTTGCCAGATATCCAAGTTGCATGTGGAGAGACAGAGTTTCAGCTCATGTGTCTGGCTCGGACGCCAGCGTAGACCATTAAACATCCTGTTGCCTCTCTTGTGCTGGGCAGGCAGCACAGTTCCTAATGCTGACACCTGGAGGGGCTGGAAGGGTTGGAGGAGTGGGAGTTACTGCTGTGTTGAGCCGAGGTTTATATGGTGGGTTATTTGTGATGTCTGTGCCCAGGGATGCGTTTTATGCTACATCCGAAGAATGAGGACACTGACAGGAGGAGAGGTGTCTGCAATCAAATGCTATCACTTTTCAGGTAGAGGAGCACAGTGCAGGTTTCCCCTTGCCAGTTTGTCCCCTTGGAATCTCTGGCCCTTGATTTCTGCAGGATTCTGTAACAGTGATTGGTGATAAGTTATTATTATTGTTGTTGTTTTTATATATATGTATATATGTTTCTCCCCTCCCACCTCCATTGCTTCATGGCAGTTCACAAGGCCCAGTAAAAACTGGATCCTACTGTGCGTGGCACTGTGTAAAATGTGGTTCTGTGTCCTGCCACCCAAGGAATTTACAGTCTGAATAGACAAGGCCAACAAGGGCACGAGACAGAGGCATACAGCAAAAACCCCCAAGCAACTACCAAACAAAAATCCCCATGTACTGACTTCCAGACTGTCTGTTTCTTGACGGTTCCAGAAAAGGGTACAGTGTAAAATACCTGTGTTACTAGATAAAAACACCCTCTTCCCCTCGGCAGATTAACAAAAAATAACAGGAGAAGTGCTGAGGTGTGTCTGCCATGGTACCTTAACACATTTGCTGTGCTTCATTGTTCTCAGTCATTGTTCTCAGATCATGGAGCACGAAGATTGTGTAATACTTCTGACTATTCTGGGACACCTAGTTTAGCACAGTTACTCTCAGTGGGGCGAAGAAGGAACTCTGCAGCAGCTTTAGCTGAGAGTGGTTTACATCTCTTGGTTTGTGTCCTGACTTTCAGTAATCTTGGAGAACTTGAGGATATGTATACATTCATCGGTCTGGCAGTTTTGAAAATGTGAATGTTATAAAGGTTAGTCATATGTTTTTATATGTGTGTTTGATCTGTAATTTATTTTGTACAATAGAACTATTTTTGCAACATTTGCAATACAAACACCACTTCATTCTACTGATGGGAGGTAGCTAGCAGCATGTGCCTCAAATAAAAAAAAAAAAAGTACCAAGTCTCCTGGTTTCTCCTGTGCTCTGATGGAGAAGCCATAGAGAGATAGAAGAGCAATTCCAGATTCTGTGCTGCAAGTGCTTTCCTTTCCCACCGGCTGGCTACATCCATGCGTGTAGAGCTTTTGATTAGATCTGCTGTTTTGCCTATGGCAATCTTCACTGCAAACGTCCTTTGTCTATACATCATTTGACCATCTATACATGATAAGATTGCCACCTTTTATTACAATAAAAACAGGAGCTTTCTTCTCAATAAGCTTTGCTCCTTCCTCAGCTCTCCAACCACCCCTAGGGGAAGTGAGAAGGACAGGAAAACTTTGAAAAACCTTTCACCTTTTTTTTCTCCTTGGAAGAGTGTGGAAACAGTTTTTGTAAAAACCAAGGTAGACATTTATAAAAGGGGACTTGCCTGGGTGGCATAAAAATGGAAACTTGGTAAAGTAGGTTCATGTAAATATACACTCACACAGTCCACTGAATTGGTAATCTCACCTTTTTCTTTTTTTTTGTTCCCCCTGTAAATATAAAATTATATCTGTGTATGTCTTAGTTTACATATTGCTTTCAATCTTTATTACTTTTTACCCTGTTACTTTTAACATCAGGGTCTTGGAGCATTACAATGCCCTTCAGCATTAAAAGCTTCCTTTTTCACTACGAATGGACTTGTACTGCAACTTGGCAAGTTCCAGTGTACTACATGAGAATGAATAAAGATGTTAACCTATGGAAAATGTGAAAAGAGAAAGGCAGTAGACATGAATAAGCAAATAAATAACCACATTTTCTTTTGAATATACAAAATATACTGAGGATCACATCTCTAAAAAACCATGTCTGCTGAAAAAGACGTGTTTTTGTTTTTTTTTTGTCTGAAAGCAGATCACACATCTGCTTGTGTCTGGGTACTTTAAATAGTCAATGTAAGCAGTCTCTTTGCTTTTACTCTACAATTAGACTTTGGACTAGGACTGAACCATATGTGATATGCATTCCCTTGAAAAATACCACTGTATGGAGGAACCTAGTAATACAGCAAACCCACAAATGCAGCTGTGTATTGGGACAGTTGCAGAATCAGGGAGTGTAAACATGGAAATTAACTCTTAGGCCAGGTTAGTTCAGCTTCCTGTGAGTGCACAATTATTCACTACAGTTTGCCACTGAGTGCTTTACCTTCTCAAGTTTCAAATGCTTTGCTTGGTGGCACTTCATCATTCATTCTCCATTTGAAAATTACCTGCTTGACTGAGTCATGTGGTTTCTGAGTAACTCTGATACTTTGTCCAAATTTTGTTCTTTAGTTTCATCCCATTGCATTTAGCTGTACCACTGCATGTTGGCATCCAATAAATTCCTTTTCATTCTCTCTGTTCATCTTTCCTATATTGCTAGGCAGTGGTTGTTTTGCCCCTATGTCATGGTTTAACATGGCAGGCAGCAAAACACCACACAGCCGTTCCCTTACTCTCTCTCCCCCAGTGGGATGGGGGAGAGAATTGGAAAAAAAAGGTAAAATTAGTGGGTTTAGGTAAAGATGCTTTACTAGGATGGAAAAAGATGGGAAAATATTAATGTTAATAGAATTAGAATGTACAGGTGATGCACAATGCCACTGCTCCCCACCCACTGACCGATGCCCAGCCAGTTCCCGAGCAGTGGCCCCCAGCCATCCTTCCCCTTAGCTGATATTCTGAGCTTGACACCATATGGTGTAGAATATCTCTCTGGCCACTGGGGGTCAGCTGTTCTGGCTGCGCCCCCTCCCAACTTCGTATGCCCCCCACCCTATTTAGTTGTTGACAGGACAGCATGAAGAGTCCTTGCCCACTGCTTAGTAACAACTAAAACACCAGTGTATTACAAACATGATTATCCTAAATCCAGAACACAGCCCTACACCAGGTATTGGGAATAAAATTAACTCTATCCCAGCCAAGACCAGGACAATTTGTTACCTAGATTAATAAGTCAACTCCCTTCTTTATCTAATCAGTTCTTTTGCTCTTTGAAACCTTTTCCAGCATACTGGCATCCTTCTGTTATGGAGGTATCTAGAAGTGGATGTAGTATTTCATAGAAGTCTTCCCAGATGCACAGACAATAATTTTCCTCTTCTGACATTATTCCACTGCATATGCAGCCCAAAATTGCATTGGTCTTTTAAACTGATGTATCTCCTTGAGAACGCATATTCGATATGTTGTTCACTGTCACACATAGATATTTTTCCTTGCAGATGCTTTCCAGGTTTTACGTTTTCACAGACTATCCATGGTTCTGATTATTTTTCCTCAGTGTATTATTCTACATTTTTCCATGTTGAATCTCATTTTATTGCCTGCCTACATATCTAACCTTGTTAGTTTCCATTTATATTATTGCTATCCTCTCTGACATTTGCAAGCCTCCTGGTTTATTGTCATTTGTGAATTTCATTAATGTGCTATTTACCTCCTTTTCCAGATCATTAATTGAGATATTAAATAAGAACGTACCAAAAACACCCCTGCAGCAAACTAGCTCAATACCTCACCTTCCATCATTACCTGCTGCTTACACTCTTTCGTCCACCTTTCCCATCCAGGTCACAGGACTCAGCTTTGAGTCCATTTCAATTAGATTTTTCTAAGAGACTCATTTCAGTTTTTAAAGTGTTTCATAGGATTTAGCTTCATGACCTCTTCTCCTTTTCCTTTATAGTACAGGTGGGGACTGATGATGCTTCTTCCCTGTGTTTCCATAGATATCAATAATGAATTAGACAGTGATATGGGGAAACGAATGGCTGCTTTTGATTGATTAACCTGGAATGCACCATTGTTTCTAGTCTTCATATTTTGTTTTTTATTTATGCACTTTAAAGGTGTCGTAATTTTGCTTTTGTTGTATCCTGATGGGTGAAGCTTTGTTGCTTTTCTCAGGCTTATGTTTGCATATGACCACTGTTATTTACCTTATTTACTTTGGTCATCTGTGAAACCCTTTGTTTTATGATGATGTGCTTCTCTTTTCTCTGCAGATTTCATCTAGCTTTGAACATCAGAAACGGTGTCTTCATTATCTAGATAAAATAAACTCTCTGACTGAGTTAATTTTTATTTTTGTTATTTTTTATGCTGAAAGATCACGTGGTACAAAGTGTTCTTGAAACTGCCTCTAACATCATTTTCTCCTCACCTCTCCTTCAAGTGGCATGACTGGAAGACTACTGGAGTGGGAAGAGATCCATTCACTTTGGTGAGTTTGGGGTCAGGCCCTTAAACCCTCACTGTCCTAGTTCACTGTAACACCCAGGGAGAGAGGAGGCCTTCAGGATTATTTCTGAGGTGCTTTTGGTGTGTACTGCCTCTGGCATGATCTCCCGTGGCAGACATATTCCCAGGTGCTGCTCTGTGTTTCACGGCAGCAGCTGGCCAAAACAGATGTGTGTTGCCAACAAGTGTTTTGGAGAAACAGCTTTTTGCTGTTATTTAAGGATTGGTGTCAAAACTGTGCTGTAGTAGGAATGTTCTAAGAGCTGCATGGTTCAGTAATGCCACTGTGAATTTATCACCTAGTGATTGCCTGTAAATAATATTTAATGGTCAGACAGGTTTTGGCAGCCAGGATTGTGGAGGGGAGGGAAGTGCAAGGGGCAGGAATGAGGAGAAATGCTATGAAAAATGTTTTCCCTCTTTTCTTTCCCTGAATCTGCTTTTTGTCTGGTGACTGATGCAGAAATCAGCCACAGAAAAAAACACTTCACATAGGGACAAGGCACCCTAAAAACCTCACCATCTTCTTTGGTTTCTCAAAATTCCTTCTACTGTAATCCGGTGTCTCACAGCTGCTACTTTTCCTTCCTTTTCTGTTCTTAGCCATGCTTTCTCTTTCCACTGCTTTTATTGTCATGGCCCTGCGTTGTCCTTATACCAAAAGAAACCCCTCTCTGATTGGCTTTTAGTGAAGGTAGACTGTGATTCCAGAATTATATTTGAATTGACAGAAGAGTAAATACGAGTCCACATTTAGGGCCATAACTTGATAGAAAAAGGAATTATACTTGGAAAAAATATTCCAAAGCCATCCACGGAGGCAGGCATATCTAAATTTCCTTGAGAAACTAATTTCTTGGCTTGGAAGAAGCAAGATTCAGTTAGCCCTGTTTGCTTTGGAGATGTTGAATTTTCTGAAATCAATCTCAGTCACTTTCATTGAAAGAAGAGGAAAATCTGTGACTGACCTTTTATCCACTGATATGAAAAGATCCATAATGACACTGGACAATTACAGTTTTGAGGAAAGGAAGCCATGAGGGCAGGTAATGTGTGCTGAAAAAGTTGTGTGCTGATCTCTGGTTTTGTCTGTATGTGTAAGATCCTGATCTTAATGTACTTGTTACAGTTTCCCCATCTGGAAACTAAAATGACCATAGTGTCTCTCTGTCTTTCCAGGACTATGACAGACCTAGAGCTAAGCATATTTTCTGACATAAAGCTATGGAAATAAATAGTATTGTCATTATTCTTTTTGAATGCCTTTGGACACTGTCTATGTTTCATAATTCTGTCAGTGACACCTGATTTAACAGCTGCTGAGTATCCATTGCTTGTGTTGAGTTCAGCTGGAGCTGAGAGACTCAGCACTGATCTGATTCACAACGAGGTGGTGGAAAGGCATCCAAAATGCTTTTTCTGCTGTGGTGCTCCAAAGGCATCCGTTGTGCAGCCCAACCTTTTTTTTCTCCTCAACTTTTTAAAAGCAAATAACTGTATGAGCTATAAACAAAAATGTAGACTATGGACCTTTAAAATATTTGTAATAAAACATTTTCCTTTTTTGTGAAACCAAACCTCTGTATTTTGATATGGAGTAATGATAGAGGCCAATGGGAGGACAGGGTGAGGTAGGCAGGGGTGGAAGGGATAGCTTAGTTACTGAGTACTAAATCTCTACTAATCTTCAAAGCAAGATATAACTCAGGATTTTTCTTCTGTTTCTTTGCAAGCGAAGGCCATTGTGTTTCCATCCTTGGCTGTGTCAGCAGTGATAGCCCTTTTTTGCAGCATTGATTGTTGACTTCCCCTGACACCATATCACAACCCATTAGTGCTGAAAACTGACAAGCCCAGCTGCAACAGCAAAATGGCAAGTTTAAAAGAAAATATACAAGGGACAGGCACAGAATGCTATTAGTATGAAAAAGTAGTGGTTTTTTGTCTTAATTCTGTAAAGGTCAAGAATGCAAATATTTTTTTCTCTTGCTAACAACAACTTGTGTATTTTTTGAATAACACAGTCATTCTCTCTGTGGTTTTTTTTGGTGGTTTTGTGTGGTTAGTTTGTTGGTTTTGGTTTTGTTTTTTTTCTCTTTTATTTTAATTCTAGTTGTAATGTGGGTTTTACAAAAGCAACCATGTTGAGGTGAGTGAAAAACAATGCTTCCTTTAGGAAGCTTTCAGAGAGTATTCTGCTTATACATATGTATGGAATACAAGGCTTTTTGTAAGGCAGAGACATTTCAGAGAAATTAATGGCTCAGCAGTTTCTGGGCACTGAGATCAAGCTTTCATCATCAAGCTTTGTGTTATCTGTAGAACAGGATTCCTCTTTCTTTCTTTCTTTCTTTCTTTCTTTCTTTCTTTCTTTCTTTCTTTCTTTCTTTCTTTCTTTCTTTCTTTCTTTCTTTCTTTCTTTCTTTCTTTCTTTCTTTCTCTGTCTTTCTTGTTTCATCTAGAGTTGTATGGTGGTGTCAGCACTCTGGAAGGTACAGTAACAGTAATGTCAAATGTTCCTTCTGATTGTACTTAGAGGGATAATGGGGCTTGAGCAAGGGCAGATAACTTTTCAAACCAGTGCCAAGGTCCCCATTTGATATCAGTCAGAAGGCAGCATGTATGTTTTGCTCTGTCAAAGGCCAAGGAACACTGCAACCTAACAAGTAAGCCCAACTCAACCCAGCTTGTTGCTAATGGTTATGTAGCAGCAACAGCAAAGGACAAACAACAGTGGGAAACTGGTGAGATACATTAAAACTTTTTGTCATCTGAGAAAAGGCTGAGGGAGCTGGGTTTGTTTAGTCTCAAGAAGAGGAGGCTCAAGGGGAACCTCATCGCTCTCTACAACCACCTGAAAGGAGCTTGTAGGGAGGTGGGGCTGGTCTCTTACTGAGCCTGCAGTGAGAGGACAAGAGGAAATGGCATTAAGATGAGGCAGGGGAGATTTGGATTAGATATTAGAAGAAAATTTTTTCACTGTTAGAGTGTTCAGCATTGGAGTAGGTTGCCAAGGGAGATGGTGGAGTCACGATCCCTGGAGGTGTTTAAGAGGCACCTTAGTGGTTCAGGGGTTACAGTGATAGTGCTGAGTTGGTAGTTGGACTGGATGATCTTGAAGGTCTCTCCCAACCTTGATGATGCTATGATTCCATGAAAGTTTAAAAAAAATAATGCAAAAGACTGTGTCTCTGAGACAAATTAAGTAAGATTTATTTGGAATCCCATAGGCCAGTGAAGTTAAAAAAAAAAATTAGGTTAACAAAGTAATGAATTTGGTGGAATCATTTAGACTTGGTTTTGCAAATTGATAGCTGTGAACACAAAGGACATTCATCCCAAACTATCTATTCAGACAATTCTGTAATTACAAATACGAGTTTTTTTCAAACTCATATCTATGGGCATTTATGTGGCAATGGTTGGTGGATCCCCCATTTTGCTAGGAAGTTGCAAAGCAATGGGTTCTGCCCCAAAGTGCTTACAGCTAAAGAACTACTCATTAAATGAAGGAAATGATACTCTCATCCCAATTTTATGGGTGGAAAGCTGAGTCTTACAAACCAAATGACTTATCCAAGGTTATACTCTGCATCTGAAGAATGATTGCCATGTGTTAAGGTGTGGATTTACATGGTCCAACCTACTCCTTTATGTTTCTGGATGATTCTCTAAGCATCTAACAAAATGCTTTTGAATGATGTAGCTCAAAGTGAAGTGCGTGGGTAGAGAATTACCACATTGGGGCAAAATAGCTGGAACTGAGCTAGTTGATATCCTGTTTTTCCATTGTCTTTCTCATTTATTCAAGCCCTGGGTTAGTGACTGAAGATGAGCTGACCTTCATTCTCTCTATTCATTGCCACAGAACTATTCTGTTTTTGAGGCTTCCTTGTTTTTCCTTTCTCTTCTGCATCCTTGACCAATCCAAGAACTCTATGAAGTTCTCAGACAAATTTATGAAATTTCTTTTTAATGCATTGGGATTTAGGTCTAGTTTATCTTCATGTGTTAGCTAAGTTTTAATTGTGAATGAGATTACAGAGGGATGCTTCTCAAAGTTTATTTTTGTGGGTTGTGTCAGGTATAAAATGTAATACAGAATGGTCTTATACTGTATATGAAGTTATGGTCATGAAGAAGCTCTATCATTGCAATCCTACTCTAGCCATTCATGGGTAGTCTTTCCCAACTAGCCAAAAGTTTTGTAAACACTCAAGTATCCAAAAATCTGACTTCCTCCTTATTTACTCCAGTTTTACACAGGAGTGACCCCATGGAAGCCAGGACAGCAGTTATGATTCAGACTTCAAACCTCCTTGGAGTAGTTACCTCTCCCAAAGAAAGAACTTCAAGTTCTAAAACGGGAAAACAGATGAAGGCACGATTACACTGAGTTAGTACTTGTCTGCTTAGTGCATCTAGCTAATCCAGTTGTCTGGGTCTGAATACAGAGCTTGCTGCTAGTTTTTCCTATATGAAGAACAAAGTTTAGTTCATGGCTTTGGACTGAGATGACCTAATTTCTGAGATTTTCTGTTAATACTCAGTCATCCCCTGTCAACTTTGCAAAACAAATATGGGTCTAGTGGCAGAAAAGCATGGAAGGAAGGCTTCCCATCATCAGTGTTAGGCAGAAAGGCATTTCTCTGTGTTCTTTAAGGCTCTGTACTTTCACTGAAGTTGCTCATGTCTCAGTGAGTCAGTCCAAAAACAACATTTAGTGAGATTTCATCTGTCTGGTTAACCATTAGTTTAAACTGTTGTAAAGCTACCATGGTTAACTTTAATAAAAATAGGAGTCAGACAAAGCCAGACAAAATACAGAATAAATTAATGCTTGCTTGGGAGCTAGTGCCTATAGAAGAATATATGTCTGTACTGTAGATGATGGTTGATTTTGAGTTGGTCTTGAGTCTAATTGTGGATGGCACTGAGGCCCAGTGGTAGTGGCAGAGTTCATGCATTTACAGGTAAGTATGTAAATGCAGGTGGAACTTGACCTGTGTGGTGCTGGCTCCCTCATCTTCTGGGCATCTCTGTGAAAAGCCTGCCATGCAGTTTTCCAGCTGTCTGTAGCCCTGAGCACTCCCAGTCAGCCGTACTGCTCTTTGACAGGTACATAAAATCTTGGTTATCCGAGCTGCTCTGTTCTATGCACTCCTTTTGTGCCTCTGACACACCATGGGAGAGAGTAACAGTGCAGACTGAGTACCCTGCACTGTTTCAGGTATTGAAGGGAAACTGGATATCATGGAAATTGTTGCTAAAAGTGTACTGTTTCTCTTTAATCAGTCCTCCCAGTGCTAAAATATACACTAAATGAGGAAACAAAGTATCTGTGTCTGTGAAAAGCATCTGGAACTTTGCTGTATTTAGTTTTCCTTAAAACCATTAACGAGGGCTCTCACTTTAAAAGGCACTTTAAAACTGACTCCGTATAGGCTTTAGCAAGAATTTTCAGAATTTTCTTAGGCAGCAGACACTTTAGGTGGAAGGTAAAGCAATATAATGTGATCATTTATTTAATTAATTTTCAACTCTCCTTGCCTCCTTTCCTGCAAATACTAAGCAAGTATTCCTCATCTACTAAACATGTCCTGGATTTTTTTTCAGTGCTGTGTGGGCAGATGGTCCATGTGGGGCACAGCTTGGGATATCTTCTACCTTTATTACTGGGACTACATTTGGATGAAAAAGAAAGTCTTTATGTTCTTTTAAGGAATTTCCCTTCTCCCAAAAAGACTTGTTTGTTATTAAAGCCAGAAGTAATGGTAGCACAAGGGAGGGAAACTAGATTTCTGGAAAATCTTGCAAAGTAATTAACATGCTGAATTCTTTGGACCATAGGTATTATCTCTCAGAATGAGATGGACTCTGATTCAGGCACTGAATTAAATGAACGCTTTTTAAAATTAGCTTAGCATACTGAGCTTTATTGGAAACCTGTCTCTTATTTTGGTGCGTGAGATTTGAGCTCTTTGGAGACTGTCTCAGAGTAACCTGAAAGACTTGGCTTCTTCAGTCCTTTCATGGTTTTCAAGAATTTTGCTATGAAGAGTCTCCCTTGGAAATGCTGTCTTTTTTGCTTAGGAGCCAAATTCTTCCTCTTAATATTGGTGACATACAAATGCATAGCAGAGGTTATATATGAAGGCATTTTGTCTGTGAAGGAGAAAGGAAACTTACAGGTGTGATGGGGTGAGCAGCACCAGCTGATATGGGAGGGAGTGAAGTCATCTCCCATTTCTGTACCCTTTGAGAAATGCAGCCCTTTAGGGTGCTTGCTCTGCCTCTCTGAGTGTGCCAAGCTGGCAGGCAGCGACAGAATGGAGACACCTCCATTGAAGTACTTTCAAACAGCTACTTTGGGTGCAAGGAATAGTCTGGTTGTGGCAATGCAGAGCTCAATAAAAACGACTGGTTTATTTGCCACCCCAGCTGCTGTGTCATGACGATACCCTAGAATATGCGTGGAGATTTGGTTTTTTTTGTTTCCCTTCTCCTGTGAAGAACCTGAATTTGGCTGCTTTTGTGCAAGACAGTTACTTTTGGTAGTTAGCTGTAAGTTAGTTTTCTTATATCATGTTTGGGCAACTAAGTAATTAGCCTGCTTTGGAAAATGCTGAGTCTACAGTGGCTCCCAGTGAAGTGAAGAGAATTACAGGTTACTCAGCAATCTGGAAAACAAGACCTATTACTTATTAAATATGGAGCTAGAAACAGAATTTATGATGTTTATTTTTTGAAATTTGAAGCTGCATAGACTAGAGTTTATATTAGGACTCGACGCATAAAAAGCGACTAAGGGTCTAGTAAATGACCAGTAACTCTATAAATGACTGATTAGTTGTTACAATGTTCAACAAGTTGTTTGTGTTTTTTGTTTTTGTTTTTTTAATACCACTTAAAATTGCCTGTGATATACCCATTAATGTTGTTTTAATGTACCTCTGACTTCTGTTACATGGAGGTATTGTTCTTTTGTCAATTTAATATCTCCAAGACATTATGTGTGGCCCTGATACATTTGTGGAAGGGATTCTTTGGTTGAAATGGCTGCTGACTTAAGTCAGTTGAGGCCGACTTCAATCCAGCACAAGAATCTCAGTTTGGGGACCCAAGTAATGTGGTACTGCAGTCTTGTGGACAGCTTAACCAGGCAGGGAATGGGAGCAGGTTCTTTGAATAGCATTCCTTTGTCCACCATCATGAAATAAAAAAGCAAATCTTTTGAAAAACACTAGGCAATAATTCCCATGGGACTTTCCTAAACTCATCCATCATTGAGAAAATCCAATTTTCTTTCTTTCTCTATTGTACTCCAAGAAGCCTTGTGACTGGTTAGGTCATTTTAGCTTTAAATATTAACTTGGATAAGACATTTAAAGTTAGTAGAGGCTTTTCAAAAATTAGATTGTAATCTTACACTCATACCCTAGGAATAATGATGCATTATTCTTGTTAAATGTTAATGATTTTTGAGTGAAAAGTATTTTGTTTATGATGCTACTGTTGAATAATGATAATTAGTAGTGATGTTGTAACAGATTTTAGAAGGTATGGGAGGCATGGGACTTCCCATCAGAGAGTTGATTTGAGTCTGTTTTACTCTCTCAAAAGGGATATTCTCCTGTAGGAATATTTAGATGGTAATAAAGTGTCAAGCCTAGTCTTTTGGTTAGACTATATCCCAGTTACACCAAACTATTAAAATGTTCATTCATTAATTCATTCATTTCCCAAGTTCTTAGAAAATGTCTTACAAAGATATTTTACCAACCTTGTTTACATAAATTCCCCATTGTACTTTGCATTTTTATTAAATAAAGGTGATATTTGAAATAGCTCGTAAATTGACAGGATACAAATTAGTGGAAAAGCAAATGTTAAAGAGTCAGTGATGACTCTGGGTGAGCTTTGAAAAACATTTTATTTAGAACCAATTTTGCAGATGTATCATTTATTTTTCTGCTTTTCCCCTTCCTACATTTATTATAACTAGGGAAATTTGCATGAAAACTGGTTGTGTGTTTATTTCAATATTTACCTGTTTTGACTGTTTATTTTATATACATCTGCTGTTTTAATGCTTGTCTTATGACATCACTGTTCATTTTGAGGGGGATGACACTGATGTCCCAAAAGTGATGGTTTGTAAGACTGAATGCTTTTTGAGAGTGGGAATTACTATAAACCCTGTCATTCTTGTGGGCCACTAGTTTTTGCTAGTGGCTTTCATTCCCCTGTGGAGTCAAAAGCTATCATGTGATGTTCAGCACCTTTGTGTATGTGTATCACAAAATGGCCACTCTCCTGAAAACTTCCCTGCTGAAAACCAACTGCTTCTGATCATAGGAGTGCGTGTTTCCTTGTCACTCTTACTCAGGACACAGATTTATTTGGGGGATGAGGATTCCACTGATGTTTGCCTCAGGTTTTCTACATCATAACAGTTCTTTGTCTAAATAGTCTTCTCTGTCTCTCTCAATTCAAATCCCAAACCTTTCAGGAAAATGAAACTCCTCTAGTCCAGTTTGGGCAAGGTGGGAAACTATGGCTCCAGGTCAAGGAATAAGCAGTGATGAGATTAACAATACAGGAAAAAAAAAAACAAACATCTTCCTTTGATCTATAGATTTATATGAATGAGAAGTGACAGAAACAGGACAGCACAAGAAGAAAGGATCTATCTAAACACAGTGTATTTTCCAAAATGTTCCTGGAGTTGTTAGAAACTCCTTAAAAGCACCCCATATCTCTTCCAGTAGTCGATGGACCACAAGAGATGCAGCCTTTTTGAAACTAGCTTCACTTAACATATTCAGACAGTGGATTTGTTATTTTGAGTCATTGCTGGGCAGAAACTGGAAAGACAGTGACAACTCCTCTTGCCTTTTTTCCCCTTCATGCTTAAAATAATTTCCCACACCTCGAACCTCCTACTGAACGCGGCCTACCAGTCAAGTCACAGTCCCTCACCTCCAGCAAGCAGGAGGTGGCTGGGTTGCTCCTTTAGCAGCCCATGCTGGTAATAGCACACCACTGCTCACCCCGCGGGGCTTCTTACAGAGCGACTTGAGCTGCTCTGGCCTCTCTGCGATGACTCAGTTTGTCATTTCTGTCAGTCTGTGGCACATACCCACACATGCACAACAGCTGCCAATGGCCTGGGGGGCCTGGGATCCTCATCTTTTTTTTTTCTGAGCTCAGTTCTCCTGCACACCGGCTGGCTACATTGCAGTCTTTTACCTGCAGTAGGCTCTGACCTCTTTCTGTGCATCTTAAAACACCCTGCTGTGTGGCTCCAGTGGCACACAGGCATTCTCCCTGCTTGCTGGTGTGTCTCCCCCTGCTTTCAAATCACCTCTTCAGAGTCTATTTGGTATCAGTGGCTTGGGTTTTTGTCCATTTTTGGATAGTGGTGCTTGTCTTTGATAGCAGAGTTTTAATTTTTTTTTACTCCGAAAGAAGTAAGAATGCACTTGTCCTTTTTAGATACATTTGAATAATTGCTAAAAATAAAATGAAAAAAATCAGGGCTCTGCTCTGCAAAGTAGTTTTCAATCCCCTGAAGAGTAACATGGCTCTTTCTGACTCCACACAGGCAGACAGGCCTAATTCAGCTGTCTGTTGCATGGTATGTTTAAGTGGTTTTGTAAAACAGTGTTCCCTAAATGTTGACAGTTTAATGGATTTCATTAGTGGCTGCCTACTGGCTGAGGGCGCAAACCTGCCCCCACCAGGGTCAGCTCAGATGAGTTCAAAAGTGGCTGTGTGGAGGACCACCCTCATCCTGTCAGAGCTGCTCCAAGAGCTGCATCTGGAGCCCCGAAACAAGAGCAGGCATCTTCTGTGTGCCTACATCTACAGCACAGCGTGGGCCATGGCTGGTGGGTGTATGTAGTCATGCATTCTTCTCATTAGGTAGAAGTGGCACCAGGGCTCCATCATACACCCAAAGACATGTGGGTCTTCTCAGGGTCTCCTTCCAGATTGTCATGCAGATGAACTGCCTCTATTCACTGTCTCAGGGAATGAAGGAGTGTCTCTGCTATGCCAAAACGTGCTTATGCTTTGTCCACTGTGCCTGTGAGACCTGTAGCTGTGTAGAATGTCTGGTGGCTCTCCAAGTCCATTTTCCATTAGCAAATAATGTTCATGATTTTGTTCCAGTCACTGCCTCTTAAGCTGAACAACATATGAAAGATAGTCTCATCAAGGTAAGTAATAGCTGAATCGAGTGTTTGTTTACACTCTGTGAGGTCAGAGGAGGCTTGACTGCCTTATCTGGAACATGTGCTGGAGGAACATTTTGAAGGGGAAAGTGTTAAAACTAATAATATGAAATCTTAGAATAGATTATTATTGTATTCCTTCCTTTTTAACAAAACAAAGGAAAATATGGTCCTAAGAAACCATGAGTGTAACTGAGAACCTGTTTTAATCTTATTGCATGTTAGGCTGTTCCCAAACTGAAGAAGACACTTCAAAACTAGCATAAGTAACTTAATATTTTTCTGGCATATTGAAAATTTAGACAATGATAATTAGCTGTAACAATTTCATATTGAAGGCAAGTCATATACTTAAAAATGTATTCCAGCATCTGTTCTGTGATGTGTAATGATTTCCTCAAATTTCTTTATATGAGGGGGGGATGAAAATCGCTGTTTAGTGCCTGTCCAAAGATGATTTCTCCCCTACGCATCCTGAGAAGTACTGTGTGAGGTACATGTGTCTGGATTAGGCACTAGCTAGTGGAGAACAGTGCAGACTACCCCTCGCTTTGGCATTATGAGCATCAGGACTTCAGCGTAGCTATGCCATGAAATACTAGCAACTTGCCTCTGAGGTTTCTAGGTCCAGGTCTGTTCCCATGTACAGCCCTTCCCATGGTCCTCACTCTCCTCAGATGATTTAGATCAAATGCATTCTTGTGTGTCTGCTCCTGTGTGACTGTGTGCTCTGGAGCAGGGGAGGGAAGGCACTTAAGGGGGAGGCAGCCTCTCCATATGCAGCATGCTCTTTGACTGGCAGCTTAATCTTTCCTGCAGCCTTTCGGGGCCTGTTCATGGTACAGGTGAGGCAGTCAAAGAGGTGTTCATTCATTCATTCCCTACCCCAGCTGACTACAGAGCTTTTTAGGACCTGTTTTATTATCACCTCCATATCTAATGCACATTTTTGCACTTTTTGTTCTCCAGTAGCAGCTTTTTCAGGCATGGTTTTCTGTTGAAGGTAGGTAAGAACAGTGAGGCATATAAGCAGTCTTTCATACTCCAGTAGAGGTCAGATACCTACCTACAGTAAAGGAGCTAATTCATTACAGCATGATAGATTATAACAGCTTATTTGGAGCCCTATTATATAAATCACTTAAATGTGTATTTACATAACATTCCTATTAATTACCACAAAGACTGTAATGACTGTGAGCTGTTCCAGTTTATCTTGTAAATATGTATTTAAGCAATTCTGTTACAGGTAATATTTAATCAATAGACTGTAACAGATCATTAATCATGCCAGACCTTTGTGTAAAAAGTGGATTTGTACTAGTGGAATGTAATGGATCCTTTGGAGTACCATATGAAATATTACACTACTCATATGAAAACTTTACAGTGCCACTAATGATAGATGTTAAAAGCCTTAATATGACCTCCTGTATGGTAGGTCTGTGTGTTGACACATGTGCATATTTTTTCTTGAGGTAAAGAAGTCAAGAAATTACTCAGCAAAGATTCACTTGAACACTTGCAAGGACCTGAAAAGAAAAGCTACAAGGAGATGCACCTACCATATGTTTTCTTGGCTGAAAAGGTACTGGGGAAACAAATCTATGTTAAGTTCTTATATGCATACCTGGTGTCTGTCATTGTACCTGCACACCACACAGTAGTGTTCTACAGCATAAGTCCTGGCAATGGCTCTGGAAGGTGGAGAAACATTACTCTCATCCTTACCTTAGAAGTGGGGAAAAACCAGAAAAACAGACCACGCAGAACACACAAGACGTACATGTGCAACGGGGGGACCAAGATCTGTCCCACCCTGCAATATTGCCATTAAGCAGATGACCATCAATTTACTTGAGTGAGGCAGGTAATGCTGCTGTTTTTATGGAAAATTAAGGCATTATCTCAGGAGAAGCCTGTGTATGTTCAGGAGCCAGTGTTTAAGTGATAGTATTTTGGTGGTCTTCACTAAACTGTTCAAAACACAGATGCCAAAAATTGAGATCATCATCAGGGACCTATTTTTTAAAATACTTGATGCACAGTGCAAATAGAAAAAAGAACGCAAAAACCTAAAGTGCTTTAAAGAGCTCCAATAAAAGTCCTAAGGGTTTTGTTTCCCTCACGCAGTACAGAAGACAAGTTGTGTCATCAGAAAGTAGAGAACTTGAAAGGAAAATTCTGCTTATTTTACCTGTGCCAGCAACCCAACTTGATTTTAAACAGAGTACTTGGAAGAGGAGGTGAGCAGGATTTTCTGCAGAACTGAATTATCAAGTGTTGTAACTGCGCCACTGCAAATCCACATGATGTACTGCATGTGTGCTTGCCAAACTGTCCTGGGAAGCTGGCCTCAAGCTCTAGCTGAAGTCATAGATAACAGTTAAGAGCCAAATTGTGGTCACATAAGTCGGTCCACTGGCATCATGCAGGACTACTGCACGGTTAAGGTGCCCAGACTAGGAATGTAATTCCAGAAGTTGTTTGTCCTGTGTTGTGAGTGTGCCATGCACGTTGTGGTGAACAAGAGTGAGAATTCAGAAAGAATTCATGGCTGAAATAGTAAGCCAGTCTTAGTCCAGGACCATAATGTATTGGCAAAGCTTTATAGAAAGTCTGTGCATCACTGGCTCTGGCCAGCTCCACTGATCTCTTGTTTTCATAAGCACTAAACTCACTTAATTTTTTTAAAAGGCTTTTATTAATGGTTCCTTTGGAGCTTTTGCAATCTGTTGTCTAATGCAAGCTTTGATTAAGTTAAAAAAATTCTCTGCAATAACAGTTCTCCTGTGTAATAACTAATCAATATATGCTAATCGTTTGCCAAATATATTTCTTACAGAGAAATGGTTATGAAGTAACATGACTGCCAAAAAAGAAGAGAAAAAAAAAGAAAAATAGAAGCCTTCTTTAATTCCTTAGCCAGTAGGTATTTGTATCTGTAAAAGATTAACCAGGTTTTTACTTTTGCCTATTAGTATAGAAATTTTATAAGTTGGCATGAATTCAAATGATTTTTTTACAGCTAAGTTATAAACCTGTAGAAAACATGGGAGGCTAACCGAATCCTGAATATAGTGGTGAAGCTGAGCGCTGCTGTAATAAAGTAACCTATTAAAAGGTTATCTTTTGTGTACGATTGCTTTCCCTAAGCACCTAAACATATTAACAACATCTGAAATGCACTTGTAATTATACACACCTCAGAAATTATTTAAAATTGCCTTATTTGTCCACACTTATAAAAACATCTCAGTCACTCTGTGATCTTATTTTACCTATGCACCTTAAACCTTGTAAAAACAAAATGGAAGAAGGAATCCCCCATCAAAGAATTGCTCATAGGTGAACTTTGGCTGTCTGTAGTGGCATTAATTTTGCCCTCTGTGAACTGTGCTTGACACTCTTGTAAGGTCTGGAGAATTCTTCCCATCTCTGACTGGCCAACATGACTATTTGCTACTAATTTGCACTTCGAAGATGATGCAAACTGGGAAAAAAAAGAAACAGCTAATTTAGGCTCTAAGAACAGCTTTCTGGCTAAATCCTGCAACTTTCTGGGAAAGACTTCTCTTTACCTGTTCAGTCAGTGCCAGTGAAATCAGCAGTGTGCTTGCATGACTGGGAATTGCCTAATGGGTACAGCAGCAAGGAGGGAAATGTGCTGCTTTAACTACACCACCTTCACATTTGAACTCCAGCTGCCTTTTGCCTGATTGCTGACCATACTAATGAACCTAAATGCACTGCAACACTGTTGCTGTCATCTTTCCATATATTACAGAGATATATTGTGTATAACAGAGTAAGAAACCTATATAACCTAGTCTATAACCTATTTGCTTCTGGCTCGGTATTTGGTTTCTGGACCAAGCACCAAGACCTGCAAGACAGTTTCTGGCAGTCCCATACAGCAGAAGTACAATGGCTTGAACAATATTGAGGTTTTTTGACAAAGATAGTAATAATACTGTTAAAGTTGCTATGCCTCTTTACTTTGTTAGAGACCTGATTTTTGCTTTCCTACTCAGACAAAAATACCTTTGATTTTAAGCCCTCATAGAAATTCCATTTGAAAATTGTCAGCCGTCTCCATTTGGCAGCTAGGTTTAGGAGGGAACATTTTCATCTGTCTCCAGTCTTCTGGGGCTACTGGTTATTTGGTGAAGAGCATTTGAGCTAATGGAGCTCACTTGAATTCCCCTTAGGAATAAGATTCTTTCCTGAATAAGGACTGTGGGATCAGTTATTAGCTGTTCTGCTGAATAAACTGAATACCCATGGAGCTTTTTAGCTTCTCCTCTGTGAAACCCATGGCTTTTAGAAAGGTCTGTGATGGTGCTGGTGATTTTTATTGTGATAATACTCCTAAATGCCCAGGCACAGCTGAGAGTGGTACTAATATTCACTACATGCTACCTACAAAATTGCTATGGTGGAAGCATGGGGTCCTTGCCCTGAGCACTTTGTGGTGTCAGGATTTTCAAGATGATTTGTTGCAGAGTTCTACTTGCCAGATTTAATTTCTAAAATCTTTTTTACAAATGTTAATTCTCACAATGGAGCATCAGTTACAAATGTATATGTTATTATGGCATTTTATCATGTTTAAGAGGACTTCCTAGCATCTCCTTTGGCAATTTTATTAAACGAAAGTATTAATTTCCTCCTTTGGAAGGAAGAAAGCTGTGCAGTCTGGTTCTAGCTATAACAAACTGATGAAAAACTTGTATAGAACTTAATGGAAAAATCCCTCAGATTTAAATGGAAAATGCCATCTCCACCGCACAACCCTCTGGGATGATTCAAAGCCAGATGAAAAGAGACTAGCATAATTTTACACCCCTGTATTTCAGGAGCAATTTCTTAAAAACTGAGTATTGTCTTCACTGTAAAAATTTTACTAGTGTCAAAACCCACGTTATAATACTTTTGAATTTAACACTTCCCAGATCAAGGCTGGAGGCAAGTGTGATGAGAGGTGGGGGTAAGTGGGGAATCTGTTGCAATGATATATTCTTGTGTTGTATCACACACAAGAAGGATGATCATGCACAAAGCATTTCTAGGGTGGAAAACATATTTCCTGAGCTTTCTCCACTCCCACAGACTGGGTAGAAGAAAAGCCTTTTCAATGCTAAGGGAGGCAGATGCAGTGGTTTCTCTGTTGTTAGAGCTGTTTAGGTCAAGACCTGCTGTACTCAAGCCACACCTGTATGCTAGGTGAAACTGGGTAAGATGATCACAGTGATCGTTTTTTGGCCTTAATGATATAGGAAAATCCTGCAAACCATTTGCATAGAACACTGTCAGGAGGTATGCTTTCATTTCTTTGGGCATTGTATAAATTGTATAAAATTGTATGCTGACTTAAACATGGTGAAAGTATTAGGCCCATCTTCTACTGTGTTGATGCAATGGAGGAATTAATTTAAAAAAAAATAATTCTGGTACATAAGCTGAAAGAGGACTAGAAAGTGCCTGCTCTTTCAGACAGTGCAGGAAAGTCACTAATTGCTCTAAACTAACTTCACTGAAGTGCAGAACAAGGGGAGAGATAACATATAAACATATTAGTTGCTTTTGTAACAATATAAAAGACTGCAGCAAGGGATTAGTTTTTTTTCTGTTCAGCAAAGGAGGGGACTGTGTTTCTCACACACTCCATATCTCTTCTTTTGCTATAGTTCAAGAATATCAAGATACACCAATTTGGCAGTGTCAGCAGCATAGTTTGACAACACACGGAGTGGCACAGCACTGCCCCACAGAACGGTGTCCTGACGCCCTTTCAAGACTGCCGCTTGTGAGCGCAGTGTATGCTGAGAACATTTTTATGGGAACATTCAGGCAAACAAACACAGATGGCTGCAATTGCCCTCCCCCCTCCCCTTCCCTGGTGGGTAACCGGCACTAGTATTAAATCACATAATTATTGGGGGTAATGCTGTATTATCAGGTCAGGCAAGCTCTCTTCATGAAGGTTCACCCGGTAAGTACCACATGGTGATAGATGAGTTTTGTGTTACTTCACATTACTTGGGACTGGCGCCAATCAAATCACCTCCTGACTTGTGTACCAGGTAATCAGTCACACCCAGTCTCTCTAAAGAGCTGTGCTTGCCCGGGCCAGTCTTCTATGAAAACAGCTGGGAAGCATGCCATATCAACCCTGTTCATGCGAAACGGCAGATAAAAGCGGCTAGAAAAGTTCAGCCCCGCTTTGAGTATGCGATGGTACTTCTGGCACTTGCAGGGAAAAAAAGAGAGAGAGAGGGGCAGGAGGAAGCTGGGAGACAGAGTGGGCGAGCCTGCAGAGCAGCCGCGGTCACAGCACAGCGGTTGGCTTTCAGCTGGGGCAGGGGAGGAATGTGGGACGGTTCCCACAGCATCTCCCAGCCTCGGGAACCTCTTCCTTTCCAGCGCCGCATGCGCCACGCTGGCTCCGAGGGTACAGTCGGATGTTTGCTTGAGAAACAGCTGTGGTGGTTTAACAAGTTACTGCTTGATCAGCTATTTGCTCCTGCTCCCCTTTGCCGGGGTGCAGTAACCGAACCCGTGGGCTCTTCCAGGCTGTTGCAGCGTGGAGGGAATCAGGCTTTGGTTCAACTGTGTGCAGGTACAGACAGCTGCCACGTCTGAGTCGTGGGGGCAGAGATAAAGAGTTAAGGGGCAGCAACTTTTTAAGCAGAGACAGCTGTCTCCCAAACGAATGTCTGACTGTGCCATAAAAGACACTCGACACCATTAAACATTGGGCTGTCAGCAATAATTACAGAATGTGTTCACACTGTTTAAAAAAGTAAAAACTACAGAGAGGAAGAGAAGTGACATGAAAATTCAAATGAGGAGAAACTAAATAACTACACTTGGAAAAATAAAGTGTTGCTTATGTGACTAAAAAGTGCTGTTCCAAAAAACCACAACTTAGGAGAAAATTTTGCCAGTGAATCTTTCATGTAGAAAGTGGGAGTGATGAAGGGAAAAATTGCTTGGCACTTTTGCAGTTTGCCCTTTTCTTTTGCTCTCTGGGTGTTGAAAGGTCCACAGGCAATCTCCACTGTAGTTTTGTAATGCTGATAGTTTAGTGGACATAAAGTAACATATCAGGCATGTATATAACCTCACCTGTCTACTTCAGTGCACATATGAGAAATTGCAAGGTACATCTGAACAGTGGAAGCTAGAGTCTGAAGTCCATCAGTGTATCTTGCAGTCAGTGAGGGAACGTCTTAGAGTCACACTTTAGACATGTTTTTTTTACATATGGTCATCACAAATTATGTCTCCAAGGGCTCCCAGTTAAAATAAATGGGTTCTCGACTGGTTTATGCTAGGTGTTTGCTTTCATTGCAAAGTCAGTTCTGAGTTTCTTCATCCTTGTCATTTTGCCCTGACTCTGTAACTCTGCATCAGTGGGAAGGTGTGATTGTAAAACCGTAGGCACTTGCAGTGGACATAGGAGGGGGTGCAGTGCTGCAAATGTATACTGTTTAAGTGATTAGGTTTAAAACTGCTTTTGTCTCTCCAAGGAGAGCGTCCTTCTGATGATCTGCACCATTCAAGTTCAGATAGTAGTAAAAAAATCCCTCATTCCCAAAGGTGTCTAAAATGTTATGGAAGGGCTATTCATATCCCTAGGTTTGCTGGCTGAAGTAGAAGCACTTAGAAACACTTTTTGAGCCTTGAATTCTTGCATTTCTGTCAACCTTTTGTGGAGCTGTTTGGAATTGCCTGTGACTGTGCTTCTTGCCCAGTACCCTAGTTTTGGCACCTTTGTCACTGGCTGACATGTTCCAGCTGATTTTTAACACATTCACATGCACTGCAAGCAGACAGAAGATACTCACTTCAGCTGCACTGTGCCAGCTACCAGCACCAGGTACCCACTCTCTCTGTACCAGGCACACCTGGAGTAGAGCAGCCATGCATTGGCACGACTGACAGTGCAAGCTGTTACAAATGTTTCTGGCACTAAACCCTATGTGGGTACCCGCCTATGCCTGCCAGTGCCCTGCAGCCTCCCATCATCTCTTGCAAATAATGTTCAGACTCTCTGAAAACTCTCTCAGAAGGACTCTTGGCTTCCCCTATGTGTAGCAGCAAGAATTTGGGAAAGAATTCTTGCTGCTCTTTGGAGCAGGATGTCTTGACTGGGAAATATGATGGAAGGCTTTGTGTGAGTAGTCTAGAAAGTGGTAAATCAGTTCACTAACCCATTTACAAAATCAATATATCACACAGGGAGCTGAAAAAAACTTGGCAGCTCTGCCTATATCCCCTTTGCACCTGAGGAACTGCTGAATGAAAAAGTAAGACAACCTTCACTCTGCCCTTAGCAGGATGTAGTAGGTATGGACCTCACCAGAGGCAGTGCAAGCCTTGCTCAGTAAGTTAGAACTTGTGAATTTTTGTGCATAGGATGTCCAGCTGCAGGTATATTTTCCTTTATGATCCTGGAGCATTGTGTAGGAGTAGGTTGCTCTTCCTAAGCCTCTGTGAGGCTCCTTGAGACCAGGGTTATGTAGGGTCAGTCCTCCTGGCAATTCCAGCCAGACCAGAGAGGTATAAGAGGTAAATCTGTTATTAATTCTGAAGTATTTAACCTTTTTTCTTTTATGTTAACTATAGGATTAAAAAATACATCACATTAAAAACCCCATGTTTCACAAATGCCATCATCAATTTCTTGTGCAGAATGGCTGGTTGAAATGTGGATCTGGAAAAACACAACACCCCTTTAGTGCTTGGTAGGCTCCTCTGTTAGGCACTGACGTTAAAGGATATGGCTTTCCTGCTGACTTCAGCGAGAGGTAGGGCTGTTGGAACAGTTTCCCCTGGCTGTGCTTTAGTCATATGCATTTCCACGTGCAGCAGGGTTAAGAGATTCATCGCCCTTCCTGACTGCTTCACCCTGGTGTTTGAAAGCGGTGGTGGGGGGCAGCGAGGGGAAAAGGAAGACATTAATACACAACAAGGAGCTGAAACCAAAAGCCCAGTGCTGCATGTTCCCACTTCTCGGCAACTGTGAGTCACACGCGTTAAACACATTTGCGCGCCGGTTGTGCGAGTTGTCCCTAGAACGCTTCAAACTTTTTATAGCTGCTCCCACTTGCTGCAGTGTCACCTGCTGGTGAGATCAAAGCACTCAATAGCACGCTCCCCCGCTCCACGCTCAACAAAGTCACCGGAGCCCTTGAAAACTCCTACAGATGTTTCCTCTCTGAAGACAAAAGGATATTTTTCTCCCCTCCCTTCCTCCTTCACACCAAAGAACAAATCCTATGCCTGGCTGAGTTTGTACCACCTCAGATTAATTGGCACTAATGCAAATGTTCGTGGCTGTGTGTGGGATGTTGCTGAGAGCATAATGGTTGTCGTATTTGCTTGCATGTGGTTACTCCACTTCAGCTGTGTAATTCATTGCTTTATAAAGTGCTTTACAATGCGCTACAGCACAGGAAGCTAATCATATGCCGTGGCAAACAATACAGCAGAGATTCAGAGTTACTGCAGGTCTCCTAAGGCCTGTGCCCTGAAGTCGCCAGTCCCTTTTCATCAAAAGTCCCCCTCAAGTGAGTGTCTGTTTTGCCACCTGGAACAAACTCTTAGAACTGCCAGAATGTCTGGAGCTTTTCTGCTGGCTCCTTGTGGGATTCCCTTTCATTCCTTTTGGGTCTAATTCCTCTTTCCTTCACTCCCACCCTGAGTTTCTCTCCCTCTTTTTAGGCATCTTATTGGCAGTGTTCTCCAGGCATAGCAGTATGAAGGATGTGCAAGAGTTTCCATTCTAAGGGGGTTATTTTGAGTTGCTTATGTTTTTGGCTGCAATTTTAAGCATTTGATATCAAGCCCAGAAGCAATTTTTAATTGGAAAGTGTAAGCTGAGATAGGTACAAGAACAAAGATCTCTTAAAAAACAACACTTCCATCTGTGTGATTTTAATAGTTCTCATACATGTCAGGATGGATTGGTGTTTGGTTCTGCATTATCTTTTGTCACTTCTGGTGCCCTTGAGTGTTACTGGCTGGTGGTCATGGGGTATTTTTTGTGAATGCAGGCTTTGCTCTCTAGGTACCAAGTTATGCTCCAATTTGTGTCTTAGGAAATCTCTTTCTCTCTCTTTGACCAATAAGGCACCGATGAAGAAAGGTGAGCTCCTCTGCTAGACAGGGACGATAGAAAAGCCACCATGGAAGGAAGCAGTGAATTTGCCCAGTTGGTTGCACAAGTGTTTGCTTTGGTCTGGTTTGCTGGCCTAGCAGAAGCTGAACCATGTAGAGGTTCATAATTTAATTTATTTTCTAAAAATGCACAAAATTCTATTAGAAACCCTACATGACAAAACTATCAAATTGCAAACACTAAAAGGCTAAGGAAATGGCAAAATTGAGCTTGCCTACCCAGCCTTAATTCTGTTTCCTCGCTTGTATAGTTACAATAAAGTTTAATTAGATTGTCGCATATTATTTTGGGGAGCTGCTGGAGCTGGTCTCCTGCCTCATTCATTTTGCATGCTAATGCAGTGCAAGGCAGTTTTTCTTAAGACATTGAGGGCCAGAGTTCCTCGCTTACTGCAGGGGCTGTATGATGTGTCATAAATAAGATTGGTGTTCATAGAAGGCAGGAGCTGTGAATGTAGAATGATAATGAAGAGTTTGGATAGTGACAGAGTAACCACTTTTTGTTTCACCCTGCCAGGCACTGACTGCTATTCCAGTCCCTCCAGTCCACGGTTGAGGACACCAAACCGATATTCCCATACTGGCTGTCTCCCCAGCAAACTTATATATTCCCATGCTCCAGTTTCCTGAGAACCATTCAGGAGAAGATGTCAGGATGTTAAGTGTCCTAATTCAGAGACCAATCCTGAGGGACACACTGACCCTGTTAAATGTCCCATGGTAAGTTACTGCTGTGGGAATAACAACTGTTCCACTTCTCACTGGGTCTCTTGCCTTAGTAATTATAATCTTGATGTGTGCTTCTTCACAGAGCAGTTTCTTCATAGATAAACACTCTAAGTACACATTTTCTTTTCATTCTCAGGCAGTGGTAAACATGAAATTCAGTTTTATGTAACAGAGTTAATTCATACTCAGGCAATCATTACTGTCCCCAACAGATGAAAGGTTTATGGCTATTTATTTGAGGGGTCAGCTATGAGTCTTCACTGTTTGGAGTTAAGGGTGGCAATTTCTTCTCTGATAAAGATTGTGTATTTTCCCTTGAATGTTTTTTTCTGTTCATTTCTGAGTGGTTTTAAGTGCTCGAGTGAGTTTTCCTTTTAGTTACAAATGCTGCTCTTTGAAATTGGAGTGAACGAGAGTAGAACTTAAGTGTAATAACAGAAAGCAGTCTCTGCTCCTGTAATTTCACTTGCCTCTTTCTCATGTTCTTCTGCAACCATAGCAAAATGCTGAATAGCTTTAGTATTTCATCTTCAAAAAGCTAGAAAATATAGCCAAGGACGCTGAGCCACACTGAAATGAGAAAGGGCTCCCAGAGCACTGAGAAATGTTCCAGTTCTTTTAGGTTCAACCAGCCTTTTTCTGTTTGTTGCTTCAACTTATGTAAATTACTAGAGTTCAAGTAGATTTAATATTTATCATCCAAGACAGGAAGGGTCAGCCCTCCTTTCTTCTGTATTCCCTCTACTGAAAAAGTGTAATTTCAGTAAAATGTCAGCAGTTGTGATTTAAATACATTACAGCAAGAAGATTTGCAAATTGTTATTTCTGCTGTCTCTCCCCCAAAAGTGTCTCTTATTTTATCTCTCTCAAATAATAAGATCTGAGGAGTAAAGCAAGATGACTACAGTTGCTGCATAACAAGGCTTAAAATCTGTTTCCTTTTTTTTTAAGGTCTTAAGGTCCTTGAGAGTCTTTGGGCAAATTGCTGAATCAGGTACATGATAGTGACCTGTGAGTGTCCAGCAGGATCCCTCCATCAGGGCCCAATTTTAAGATGAGATCACTAGATGAAGTAACAAAATTGTTTACTCGTTCGTATTTATTATTTGGAGATGTCACCATTTGCACTGAAGGAATGTGTACACCCTATCATGCCACGTGTTGAGCACAATGAGCTCCTATGATCTCCTTATTTCAACAATAAATAAGAACAATTAGGAACTTGTAAAGCTACATGCAATGTCAGTGTAAGAGCCAATCTTAATCCAAGACCTAAATTTGCTTCCAGGAAACCAAAACTTGGACTGGTCTGGGACATGACGGATTATCATAACAATGTTTTCTGGTAGCACCATCAATTTCTACAGAATACAGGCTTTTATTAGAGAACTACCCCATGCTGCTACAGGTAGTGCAATCTTTACAAAGAAGGTTCAGCACCACTTGACTGGAGGTCAATTTGTGTTTTGAAAACCAAGTTCTATGCTATTCCACCCATTTTTTGGACCTCATGTCTTCAGAATTATCAGGCATTTGACTTCCTTTAGCTCTATGCCTCAGGTTTTAGAATATGTGGAGTGTTCTGGACATCCATGCATCCGTCCACAGCGTTTTGATGGCATCTTACAGCTGCTTTCACATACTTTTTTGTGCAGGCTTTGTGCTGTGGTTCATTCCCCTTAGGCCTGGCATCACAGAGGGACTTCAGGACCCATTTTCTGACCGCCTTTCCTCATTCTTGCTTTCTCACAGGTTAGTCCTGGACTGACAGGTCCTCTGGGGCTCTGTACTTACACTCACTCTGGGATGGAGTAGAAGTTCATCATCCAATACCTAAAGGGGCTAAAGAGAGATGATGAGGTTCTTTTTACAAGGGTGTGTAATGATATGACAAGGGGGAATGGCTTTAAACTGAAAGAGAGTATATTTAAACTAGATCTTAGGAAGAAATTCTGTACCATGGAGGTGGCAATCCACTGAAGCAGGTTGCCCAGAGAAGTTAAGAATGCACTATCCCTTGAAGTGTTCAAGGCCAGGCCAGATGAGGCTTTGAGCAACCTGATCTAGTGGGTTGCATGACTTTTTTGATGTGGTACTATACCTCACTCCTTTGAGATGTGATGCATAACTTGTAGTTTGTCTCCTCATGCTGGGCCTTTCAGGCAGCTACTGGTGGGGAAAACGGTCTTTCAGAAATTCAAGGCATGGGGAAGGGGGATGTCAAAAAATGAGAGGCTCTGATGGTAAACAGAGTGACTGGGGCTATCTTGCAGATGATTGTGCTAGCCATCATACCAGGTATGGTCTAACACTATGGCTTTCTCACCCATTAGATGATTTGATAAGCAAGGGGATTTTTGGAATGGAATATACATAAGGAGAGAAGAAAGCTGAGGTGCCTGTCCAAACCAAAGTCACTCTGCATCATTTTGACTCTTCTAGAAAAATGGTGGTGGTAAGGAAAATTTCACATTTCTTCTTCTTGTTCACCTCCATAAAAGAACACATTAGGGCCTTATTAAGAAAAAGAATATTCAAAAATCCATTAGCCCCCACCACTGTTTTTTGTTTTCTCAAGCCTTGTGTATTTTCATTCTGCTTGAACGCTCCAGCTGCTCTCAGCAATTTCACTTTCAGCTGGAAGCCCCTCTCTCCTTCTCTTGCAGTAGGCACACTGCTGTCATGTTTGCGTTTCCAGGTCTGTGGAGGAAGTCATTACCTTAGAAAACAAACAAAGCAGATGTTTCCTTCTGGTGGGCATCATAGTGTAAGAAAACTCCAGAGCATGCAAAGAAGTGAATGTGACTGTACGTGTGAATTTGTCCCTCTGCGATCAGTCACAGCTTGTTGAGGGAAGGCTGTGCGTGAGGGAGAACTGGCTGCACTCAGTGCCACAGCTGGGCTGGCCAGCTCGTGCCTGCAGGGGCAGCATGAGGGAAAGAATTAAAATCAATTGCAGGCAACATCTTATACTTCCTTTTTAACTCACTGCAGCTGGGAAGCCGGGGAAGGGAGCCAGTGAGGGGAATGAGGAGATGCACACAGACAACTGCAGGGTGCAGGAGGGAACAGTGTTTGGGAAGGGGAGGCTTTAGTTAAGGGCTGAGGAAAACAGCAAAGAGTTACAGATTTCTTCCTGGGTGGAGATAGAGATTGATAACATTGCTGCCATGATCAATGGAGAAGAGCAGTCTTCTGTCTCTTCCTGAGAGTTGTTTGGAGAAAGTAGAGGGGATGCAGAGAGGCAGAGCATGATGGGGAGGAGTCACTGGTATAGGAGAGAGGCTGGGAAAGACATGATGCTTGGGGGCAGCTGAAGATAAGCTGTTTTGCAAGCTGGCTGCTCTAGTACAGTGAGACAGAAGGAAGAGTGGTCAACAGGTGACATACGTGGTTAATTTGAAATCTGGGATATGGTCTCCATTTTGTTTATCAGTCTAAGGGGTCCAAAGCACTGCTTTCTTAAGACTGCACTTACTCAAGCTGTAAGAAAAGGAAGAATAAAGTGAGTCATATGAAGGCTTTGAGTTGCAGTGCATCTATTCAATGGCTAAAAAAATAGTACTGCAAATTAGAGCAATTAGTTTATGAAGAGTATGAAGTATATGGTTGCAGAATGGCAGTTCCTCTTTCTCCTCTTTCCTTCACATTTCCCCCTTAAAATCTTGTGTGTGACTATTATGGATATCTGTTAAATAAATGGCAACCCTTTGCTTATTACTGACTAGGGAATATGGCCGTTACACCAGAGAAGCCATGAGGTGTGTACTCTTTTTGTGGAAGCAAATGCAAAATGCTACGGTGACTGCAAATTAACTGGTATCACCAATCACTTCACAAGTTTCCATGTTGGACATCAGTGTCCTTCAGGGCCAGATAATTTTTCCACTGAACTATGCATTCAAGGTGGGGTAGAAAGTGGAAGCTTGTACAGCTTGTATAGTGGTTAAAACCCCCCCTACCCCCAAAATACAGTCTGAGTTTAATTCACTCATTAGCTGATGTGTGTGTGAGCACAGACACTAAAAGGCCTTTAGGTTAGGTGTTACGCATATCTGACCTGAGAAGTTAGCCAAAGTTCAGGATACTGCTGCTCTTTTGTTAGAAGAGATGGATGAGGCAATCAGGTGGTCTGGATGAAATCTTGTATTATGACAAAGAATGCATGAGGAACTGCTCCCTTGAACCCGCAGGGGATGATAATCTCTTTACACACAGGGTCAGGTCTCTCTGCCCCAGCCCCTGCTCTTCCAGATGCTTATTCTTCCCCATTTTGTCAGAATAGTGACAAGGTCTTTTTTTTTGTCTTTCTCTCCAGCTTTTCTAGTCTTGCTGTTTCTGTCACGGATGAACCCTCACAATATAATTGCCTGTTAAACCTCTCTGTCCACATGTGTCTTTGTTTTGGGAGATGGCACGTAGCTATGTTTGGGGTGGAGACCATTATTGTTTCAAACATCTGGCTTCATAAAGAACCTTAATGGTTTCTCTGAATTTATTCTGAATGAAAGGATGAAGTGTTACGCCCACCATCATCCACTAGCTTTTACCCAGCTCCTAGCAATAAAATGACTGGAAGCCACATAACCTGTCAGGCTGCTTATTAAATAAGATGTCAGGAGAGGGCTATTAAACGTCTCTGCTCAGAGGGGGATGTGTTGACTGACCTATACAGCAACTTGTGTTGCAGTGTTGGAAAGGCAAAGTTCGGGAAATTTCTCATTTTACAGAAGGGGGGCTTAAATGGAGGAGCAGAGAGAAATTTCCCTCAAGGCAATGGCAAGGATTGCCCTGAAAGGGACGTGTTGCTGTGACCTTGACTGCACTCCTCCCTGGCAGCAGGCTGTGGGCACAGGGCTTGTAGGAAGCGGTCAGCACCATTCCTCCAGATCTGCAGAGGTTTCAGGCAGGGTCATAACTCATGGCAGCTTGACCTCTCTCTGTGGACCATGGGGTCATGTGTAAATCAAATCCTTTGCCCTGACAGGTGATGACTTTGTGTGATGTGAATCAATACATGTCCTGGAAGAGCGACTTTGAAATACATATCTCTTTAATGTGCATGCAGATGGGGCATTACATAAGCTAAACCCTAATTTACATACATTGGAGACACAGATGAGTACTTAGTTCATCCCCTGACACCAGAGAGAGTCCTGGATAGAAAGTGCATGAGATATTAAACAGATATAACACTTAACCTTAGCTAGTGATGCATGTGAGAATGACACCATTACTGCCTTGGTGGTGGTGGAAGAACAAGATGTTCAGTGATGTTTCCAAAGGTTTGCGATACAGTGCTAACAGGTTGTGAGCATCAAGAACCTTGTACCTCAGCCATGGGAGCTGTTTTATTGGATGGAAGTTAAAGAATAGGAAACATAGGAGAGCTGCCTGGAGGACAGCTGACTAAATTGTGGTAAAAGATGATCGGTTCATTGGATGCCATAGCCCTGCCTCTTACTTTCTTGCTCTAAGGCAGTGAGATGGTCCCCCACAGAGTCTTAAATTCTGTTTTTTTGCATGGAGGATCTTAGTGGTTTCTGGCAAATTGTTCCTTGCAAATGGAAACTGATCCAGTGGAAGAGAGCTGCTTAGCTACATGCTATAGAAATGCATTATACATGACACTGTGCAGCAGTGCTCCAGAAGGGAAACAGACAGAAGAAGTAGTAATCCAGTAATGGGAAAAGTGGGTAACAATGTAGTTTTATAGGCCCTGTCATCTCTGGGTTTTACAGAATATTGTAGAGAAAGGCATTAAGTAAAATTAGACAATATGATGCAAGGGTTATGGCCATTTCACAAACAAAAGGTGCACTGAAGAGTTAAGGCACTGTTTTCAAAAGCCTTTCTCCGTGCTCAGTTCAGTATGTTCTTTAATCTTAATGATTTCCTATTTGGAGAGGACTGAAAAATGAGTATTTATGAAGGTAGAATATTGCCTAGACTATCTACCCAGCACATCAGCAACATGGGACAATATGGGATTTGCCACTAACATTGTGTACCCAACCCTCTTGTTCTGTAAAAGCTAAAATTTGCTCCTCCACAGCTTCTGTTGAAGGCATGGAAGACTTGAATTGACCAGTGTTGAAAAATCAGGCTCAAGTCACAATAAATTTAGTCCCCAAATGTAGCAACTGTGTTTGAGGAAAGAAAAAAAAGGTGGCACAAATTATGCCTCTTTCACTTCAAGGTGGAGGACGGCTACACTGCAGTCAAAGAGAATACAGCAGTTTTAGCCTATTCTCACTGCTGCCCTATATGTAAATTGTACCCCCACCAAGAGAGACATCACTTTGATTTTGGCAAATCACTTGATATAAACACTGATCTACCCATGGTTGAACATATAATACTGTCCTTCAAACATTATCCTGTGATGTGGAGTTACTTGCTGTGTTGTAATTCAGAGATGTGCCATTAATTTATGAGTATGTGAGTGTTCATGGGTCTTCCTTAAACTCTCTGTGTATCAGATTCATGAGTCTAGAGGTCTTCTCAGAAGAATCACCTCTTCAGATGGAGCAAATTGAAAAACCACCCTCAGCTTTGGAATAGTTGCTATGAACATTATTTTCCAATTAAATTTATCTTCTGTTGTGTTTTATTTTGTCCATAGTACAACAGATGCAAATTCTGCAATTAAACTGGAATAGTTCATTATGGATGACACTAATAACAGAGACATTAGGAAATATCTCTTCTCCTTTACAGCAAGCATGCATGATTGTCAGAAGGTTATACTGGATATTAAAAGGTGCATTAAAATAAAGGAAGTGCATGAATCCATAATCTGGATGATGGCAAAGTGTTGCTGGCAGGGACAAAGGCTGTTTTAGAGTCCCAAAGTCTAATGAATGGTGAAAAAGAATAGAAGGTAAAAAGGAAGCTTGTAAACCTATGACAGTGCTATAGGTTTGGCTATTAGGCCAAGAGTTATAGGGACATTTAATCTTATGTCTGGGTCCCAAAAAAGCTGAGGAATATTTATTGTTAGTGCTCTTACATCTTGACTTCACCTTAGTATTTCTTTCTGATCCCATTCCTGGCAATTAATGTGTAAGAGAGGGACCACATTAATTTTTTACTCCAGAAGTATGTGGTACCTTTGCTCTGATACACATAACTTCCATGCAACTACAAAGACATGAGGGAGAAAGAGACTACCATAGGAAAGGTAGGCAAGAGTGTTTTTGGGGTCAGGCTTTAAAATTCCTTTTCCACTAAAGCTAAGAATCATCATTTAGGCCACATTCACATTTAGAAATAAAACTTAGAGTTTCTTCTGCAATTTAAAGTCACCATTTTTCTTTCTGTGTTCTGCTGTGAATTCTCAGAAATTACCCACTGTAGATCCCAGTAAGAGGAAGGAAAAGCAACTTGTATATTTTGCTTGAAATTTGAAGTGCCCACATTACAAAAAAAAAAAAAAAAGAAAAGAAAAAAAGGCATGAAGAGATTACATCAGCAAAAATGCAGTTATGGGTAACATTTTCACAAGTGCCCAGCTGGGATGCCAGAAGCCCAGTAACAGCTCCCCTCCTTTTGAAGGTGTGATGTTTTGCATCAGTCTGTCCTCAAGGTATTCCACTGACAGGAGCTGCAGCTGCACAGTGCAAATGAAGGCCTGTCTAATTTACTTCTTACCTCCTAATAACAGCTGCAACCCCAAATTTACCCACAATTACTTAGGGAAAAAATCCTAAGACACAGAGCTTTTTTTATGCACTGCTGCGCAAATACTTTCACTGGAAATGTCAGGGATCTGGAAGCAATTTTTCCCTTGGCCACCGTTTTGGGGGATATGGGTAAGCTACTTGCCTTGCATTTGTGCACCTCCTGTGAAGGGGCATTGTGGTTATTTGCCTCTCAAAGGTGCATGAGGTGCAACTTGTGTATACCTGGGCAAGTATTTGGAGAGAAAAGGCTTCATATAAATGTCATTTAAAAAGATATTATTATATTGAGCACCAATAGGGCTTTCTGCTGGTTCCATGCTTTAATGGAGAGAAGGCTCAGACATCTTATGATTGTGGACTTGAATTTTAAATAGATTTCAAAGTCTGGTGATAGAAACTTCTGACCTGCTTTATACATTTACCCTTGTGTACAACTAATTGCAGATTTTCAAATTCCTTTTCCTGAGCCAGAGTTTTGCAATGGCACATCTCAAAGCGCTACACAAAGTTCATGGCTCTTGTTCTGGAGATCAGGAAACATCTTGGCTCTAAATGTGAAGGGTCACCTGGGGATTCAGGGAATGATGGCAGGGGAGAGAGCTCCTGCCTCCCAAATCCCAGAGGAGCTCTACCCAGGAGACTGTTTTGCCTCTCTGAATAGGAATTTGAAAAACTCCCCAATTAGCATTTGCCTGAGCCCTGCTTCTTGCTCCTTTTCTACTTTCTTACAAGTGTTAATTTTGCTAACATTGTTCAATGATATCTTAAAAATATCTTTAGCACTGGAGGCATTTTTCCCTTCACTGTTTTGTTGTCTTTTTCAAGCACTTGCAATGAGTCCTTCTCTTCCTGAGATAACAGCCTTGCTGAGGTCTAATAGTTCAATTCCTAAATATTACATCCCTTTTAAAAAACACACCAAAAAGAATATGAAATGCCACATATAAAACAATATTTTGGAATATAAAGAAGCTTGCTTGGATTAGTCTTCCATAGTAACATGATTATTTCTCTCAAAACCAGTGCTACTTATGTAGTTTCCTGTTTGAAATATCTTGTTTTGCATTTTTTTCTGAATTTATGAAATAATTGGTTTTGCACAGCAATCCAGCAAAAATATTCAGAGACCCCTGTGCATTTCTGCCTGATCCGCTACATTTTCTCTCTCCAAAAGAAAAAGACCTTGGATGTTTTAGGTACGGCACTCAGCATCCTTCAAAAGACAAACTTAAAACTTAGCTCTGATGTGATATAAATAAAATGCTGATGGTTGAATTTTTAGCTACTCAGAGTTGATGATAGCTGAAATAAACCAGTTAAACAATTGGAGTTTCTTTCAGGGACACATTTAAGCACATGTTTAAATTTGGGCATACATGTAAGGTCTGAGATTTTTAATATTTTCCTGCATTAGATCTTTGTTTTCCTTGGGGTATAAATAGAAGAGATTTCTCTCAGCAATATGAGTATTTCCCTGAGCACCATCAGGGCAAAGGGAATGTGAATCTGAAGTTTATGGGAGGGCCTCTCACGTCCAATTTCTTGAGGTTTTTACTTAAGCATAACTTTGCTTCAGAAGGTTGAATCTTCTTCACTCTGGCTTTCTCTTGTTTGGTTTGGAAGATGTAGCTATGTATTTCCTTAAGTCCTGATTAATGTGGAGAAACATTCTTTTCATACTCATAAAAAACAGACGCATCCCAGCCAGGCCCAGAACATATGTGACTGGTTCCATCCTCTTTACAACATATTGCTGTGTGAAATAAGGAACATGCGACAATCATCACTTTCCAGTCTCAGGACTGCGATGCCAGATAGAAGGCATCTATCCATTTTTTCCCCTCATCCTTTTTTTAGTTCTTACTCTCCCATACTGATTGAATTTGAATAGCCATTTTATTGCCAATTCTCTTAACTATAATCATGCCTTACTACACTATTAAATGAAATTTAATGAAAGTAGGAGAATCACACCCTTTTCCTGCCAGTTGCTGGTGTGCAGGTTGAAATGGTTCACCATTCCCTTTCTTCTCTTGCTGTTAATAAATAAGACACATAATTCTTTCATTTAATTATTTTTTGGTCTTGAGGCTTGATGGTGTCAACATTCTAAGAATCCAGAAGGAATTAGTCATTTTGCGATGCCAAAGCTCATTGCGCATAGGAGGGTGCTACTAGTGATGTGAAAATAAGAAAACCACAACAAACCAGGCAGCAAAATTTTTATGTCTTTTTTTAAAATTCTTCTTTTTGTTGCTGTTGTTTTAATGTAAGATGGTATATTGACTGTAAGTAGTCATATCTCTGGCTACACAGAAGAATGGACACAGGTCTTCTCACATAAACAAATCTCTCTGGAAAGATTAATAATTTTTCTGTTTAGTTTTGCTTTTCCTGCATCTCTTTGTTCAAACAGAACAACAATTTGAAAAGCTTTGGACATACACTGGACATGCATAAAACCCACACCTGACTTGCATCTGTAATTTACTTGTATAGATCATATTGTTTTTTGCACATGTAGTTGCCCAGTTTACATATACACATACAGGGCTCTGGTTCTGTACCTTTAAAATCAGGAGCTTTGCCATTGAATCTGGAGAGTATCAGATAAAATCCTGTATGTACAGATTAGACATCCAGATTCTCATGTCTTTCGTGTCCAGTGATCTTGAAAATACAAACTCAACTTGTATGCACTGGGCAGCTGGATGCATTATCCAGTATTTGTCCCTGAGTGAGCAGTCATTCTCTTACTTCAGGAAAGTGTCTTGATCTGGCTCAATGACAGCAAAGAAAGAAACATTTACCTTTTGTCTCTCAGTTCAAACCAGGAGAGAGAGAATAAATTTAGCGAGGCACATAGAATACCTTGAAAGTTGAGAGCATTTAGGTTTGCATTATAGGAATAGGATGCGACTTTGAAGAGTCTGTTCTTTATTTCCCTCTGTTTCTTCCTGATTTATTTAGTGACTCCCGGGCAAACTTGTTTGCCATGTGGTGCAAATTGAATTGAAACCGCTGAATTTCCCTTACTGCTTAGGGTACCTACTGTCAGAAAATCTGCAGAACTTTTAGAATTAGCAGACACACAAAATGTTTATCTCACTTGTTAGCTTGGTAAAAGCCCACTGACTTTCTGAAATCACAGCAGCGAGCTGTAAATGATGTGTGAAATGAAAAGGCTTTGCTCACCCAGCAAAGACAGAGAAAACATTGAGGAAGCTGTGCCATTGGACTGGGCTTGGCGGAAAGGAGGAAAACAGCTGTGATACAAGAAGAATCAAGCCCAGGATATACTGGCAAACACAGAAAATAAATCAAGTTTGATGGTTTTTTTTCTTATTTTTCTATGCAGGTTTTTTTTTCTCCCTTTTTTGTCTTGCTCTGTTTCTTTCTGTACAGAGACTGCAAAGCTGAGTGGTTCTGTTTTGTGTGACTTGCATGAAGTTTTAAATTTGAAATGATCATTGATTTGTGCATTATGTTCCAGTATGTCCTACTCCAAAAGGCACTCTGTTTTGTTTCTGTCCACATCTATGTGTCTTACTGGGAAACAGCTTTAGCAGGGAGTGTGTGATACAAAACTGACTTGGAAAATGAGTGCCAGTTCAAGGGCAGGATCATCTATCTTTGCTGCATTCACCCTTCTGATGTTCTGTGAAGGAAAGGGAAGCACATGGGGGTTAGGACCTTGAATGACACATGTTCAGGTTAGGCAGAGGCATAGATTTTAATGAGTGTGCCCTTGTAGAGGAACCACATACTGAATCTGTTGATGCTATCACCACCCTAATGGGAAAAGAAGGAGAAATGAATAAGGTGAGAACCATAGTATCTCCTCACCAGTGGGTGCTAGTGGGTGCCAGCAGAGATCACACATCTCTGGCCCTCCCCAAGTTTCCGTACCATCTGCCATCCCTACCCCCCATACTTGTTGGCTAAACCCCATTAAACACATCTGTCCCTGCACATGCTGGAATGAGTAGACACAGACCATTATGTGACTGCTCTATTTGAACACTGAATCAGGGGAATATGAATGTATAAATTGAGTGGTAGCTGGGGATTGACACCATGCAAGGGTGGTAGCATTTGGGATCTAGCATACTGTCCAGTTCCAAGTGTGAGGAGAGCAGAATGCCCATGTAAATCTACTTTAAATACTGCTTTTCCAGGCAGTATTAGATTCTTAGTATTAGATTATGCAAAAATGCTAAATAGCTATACCTGTCCCAGGATCCAAGCTTTGAATTGAAGATTTTTGTTATAACAACTTGTATTTCCAAAAAGCCAAGATGCTCTGTTGCGACAGTTCCTAACAGTACAGTTTACAATTTTTTTTTTGCTGTATTTTGGCTTGTTACTGTAAAATACTGTGACAGATGGAGCATCATCTGTCAACAATTCCTATCTGACACAGAGAAGAAATTATTGCTGTGATGAAATTATTGATCTTGTATCTTTACATTCAGGAGCAAGGAGAATATTATATTCAACTGAATAAAATCAAAAGCAGTCTAGTTTAGGATCCAAAAGTATTTTACTCTAGGAAGACCCTTAGTGACTGGAGGTGGAAAAGATCTTAGTCTTGGCAGACACAGCTACATGAAACCTAATTTCTCATAGCTGTCTTACTGCTTTCTATGATATGTCAACACTAGTATGGAACACTAGTGCGGATGAATCCATGAATCTTTTGTGTGTGTTTTTCAGGGAGATAAGAACTAGGAAAGATTTTTTTTTCCAGTGTGTGTTTAGTGCATTCTCTTTGCTGGGAGCCAACATACTTCCTTGTGTAAGATCTCAGAGGGAGGAGAAAGCTTGACTTGCCAGGCTTGCAGTCAGGAGAATCATGAGAGACAAAAGCATTGTGAAAAATGATTAACAAAAAGATTTGTTTTTCCAAGAGTTGGCTGGCACAGATATGGATGTGGCACTAATGTGGCCTAATGTGGCAGTAATTATAGTGTTAATGCTATCTTATTAGTTCTTAAACTCCGGATGCCTTCTCATTTTAATGACCAGTGGCTTTTATCACTGATTTGCTACATCATTTGCTAATACTCTTGCTGTAAGTAGTTATGCTGGAGAAACAAGAAAGGTCTAAACTGAAATGATAAGAAGGAAAGAAATGTGAGGATGTGGCTCTTACCACTGATGGTCTTTATGCCTAAATGTACCTCCTTAGACTGACCCTAGTACTGACAACGAGAGCTTGTCTGAGGACACGCAAATGCAGCCAACATCAGACAGTAGGTAAAATGTCTTGTTGGTAATACAGTTTTAGAAAGGTGAGTGGGAGGTCTGTTTTCCATGATTTTTCACTCCATTAAAGCTACCCTGCATCGTACTTGCAAGAAGTGACCATTCTTATCCCTTCAGCAAATAGTGGTGGGTTTGGTGCTTCATGTGATTATCTGCAAAGAGAATATGTCACCTGAACATCTTCAGCCTAGAGCTAGAGCACCTGTAAACCTTGATCTGAAAATCTTGAAATCATGGTTTTCTTAAGGCATTTCTTAATATGGCTTTTTGCTGGGTCAGAAATACAAAGAAACAGAAGGACACAGACTTTTAACTTTTTTTCCTGGAATACAGTCCAGCCGTATTTGTGGATAATGATTTGGATTTGTTCTTATTTTTTCTCCAAATCTGCCTGCCCTTTCCCAATAGTGAAAGTGAATCACTGCTCATTAGGTGATTAAAAAAAGTTTCAAGTGTCTTGGAACTGAACAGAGGTGGATTTTCCTGCCAGAGAGTCTATTAGTAAATGCTTTTATGGGACTCTTCACTCTTACTGAGTGAATAAGTCATGCATTCACAGTCTTGCAAAGCAATCATCTGTGAATTGTACGTGAAGAAATGTAGGGGAGGCATGTGTGGTGTGTGTTCCAATGGGACTATTCCCTAGCCACTACTTGCTTCGGAAATTGTATTAAAAAGTACAATTGTTGGTCATTAGGGTTAGCCTTGCAAAGCAGGCATGACAGCATTAGCAGGAAATGCTTCCTTGATTTCAATTATAATGCATAAATTATACTCTTCTTCTGTCTTATCCATGCAACATTCAACAACAGCATTTGCATCTTGGTCTAGGGAATAAAATTTTGCACATGGTATAACTTCCATTGCCTTAAATACAGCCTCCCCAATTTTATCACTGAGCACTCACAGTCTTCATTATTACAGTTCAGCCAGCAGAAATTAGTTGTATTTAGATCCCAGTAGGCCAAAGGATGCATGCAGCTTTGAGATTTGGCTTCCATTTAGCCTTGGGAAGCACTCTTAAATCTTGACGATTGAATTACAAGAACTACTCATACCCCACTGCCAACAGTCGAGTAAAAAGCAGAGCTGTCCTGGGGTGTGAGAAGCAGGGAAAGGGAAAGATGGGACTAATCATTCCTTCTTATAAGACTGAAACATCTATGGGAAAATTCAGTTCCTCTGGTTTGCTTTCATCTGGCAAAACCATTGCATGGAAAAAGTGGTTGAGATAATTACATAGTGGAGGTCACTTTATTATTTGCAGTGGTTTATTCATGAAACACAAGTATGTAGCTTGCTGATCTTGTTCTCCACATGTGTGAGACTTTATCTCCCTTTATCTGAAACATTTGTAATATTTCTCTGGCTGGTTTGGGCAGCAAGAGCTGTGAAGCCTCCTGGAGCATGGGCTTCAACCATGCAAATCTGCATATAAGGACTGAGATAGACTTGCATGACCCTCTTGTGCTGTTGAAAAGTCACTTTTCCTTATACCAAAACTAGTTCCTTCTCCCTTTACCATCACCCTACCTCCAGTTTTGGTGCAAAAGCAGCTCACCAGCATTGATGAACACGAACTCTTTAGCCTGTCAACTTATTGTGTAAAATCAGAATTTCCTTTATCTTTTGTATTAAAACAATTCTCTGTATGTGTATGTATGTGTTTGAATTAGAGGATTGCACTGCCTTGCCTATGTTTAGCACATATCTGCTTGGTGAACATATCTCAGTTGAAATGCCTGTGTGCATGAAAGGAGGAGTTTCTTCATATTGTCTCTACAGAAGGCTAAAATTATAGCTCCAGAAAAGGAATGTGAAGTGTTCAAAATGACAAGAAAAACGGATCTGATGATGCTGAAAAAATACAAGACAGTGAGTTTCCTTCCAAAGAAGAAAACCACTTGCCACTTACAAATCTGCTATTCACATCTTTTAACTACATCATTAATTGAAATTCTTCCATATTTATGTCTTTGTCAGTTCTTTCCTTCTCCTCAAAGGAAGCAGCAAATTTTTCCAGATTTTTTCCAGTTTTCCAAAATCGGTCCCGAACTTTTTGACTTTCACATGCATCATAGAAATGGCTAATACAGAGAAAACTGTTGCCTGCTTTTCTGTTTCCACGTATTCACAATTTCAACATTGGAGGAAATGCACTTAGAACTATTAATATTGAAAGCTTTGCACAGTGGAGCACTGACCTCAAATCATTTTAGGCTCTGGTCTGAATAAAAATTGTTTTCAAGTATAAATACTTGTGTTACCTGGGATATTAGAGGCAAATATTCCTTGTGATCATGATGAAATAAAAAGACAGAAAACTTAATTGTGCCATACAATCAAACAGGTGCTGCCCAATGTCGAGTAAGTCAAGGATTGTTATAACTGAAACATTTTGATGCTAAAATCACCAAAATTGGCTTTTCATCACCACTGTTCCTTGGCAGGCAGCCCTGTTTGAATTGGTTTTGTCTTTTTCTGAATGTTCTTTTGCTAGAGGAAAGAAGGAAGTTTATACTGTGTTCAAGGAACATATTAGCTTCTGTATAATGTTCTAGACCTTGTGTAAACCAGGGGAAAAAAAAATCAATATTTTACATTTGTAAAGCACCTATTGTTTGTCTCAAGTCACTGTGAAAACATGAACCCTGAATTAAGAAGTAGCACTACCATTATACCCAGCCGACTGATGGGTAAACTAAGGCAGTAAAAGGTGTGAAATCATGAACCTGGCTAGGAACTAAATCCAGGAACAAGAAAATATCTTCTGCACTTAAAAGACCAGAAATGTTTCCCGTTGCCCATTCCACTGTATCAACTGAATGTATAAAAATGCAGCATTTTCCTTCCCCTAACAATTTCTGGTGTGGTAGACAAATGAGTAACATGTGTGTCATAAAGCAAGTTCAGATTTTTTTTTTAAAATAAAAATGTAGTTGAGTACTAACTCTTCACGTCAGGCTTTGAGGACATGAGTGACTGGGTCTGGGAATCTATTTTGTATCCCAAGTCTGTACAAAAGCTTCCCCATGTGTGCAAAACAACTGGGGGCTTCTTATCACTGCTTTCTTGCAGCTGTTCCATCAAGCTACAATTGTTGTGACAAAGAGTGAAGTTATTCTACATTATGTGCTACTACTTGCAATTGACTGGGGATATTACTTTGCACTTGAATGTTGTGTGTGTGCCTGCAGCTAATAAGCAAGTGTTTGGCTCTGAGAGGTCTTACTGGTTTTCACTACCAGTGACCATAAATAATCGTCACTGATGCAGGGAATCCAATAGTTTGCTTGGCTGTTTCCCTTTATTATGAAGGTTGTATTTTCCATTCTGACTATGCAGAACATTTTTATGATTTTCAACACTCCTTGTTAATTTGGGAGCAGAAGTATTACAGAGCAAACACACATGCTGGAGGACACAGTGCAGAAATATCCCCATACGCACAGCCTACCTCTTGGAAACACAGAAAGTCAGTCCAGCAATGCCAGTTACGTGCTGCCTGGAATTGAGGTGACCTGCTGTTTTGCTCTTTTTGAACTTCTTCTCCTCAGGTATTGGGTTAGCTCAGACCTGTAAATAAACTGTAGTATCTAACAAAAAAACGTTGTGGCTATCTTAAAAACTGTATGGGCAGCTGAAATATTGCTCTATATCTATCAGTATACAGTTTGACTTGGCTGTTGATTCACTGTACACATCATCCCAAAGCCTCATTCCTAAAACAGCAGTACTTTTCTTCCATATTTCTTAATATTGCAGCATTATTCCAAGTTTTATAATCTCTCCTGCTATTGCAGTCATACAGAATTCATGTGCTTTTACCCACAATACATGGAATGGAAGGCCTGGAATGAAAATGTAATTAAATCGTATGCAAATAAAAAATGCTGCAGCTGACTTCATAAGAAGGAGACTGTCATATCAAATACCATATTGTATTTGATTTCAATATTAACTGATAGGATTAGCAGAGATGAAATTTACCTTAGAAAGGTGAGCCTGCCTAGAGTCACTGGTGAAAGGATTTCAGTGCTTTTGCAGTTTTTGTACCCAGGAGAGTTTTTGTTCCTTATCTTGGTGGAAAGAGAGCTGTTTTGTGGCAGCTGAAGGTTTTGCTGCCCTGGTGGTGCTGTATTTCCATGCAGTCAGGTCCACAGGATGGCCAGATATGAGTGTGGCTGAGGGGGCAGATGAGCCTGCTGTTTTTCCCGTGGCAATGCCAGGGAAGGGCCAGGAGGGTTTGCTGCTGTTGGTGCTGCGTGGGCTGTCTGGGTGGGCAGCCTGCAGAGACTCTGCCTCAACACCTGGCTGCTGCCCAGGAGCTCTGACTGCAGTCACCAGGCTACATAGGCTGGTGGAATTGTAGGGCATCCTTGTCTTGCACCAGCACTGGGCACTGTGGATAAGGAACAGAGAAGGCAGAAATGGCCTCTTTGTCTATGTTGGTCCTTGTGGAGCACTTACGAAGTTCTTCTGGTGTCTGCCTTTCTGAGGGCCTGAGAGCATTCAGTATGGCTTGTCAGTATGGCTTTGCACCTCCTGTATGGATCTGTGTGCTGTGATGTTGCCTTTTCATCCCTTTGTTGGCTTTTCCATCCCCATGGGAGCACCAAGCCTGGCCCTATGGTGCAGGGACTTCTTAGCCAGTGCCATCTCCTGGTGCTGCCACCTCCCAGCCCCTACACCTCGGCTCAGGGCTCTTCTGACCTGCTGACTTCATAAACAGTTCAGTGGCTTGGCCTTCAGAGTGAAATGCCTCAGGAGCCTTGTATGAAAGGTGCTATAGAAATGTAGTTTTGATTTAATTTAGTTTGATTTACAGTTTGAAAAATGAAAATCTTTCTGCAAAGCTAAGATCCCTGTACAATTTTTCCAGCTTGCTTCTGCTGCTTGTAAAGCTACTTGCATTCCCTTTTGGATCACTGGGGATTTCCTCAACACATTTACACCCCTGTTCTCAATAACTTCATACCCAGCCTCATGCTGACACTTTCTCCCTTTCTTTCTCTTTTTATTTATTAAAATTACCTGCTCCACAGGTATTAAACATAGCCAAGCCAAGTAGAACAGAAGCTAGTCATAAAAACATAGATGACTACATTTCCCTCCTCTTATGATCTACAACAGGTACTTACTCCTTTTAAAAAGTGTTACACCTTCAGAGACTGGAGATCTGAAGACCCCAATAGCATCAGAGGTTTAAAAGAAAACATTGCATTTCCTTTCAAATCCCTGTACTTCCTGAATTTCTGTCCTTATTTTTGTACTATAGTGTCATTCTGTTTGATGCTGAGATCCTATACTGGCAGGCAGTCTACAAACCCACAGGAGTTGCCCCAGAAACCACACACTTAAGCAGACAGAAATATTGACAAGAAAGCAGAAATTCAAGAGAGGTGAAGTGATTTGTTCAAGGCCACAGAACAGCTCACTAGTAGGGCTCTCTGTGGAAGACAGGCTTTCTGGTGCCTTATCCACAACAGTTACCTGCCTCTAAATCTCTGAATTCATCCTGTAATCCTTTGGCATTCACAAAGATTTAAAAAATTTACTTTGCTGGACTTGAGGAAACCTGATGGTCCCTGAAGTGGAAAGTATCAAAGAATATGACCAGCACTTGTAAAATTAAGTTGATTATTTAATGTGTTCCTAGAAGCTTGTCCCTCTGCAAAGAAATACAGTAACCCAAGTTCCCTTGTCAGTGTTTCCTGATGCATGACAGACTTACCATGAAGGGCAGGAGAAAAATGGCAATGATTTTACTTATCACAAAGATTTTCGTGTGCTTGATATATAGTAAAAAAGGGTGAAACTACACTCAAAACTCAGCATGTTTGGAACAACTTTGGAGTTAAAACAAGGAAGTTGTCTTGTAGGTTTAAACAGTGGAGAAGTGTTTCAGGGCAGAATATGATGACTTCTTGGTGATATAGTAATCAGAATAAAAAACTCAATACTTAAAAATGGGGAGCAGTTTTGGTACAGACAGTTTTTCAATAGAGGCACTGCATTTCCCAGTGCTGTAAACTAACCCATTCTCTACCAGATTATATAAACTAATGAGGCAGAAAGACACAGCACATGGTGGAATAGAGGACTGAGCTGGGTCATCCTTAGATGGCACTGACACTGCTTTGAAAGAGTCGGTTTGGGAGGGATTCTTCTCATCTAGCTTGTAACAGGAATCAGATCTGTGGTGGTGGTCTGAGGCTCCTCTGCAGTGGCAGAAGTACTCTCTGCAGAGAGAGAACCCCTTCAGAGGGTGATTCATCCCATCTCCCTCTGGTATCCATCTAGGAAGGGATGAATCCCCCTCTGAAGGGATCACTCACTTTCCAGTGAGTACAAAGGAAGCCTGGATGACTAGTTCTCTCTTCTAGCTGCCTGGACTTCCAGGGAATTACAAGTAGAGGATGTCAGTCCCACATCTTCATGTCCTCCTTCATGTTGCCATCAGAAATGGTAAAACCTGCCAGGGGCATGCTAACAGTCTGTGCTTGTGAGCATTGCACACTCACAGTTTTAGGAGTAAATCCACACGTGTCACTGGAATGCTGCTGGCTTCGTTCCTGTTGCATCTATAACTTTCTTTATGGCCTCAAGGCAGGCTGCTGGGAGTGGCATATTTTTTTGTGTCAAAGCATGATTTCTTGGAGAAACATAAAGAGGACACAGCTGCAACAAAATGGAGAGACAGGTGCAGATGTCTATTTATGTTTTTAAAAACTGCAGATGTGTGTGTATGTGTGCATAGGACTGCTCAGGTGATCTAGGATGCATGGATAAATTGAAACCTATGCAGTTCAGAAAGCCATTTGAGATGTTCTTGGTTTGGTGTTATATTTGTAGCCAATGCTACAGTGTTTGTTGGTTTTTTCCTGCTTGGGAAACTTCAGATGTGGTATTGCCTTTGTTTGGAATGAGGAGAAGTTTTTGACACAGAATAATTTCCTGCAAAAGAAAATTTGGACTCTCTAGGGCTTTGAAACCCATGTGGATAGTTTTATCCTACTGTTGTATTCTTGGTGCACTATTTATGTTCCTTCTCTGTACACTGTGCATGACAGGGCCCCATTCTGTTCTGATGCATGTGTAAGGGGAGCCTTGGTTCTGACTAGAAACTGCAGATACCATATAATTAAAATTAATAAACAGGAACAGCAGAGATTTCTGGAGAGACTATGATAAACATTTGACAAAACTTATTCTGTTTGAAATTGTGTCATCCTTCAAAAAACAGTGTCTTCATTATCTCATGCTTCAAGCCTCTGTCACATGCTGAAGTTAGCCATTCACCTCTCAGCCCACTTTCCTCCCAATGTCACCCTTGTAAGGTGGCTGACACCTTTTCTTGTCCTTCACTGACTGATGGCTCCTAAACCAGGCCTGGCTTTCTGCACCTCTCCCTGGGGGAACTGCTGGGTATTCTCAAAGCATGCACGGGGTTACAACCATCTTCTGCTTTGCAAGGGCCGAGTGTTGTCAGGTGGGTATAGCGACTCAGAAACAGCTTCTTCAAAAAGAAAATAGGCATTGTCCTTTTTTTTTAATTAAAAAAGAAAAATACAGGTTTTTTTGGGGGGGGAGGGCGGTTTACAAAAGCACGTTGTATGTAAAAGCAATAGAGATCTGTGTGTATAGTTCTACTCTTTAACCTTTACTCTTCCCTTGCATGTTTTTGGAAGTTCTCCTCCCTGCCCCCACCTTGAGCTAGCATTCTCTCCCTGCTTCCACATATTCCCTCACCTGCTGAGGAACTACTTGTGACAGTATATGAGCAATCCTCCTGATGACATCCAGGCTCCCCTGCTGTACTCCAGACTCAGAATCCTGCAGTGATTTAGCATCTTTGTTTCTAAGCTTAGTTTTGGAAAGATTAAACTGTTCTTTACATGAAGACAGCCATTTTCCAGAAAAAGTTTTTTTTTTTCTTCTCCCTCCCCCTCCTCCCCCCCCCAGAATCCCTCATGTTTCTTACTCTTTAGCTCTTCCTGGTTGCTTCTTTTAACAAGCTGGTTGACTTTGCTGAATACATTGAGGCAGGGGAACGTGTGCTTGGATGCATGAGACTTATTCAAAACATATGCATAAAATCCCTATGTCCCATCTCCTCTCCTGGGGCTAATGGTTGGTAAAACAGGAGACACCTCCATGGCAAAGTGCACAGTGTTAGGTTCATTATTTCATGTGTTCTCCTGCAACAAAGCCTAGTCACTCTCTCTTGGAATCCCCCTTTGGAGCTTTCACCTTTGAGGTTATTTCCCTGTTTTTGTGGGCAGGTGCCATACTGGCTCCACCTGTTGGGAATCCTGTATACAGAGATGGGAATCTTTTGCTGTAGCCACCTTCCCATATATTCACCCGTTGTTTCCTCATCATCATCTCCCTTCACACCAAGTCTCTGTCTCTGAAACCTTCTGATCTGACAGAGGCTGGGAGGAGGAGAGTTACGACAGGATAGCCACACTGGGAAATTGATAACCATCTACCATGGTTTTGAAGTCAAGACGGCAGAGCCTTTGCTGTGGTGAAGGAGTTTGTAATGTTGCCTAAAAAGTTAACATTAGCCACATTTGTGAAGGTCTTCTTGCCTCTGGAAGACCTTGAGTTTTCAAACTGACTGAAACAAGTCTCTGGAGAACCCAGTGGTAGGTAAGAGAAGGTCTGATATGAGGCAGAAAGAGGAGGGAGTATAAATCATTCACCTCTGACTGAGGTACCAAACAGACCTGAAGCTGCAGCAGAGACCTTGTAGAAACCAGTTACATGTATTGTTCCTTCTCCTGAGGGAAAAAAAAGAGGTGAAAAAAATCAAGGGGAGCAAAACATTTCCTTTCCTTTGCATATTACAAAAGGCACCAAATGTAGAAAAGAAGAGGAGCAAGTAGGCTGATAAGAGATTTCATTTCATTCCCCTCAGGGTGCCAACTTACCAGTGGTAACCTCGTGGTCTGCTGATGTCATTCACACAAAGCAGTTACTTCTGAAGAGACAGGTTTCCTCAGATTTTACCATCTGAGGAAAAAAATAGAGGAAAAAATTGTTTGAAAAGAAAAAAAATGTTAAGGTGTCTGTGTTTTACCAAAAGCCTTTGTAGGAGGTTATTAACTTCAAAAGAAAACTAAATTTATCATAACTTCTCTTCTGCCTCCCTGTGTTTCTGAAAAGAACACTTGCTGTGATTGTCTGAGCCATTAAGGGCTCCTGGAAGGGCAACCAAGTCCCGGGCTCCCACGTCTGTGTGCTTACTGATTTATAAACCTCTCTGTAGGTAGAAAGAAGAAGGTGAAATTTCCCCTTTAGTGGCAGATGGGCTCCAAAGACTAAAATACAATTATTATGCAGACTCTCAACATGCACAAAATGGGAATAAAAGAATCTATCTCTAAGATCCATATGAGGGAAACTTTCTTCTTAGGCACTCAAGGGAGCAGAGACTTCATCACCCCAAACTTTTTCTTCTTTTTGAACAATGATTCCTGGAAAGAAAGACAAGGTTTAAAAGCCATTTCCAGGGGTGAGCCATGGATGCCACCTGTTCCTTTTGAATGTTAGCCTGAGATCCACACAAACAGGCTGCATTATCCATGTATCTGAGTGACATTTTGAAGAAAAACTTTTTAAAGTGTTTGTGCAGTGGGACTGGCAAATAGGAGGTTTGTGTTTTCTCTTGCATTGCACAAAAACCTGTAATCTGAAGGAGACAGGAAGGTAGCTGAACTGCTCATGCCATTGCTGGTACAAGAGAGTTAATCTGGCATGAAGCAGAAGGTGGAAGATTTTATAAAAAGCTCCTGCCATGTGGTAGTGGTTTCTGGTGCCCAAATATGCATTTCATATCAGTATGACATGTGCTGGCTTTATCTTCATGAAAACCTTCTCCTCCCGATGCCCTGAGCAGGTCCACTTGCTGCTCCCATCTGTATGAACCTGATCCTTATGTTCCCTGGCAATGTCACAGTTTGGCAGATCCCTTCATATCCCAGTCCTTCTCTCCTTGCAGCAGGTAGGCTTGTATTCAATGGCCAGTAACCTTTTCAGGAGGTTACCCAGTCACTGCTAACCAGCTCTGATGGAAACAGTGCCAGGTCCCTGCTGGCAGGGGGGCAGATTGATCTGCACACTCTGATCAGACAGGCTCATGTTGATGCTGTCTTGAAGGCTGTGTTTGGTGCTGTAGAGCCCCCATATTATGAGGTGAAACTTCAGGCCGTTGCAGGGTGAACAAACCCTCATTTGTGTCCAACCTGGTAAATACGGGGTGAGAAAATTCAGGAATCCTTTCCCAGGGATATGGGCCTTTCAGCTTGGACACAAGGCTAACAGTCAGCACTATGAGCACTGCCAACTACTTGGGAATGGATGTGCAAGGGCAGGAGATCAAAGTGTCTGGGGCTGGTGAGAAGCAGGTCCTGTGGCAGTGGGGGGCATGGTAGGGTAGCTGTTGTGGTACTTGCTGCCCATGAGCACCCTGTAATAGGAAGGGGAACTCTTAAGGGAGTGTGGAAAACAAAATAAATTCTGTGTGTTGGTTTGTGCCTGCCTCCGCTCCAGTGTGTGCCCCAAGCAATTCCAGTGGTGTTACTGGATGGGTACTCGTACAAGTGACAGCCCAGCTGAACTCTGTGTTTTCTGTGCCTCTGAAGTAAGCCACGTTTAGGAAATGGGTAGTTAAAAAGCCCAGATATCCCTGAAGTAACCTTAGCTGCAAAATAAGTCACTTAATTAGCATACACTAGATACTTATTGTTAAGTGAGAATGCCATCCCCTCCTGCAGGGATTTCAGTTAAACATGATGATTGATAAATTGTTATATTCACACAGTGTCACTCAGTGATATAATCATGGCTTTTGTAAATATTTAGTCAAGAGAACAATCCAGCTGTTCCCAGCCAGGTTTCATCCAGTGTCAGCCAACGTTCAGTGCTGCTGATTTATTTCATGTTGCTTAAGCCTTGAGTAAGTTCACATTTTTATGAGTCTCAGAATACCTATGGTAATAAATAGCAAGAGTGCCAGAGCTAATGACAACAGCAGAAATAATTATATGGAAAGATATTGCCCAGGGTCCAGAATATGGCCAAGTACTTAACTATTTGTAGTTTTTCAGGACAACTGCTTAGCAGGTTTTGTCTAGATTTACAGTAAGGCAGCCCTCACCAGATGCCACTGGAAAGCGAAGCCAAGCAGGAACCATTTTTCAGAAGGATGCTAGCACCTTCTCCCAAAGCTTGCCTTAGCTGTTGACAAAGGGTTGAGTTTTAAAGCAGTGTTGGGCAATGAATGGAAATTCCATTTTCCAAAGGATTTCAAGATTTTGAAATTTACTTTGGGTTCAATTTAGAATGAAAATCCCAAAGTTTAGAATTCCTCCTGACAGAAAAAGGTTCTAGGAAGGGTTCACTCTGAATCAACTGTGCTGGTTTTACTATTCAATACGGTAGTAGAATGGAAACCATAAAAATATATTAAAAATGGAAAGTAATTTTCAGATGAAACACTGACACTGTTAGCTCTGAAGGTGTCCAAACCTGACACATTCACAGTGTTGGAGCCTTCTTGTGTTTTTTCCCTAAAACACATTTCTGCAGAACTGACAATTTTGTGAGGCAGTTCATCTTTAATGAATCTATATTTTCTGATACTTCTTTCCTGACCATGTTCTTGTTTGCAGAAACACCCATGCAACTTTTCCTCACTCATCTGTCTCACTTTTATTTTGAGAACTCTTCAGGAATAGCTTTTGTTCTCATGTCAGTTCTTTGTTGAGAATCTGGCTGTCGTGATGTCCTACCCCCAAGACTTGGAAGTGATTCATAAAAAAAGAAAGTTTAAAAAAGATGACACCCAGTTTGGGCTATATTGCGTATTTGAGATAGCATACTTCACCCACAGGACAAGATGGTAGATGCTGAATTTAACTTATTCCCAGTAAAGAACCTCTTCAGTGACCCATATAGACACCTCTTACTGACAGCAGAGGAACAAATTCTCTTTACTGCCAAAGTTTTATTTGCGGAAAATGCAGCTTTTTGTTTCCACTTTGCAATCGTGTTCTTTCATATTCAGAAGCAGCTCACAATTAGGGTGTTTCTAATTTTCCAGGGAATGTGGACATTTTGAAAAGAAATACAGTATTAACAGCAGTGGAGGGAGTGCCTTCCATAAGGTAAGCTTAGACTGATACACTCAGAGCCTTTTGCTAACTTGGATCTTAAAGTAGGTGGGGGGACACGATACACTCCAGGAAGAAAAGCAATGTCTAGAAGGTGCCTGAAAGCAACTGTAGCTCCCTGACAGAATGAGGTGAGGTCGTCCTACAGCACTGCAGACAGAGTGAAGCAAAGACTTTTATTTGTTGAGTGCATGAAAACATCTGAGGCAAAGGAAAGCTATTTCAAATGGGCATTAGCATGCTTGTTGGCACTCTCAGACTGATATCAAGGGCGCCCTTGAGCTCAGAGCCAAGTGGAGGTACACCCCTTGAGAACCCAAGGTGACAAAGTGCAGGTGGAAATGCTGTTCAAATGTATATTTAATGGACATGGGGATAAGCTGTGTTCCATTCAGTGAAGGCAGAAAAAAAGCCCCCAAAAAACCCTCTAATAGTATCTCATAGTCGATAGCACTGATGGGAAGTAGAACTTCAAACCCAATAGAATTACGCTAAAGCCAACAAATTCAACTGCAGAAATGAGTGGATTACTAGTAATTTTTAAACCCACTGCCCAATGGGTTGTGTGTGTTAGCCTTTGTGCCTGAAACATGGGGAAAGTAGAGCAGAGTCCGGATCAGGTTCTATGGATTTGTTTGTGTTTTTTCCCCTCTAGATCTTCATTCTTACTTTTGTGGTGGCTAGATGGAAGCTACCCAAATCAGAACCAAAGTAGAAATTGCCCTTCTGCCATTTGCTGGCAATAGTCACAATTTTCCAGTAACTGAAATCTTTAAGGGGAATGCATCAAAGTTTCATTGTCAGTAAATATATTTAAAATGCTACTGTTAGTTGCCTTAGCAATACTTATTTGTTTATTATGAATAGCTCTTCATGTACTTGGCAGAAGTTTCCAGGTACTATAAACCAGTTCTTGCTTCCGTGTAGAAGCTGAGAATTTAGGGTTTATGGTTTACTCTTTCTTGCTCCCATCCAGCTGTGATGTAGAATCTTCCCACTCACTTCTTTTTGCAGGCTAATATTCACCAGGTTTGGCATTCATCTCACCTAACCATAGTTATTCAACAGTTACACGGTTATCTGAGTGAGTAGTCTGGGCCACCTCTGTAGTCAGTGGTGAGACTCAGGCAGGTTGATTCATTCCATACTCCCAGGTATCACCCTCTGGAGGTGCCCGAGTCTTCACAGGGAGACAGATGGCTAAGGTTAGGTGAGGTGAACCTCAACCCCAATGCTCAGCAATAACTGCTTGGCGTGTGCCCAGAACACCTGGGGTTCCCTGGGGAAATCACCCATCCAAACGCTAGTTAGAACTTGCATCTTTTAGCATCCAGAATTAAAGGAGTTTATGTGCTTTCTTTTGGTCCAGTGTACATGTAGGTTTTGTGTGTAATAGAAAAAACTTTGCCCTGTGTTTGACCTACATACTTAAACACAAATACAGCCTTAAATTACATATTCAATATTTTTATGTATCTGCTGTCTGTGTGAACATGCACATATTTTCTGCATAATATTATTCAGATATATGGTTCTCTATGATATTTTACAATTAAAGTGCTGGCAATATGCTCAAAGCTTTACAAAATACAGATAAAGGCAATTCCTGTCAGAAGGAGGTTGTAACAAAGATGAACGTTATATTCACAGGGAATAAGAGACCGGAAGATTCGGAGTTCACTGTTTGTTTTTTAGCCTCATTTTCTTTGAAAATGAGGTTTCTGTGTTGCACTGTGTGTGAGGTGAGGAGTGTAGCTGTCCTCTCACTGACTTTTGAACTGGTTGGCCAGCTTCGGCCAAATATAACCAAAGAAAAGGTTTTCTCAAGGGACAAAGCTCTCTGAAAAAAATACAGCTACTTAGAAGAGAGAGTGACCTTACTGAGGAAAAGGTAGTAGTGTGAGCTGGTATTAGGTGCTAGAGTGTCTACAAAGGAATCCTGTGTGGAAATCCAAGTAGGGGGAGAGCATTACCTGTCACTGATGTTGTGCTAGTCCCCAGGGAACTGGGCAAGGAAACCCATAGGAAGCAATACACTGATGATTTTATGGTGCAAGAAATATATTCTGTGCTAGTACCAGCCTTTATGTTTGAATTTTCCTTAAGAATGGAAGTTTTTAAGGGTTCTCCCAACCACAGGGACAAACCTGATCAACTAGGGGAAGGAGCAGTGGAAGAAGGAGAAGCTGAGGGTTGGTAGAATTTTGTTAGTAGAAAGTGTGAAAGCAAAGAAGAATTTAGTATTCCTACAGCCACTGCCATTTTCCATATGTGGGTATATCTATAATTTCTATCCAATATTGCATTAAAATTAAAAATATTTTTCTTAAGTATCATGTTCTTGGCTAGTTTTAGCAGGTGAGGGCATCTCTAGTTAGCTGTACATTTTGTATTTCTACCTCATGCTGTGTGATAGCTCCAGTGACTTTGCAGGAAGGGGTAAACCTCCCTCATCAGCTCTGATGATGTTTTCAAGGTACAGCTATACCAGCTTTTGAAAAGAGCTGCTAGATATCATTGTCAGGAAAAACAGAGGAAAGAGTTTATTGGCCAAATAGGTCAGTTCCTGGCCTAGGCTTTCCTATGAATACAGCTTTATCAACACACTTTATCAATAACAGGCATTTCCAGGGTGCAAATAGTTTCCACCCATGTCTGCAGATGGTCAGAATTAGGAGTATTTTATCAGATATGGTGTATGCCTCTGATGCACATGATGTCTATTTTGATTTTGATGTTGATGCAGACTTTTGTACTAGCCCTTGGCTATTCTGAAGATAGAAGAGAGGGGTCAGGTTTCTAATTTGAGATTTTCTTATTACATATCCTTAGCCTTCCTCAGCACAGGAACAGGTAGACTTGGCCCGTTGAACTGGGTGGGATGAAATAGGTGCTGTGCTTCTACCCCACATATAACTTCAGCTGTCCCCAGGGCTCTGGGTCACCCTGTGCAATGCGGGTTGCCTAGGACTACGTATGCAAGATGCTTTGTGAATCTCTTTCCAGCCTTTTAGGCAAGCTGTTTCCTCTGTCTTGCTGCTATTTTGGACTTTCGTCTTCTCAAGAAGCTTTTCCAGAGAAACCTGATGGAGAAATGCACACCCTGGGCAGAAAAGAACACCATGGCAGTGATGGCAAGTGTTTTCGTTGTGCCTGCCCATCTGCCCTGCAGCAGCCCATGGACTGGTGGAAGCTTCCTGATCAGTGATAGAATTGATTGAGTTACAGACTGTAGGGAGCAGAAATGCCTGGCACTTTCTCTTACATTTCTGCTTCCTCCCAGTCATATATCGGGTGATGACCCCAGATCATATCACCCAAGACATGCTGCACTTGCAATTGGTGAGGTGTATCAATAGTTTTCATCTTTCTCTAAAACATGAGGTACTGGCCACTAGATTTGATTTACAATTAAATGGCAAATCCTACAGTATATTCCCAGGACCCCAGGAGTGATAAGTCATTTGAGTTGTATTTTTAATAGATTGTTATAAATCATTTTTATATTGCCGTAATTGAATAAGGTGCTTTAGAGAAACAGAAGACTGCACATTCCCTGCCCCTAGGAGTTTGCTTGCTAAGTACATCTCGAGGTACAAAAGGTACTTTGTGTAATTTTATGCAGTGCGAGCCCTTGCTACTAATGACAGCACTATAAATGTGGCCCATATCCTGAAACAACTTAATGTGTGCTTAACATTGAGGATTTAGAGTGCCTCCGGATGAGTATGGTGATTCATGCTGGAGAATACAAAAGACTGCCTTGTCGGCTGCGCCACCTGCCCTTCTGCCAGAGATGGCTGCCCTGCTGCTGAGCCAACAGATGTGAGGGTGCGCTGGCTGTGGTGCCGTGGTACCTCACAGACCAGCATGTGAGCTCAGGACCTGCAAACAGCTCTGCTAGGTCAGAGCTGAGGTCCATCTAGCCTAGTGCCATCGGGTTTCTGACGGTGACCAGGGAAAGAGCAGAAGGAATAGGGCAAACACAAAATGACCCATCCTCTGGCATATTATCCCAGCATGTGACACAGAGCATTTTAGGGTCTTTGTGAGCCAAAGTTTGTTTAATGGGCTGATAGACCTATCTTCCACGAGTTTAAGCTTAAACTGAAATCGATATTGTTGCAATGTGGTCATATTCCAGCCTGGTTAATTCCATTCTGCATTTTCAACTTCCCTTGATGAATCTTCAGATAAAGCATTTGTGCCCTAAAGCTGTGGTGTAGTGTTTGCTAGTGCAATTTTGTAGCAGCTGCTTTCCACCCTAGAGATAGATGCATTTTGGTGGTAAGTGATCCTTAGATTTAAATAATCTATAATTCTTTGGAGCACTTTTTGGGCTTGTAAAAGGTGTTATACAAATCAATGAATAATTTTCACTCACCATTGTTTGTAATATATTCTTAGTTTTCAAGTGAAAATAAAATTTCTTTTCCTATTGATTTTCTTCTTTTATGTTTTGCCAAATTGATTTTTCCTTTTCCTAATGGAGCAGAAACTAACATATCTGGATTTCAGTTACTTCACCCTTTCTGATTCAGCATCATTTAGGATATCAGAAGGAATAAAAACAGCTCTAAGGAATAGTATTCATTCATTAACTGCAAGGGATCTGACACTGTTTTAATCCATTTTAAGGGAGAGTGTGCCTTTTGGGTTTTTAAATTTCATCAATGGATTTGTAAGTGTTCTCCAAACAAGTATTAAAAAGACAGGTATAAATATGATGTTATGACTTGGGATTGTAAGGTGGGAGAATTAAGCAGTTTAAGGTAGTCCACGCTGCTGGGTTGCAGAAGAAAAGTTTGGAACTTTCACTGAAAATGTGGACAGGGTTTTAAAGCTATACTTCCATTTCTGCACACTGCAGCCCTTCTACATTCAGCTGGAGCATCAACAGGGTAAGTATTGTTAGAGTATTTTCAAATCAGCTTTGGTCAGGAAAAATCACTGTTGTCTTCAAATACCCCATTTCTGTCAAAGTCTGAACCTCAGCTAGGGCCTTGGTTTTGTAAGATGGCAAACACTCCTTTCCATTTGGGAGATTTAAGGGGGCCTTTGAGCATCAGGTACCTGAGAAATAACTTGAGGGTTGTGAAAGACTAGATTATTCCCCCCAAATAAATAGTGTTATCTGAAATAAATCATATTATCAGCTTCTTGAATCAGTGTTCATTAAGAGGCTCAACTATGACTGGAGGCTTAATACAGCCAGTGACTGTGAGATAGTAGTTTGGGTACAGTAGGGGAAAATGAGACTAGAAAATATGGAGAGAAACAGAATAGTTTTGTTTTGGTGGGGTTTTTTTTGTTGGTTTTTTTTTTTTTTGTGGTTGTTGGGTTTTTTTTCAGTTTATTGGGTTTATGAAATTCAGCCTGGGATGGAGAGAACCAGAGAACTGGCTGAAACAATCCTACAAAGTTTGGTGTTTATCCCCAGTTGTCATGAAGGACAGGAGAGGTTCTTGGGATTGGAAAAAGAGCAGAGATAGTGTCTATCCTTAACAAGGAGAAAAAGCTGAATCCAGGGACTCATAGTCCAGTCAGATACTTACCAATACATAGAATGAACAACAAAGGGAACTAGGGTATGAGGACAGCTACCAGGTATTTGTCAGGAGTAAATCACCTGTAACCAATCTCTTTTTCTTCTGGGACAGAGCAACAGACCTTGCAGATAGGAAGAAAGCCATGGCTGTCACATGTCTTGATTTTAACAAGGTTTTTAATACTGTTTTACAAGACAGAGTCATAAGACATGGAGAAACCAGGATGAGAAGGAACTGTCCTCTTAGGTCAACTCTTCAGTTGAGGTAGGAACACTCAATGACATTAATACAAGATGACTAGAAAACCATCTGTCTTGAAAAGAAGGATCTGGGTTCTGGAGTGGATCATCTTAGAAGAGCTTACAGGTGAGATGTGACTCAATAGAGTGAACTAGGAACACGATCCATGAGGGAAGACTGAACAAACAGGGGTTGCCACATATAAAGATGAAAGAAGGAACATGATAAATCTTGAAAGGTTACTGAAAAGCGGAAAGAAATAATCTGTCCTCTTTGTCTACTGGGTCTAATGGCCTGTAACCTCAGTGAGTGACACAACTTAGATGCCAATAATATCCTTCTACTAGTGATAATTGCAAAAAGGGGAAATAGGCTGCTTGGAAGCTTACCAAATGACCATCCGTGGGGGTTAGACAGATTTTAGTCCAGAATAACATGGGTCTCATTCATCTTGCCCTTGGGAGATGAACTAGATGTCTTCCTGACGTGCCTTTCACCTTCAATTTCTTGAAATTAAGAATCTTTTAACTTAATTTTAATCTATTTTTATTTTAGTCCAGGTAAGCCTACCTAGTCTATGAATAGTTAAGATTTTCTGTTCCTCATTATCTTACAGAATAGTTAGCATTTAACATCAATTAAAATGGCAAAGTCTTATGATTCTCTCTCACCTTTGCTCAGCCTTATCCATTACTCTTGAACCAGTTAAATAAATATGGTTTAACTGCAGTCTACTGAATAAATGTTCTCTCTTTCTCTGTGTGTATGTCTGTACATATATAATATATATATATATTTGAAATTATGATTCCATTTATCCCAAGTTTCTGGAATTTATTGATTTTTTTAACAGTGTTTAAATTACATCCACTTTTATGGAGACAAATCTGTTGAAGAATTAAACAGCAAAGTTTGCTCCAATCTATAAACATGACAGGGGGATGATTTCCTCTCATTTGCTAAATATACAGCTCCTTAGTAGGAGACATAAATAAGAATGTTGCCTAAGTAGGTCATATTTGAGCTAGGGCTTTTCAAAAGACATGAAAGCACCCACCGTGAATATACACTTCAAAGCCAGAACCCAGTTTTTTGTGCACATTTTGTTCCTGAGAAGTTTTCCATCTGTTCTAATGTCATGGCTTTGCCACAGTGGCTTGTCCTCAGACTCTGTATCTCTGGAAACTCATATGTTTTACTTTTTAATGCGGCAGGTAAAGGAGATAATTGGAAGACCTTCAGAGCCAGGCAGGGGGAGGTGGGCAGGAGGGAAGGGGAAATCTTTTACTTCTAAATGGAGACGAAGGACAGACTTCCTCTGCTCCTTGTTGTTAGATAGCTAGTTTGATTGGATGCCAGGAGCTGAAAGGAGGCAGTGTGCATTTTGAAAGGCTTTTCGAGGAACAAATCTGAAATTAAAAGACAGATAATATTTATAGAGGTTAGTGAAGTTTGCTTCACCCCGCTCTCTGTAACAGTGCACTTCCAAATTCAAGATTCTTGATGGATTTAAACTCTTTTTCATCAGCAATAGTCCAACATGATCTGCCTGTCACTTTTTCAAATGATGCCTTTCTGACTTCTCCATGTAGCTCTGAAAGGGGAGGAAGCTTCCTCACTAATATGCCACTCAACCCACCCACCTAGACACCCACAGCTAGTTTGAAGCCAGAATAGGAAAAAAAAGACCACCACACCACACACTCTGGATTGTAGCCATGCCAAAGAATGCACTTCTTTAAATATCAGTATCAGTAAGCATTGGTCCTAGGGGTGAAGCCAGAAATAAAACAGCTACTTATTCATATCTGAAGCCACCCCTCCACCTTATAAAACAAGCAGAGCTGTGCTTGTGCTATTTTACTTGCAAATCAGTGGCAGCATCGGTGTTATATTTACACTAGAATTTTTATTTATTTGGGTTGCAGAGTGACCGCCACTCACACAGGAACTGCTGGACCACCGCTGGGTGCCATGTGACACAAGTTGCCCTACTCGGTGTCCAGTTGGTGACACTTCTGTGATGGCCTGGGGAACAGGAGGAACATCCAGGGTCTGGGGTTGGCTCTGCAAGGACCTGGCTGCTGTGCCGTTGCTGATGCAGTAGCATGGAAAATGACACAAAAGTCAGGGAATGGGTTGTGTGGGAAACAGATGCCAAGCAGGAGCAGTGATTACTGGGGAAACAGGAGGCCTGCAGACCTAAAGGCCATGTGCATATGCCTGAGTAAATCCACAGCAATGGACAGAAGGGCTGAGTTCAGCCATGGGGCTCTACAGGTCCCAGGACTGTGCCTGGGAGAAGGCATGCATGCAGTAAAAAGAGCCTCTCTGGTGTCTTTGGCATATTGGCCAGGCATATTGTTCAGGAAGTGAAACATCTTTCTAAATGTCTGAAGGAGGTCTTGTGGGGCTATCTGCATCTTCACACCCTGAGCCTGGTAACATCTACCATTACCACCACCCTCATTGCAGACAATGCTGAGAAAAGTGAGTACATTTAGTACATCACCACTCATATATAGCAGCTCTTTGGGCAGCACTTGTGTTTACTGGTCTGTAAGGAAAAAGCAAAATACCTTTCTTCCTGCATCTCAAAGTGCCTTCACGGCACAGTCCTAGCAAGCCTGTGAAACACAGTCAAGATTCAGAGCAGGATGGACTGCCACCTGGTTCACAGAACCTGGCAGCAGGATCTGTGGAAACACACTGACATATACAATGACATTATTTTTTTACCCATTACAGAAAGAAAGAATAGCACAAAAATTTGCTTCAAAAGACTCAGCAATTAAGGGCAGAATGAATGTGAGTCATCTGTCCAGCAAAAACTGTGCCAGATGTAGACACAAAGTAGTTCTACATGTTAATACCACTTATGCAATTCTGGTCCTATGACCAGCTGCTGACCACATTTGCTGTCTATGAGGGGGTACATGGACATGCATGCATACACATGAACTTCAGTGTAATCTGGAGTTGTTCAGTCTGCTGATCTGCCACCTATTCATCTTAGGGCATTTTTAATATGTCTCAAAGTAATTTGGAAGCTTACAAATATTGCCTTTTGATCCAGAGATTATCAATATAGACACTAAGTGCAAAGCTGGCTAAAATTTGGGATTTCAGTTTGAAAGAAATGCTGTTGTTTTGAAATGTGATGTACTTTAAAACAAGCAATCCAAAAAAAGACTGAAAAAATTTCCAGCAGCTCTGCAGGCTTTACGCCTGCTCAGTGGAACAGAGAGGACAGCGGACTGCAGCTTGTGAGACTCCTGGCTCCAGGGCAGCTCTGCAGGGAAGGAGACCCTAAGTGCTGAATAGGAATCCCAAACCCTAAGGCTCACCTCCAGAAACTTGAGTGAGGTTCCCAGAGAGCTGTCAGTTGAGTTTGGGAAAGCAGCGATGATTTGGAAAGCAATGAATTGCTATTTTTTGATCAAAAAATTTCTGACCACATTCTCTTCAAAAGGCTTTAGTGTTATTCTGTTTGTAGAATGGGAAAGCTTCTGAATCCCTTCATTCTGGAATCATCCTGAAGTCCTTAGATGTCTTGGTCTGAGTATCAGAGCTTTTGAAGGTAGAGCATGACAGGTGGTATTGCTGATAACAGATAAATGGCCAAAGTACTCTCTGCTCTGGCAGCTCTAGGCTTGCAGATGATTGCCCAGGTGATGTTTGTAGCTAGTCAAAGAGATCTTATTTTACTTACAGAGAATTCCAAATCATGAAGCTGGGGGCTGTTTATACCCCTACCTCACTCTGCCTTGTGAAAGAGCAGCTTGCTGGACCTCATAAGGGAGACTCTGGAAGATGGAGTCAGACTATTTTGGTGGTTAAACATGAGTGCTGTCCAAAGGGTTGCTAAATGTCAGTGTGGAAGTGCTAAATGTATAAGGTGCCTCAGACTGCTTATAGGAAGGGTGGCAGTGGTGGCAGACCTTGTGGTGCTATAATGTGATTCATGCAGCTGTTTCCCATGCTTACCAATTGCTTTATTTACCCACTGTTGTATTCTTCAAGTTATCCAGATGGGGAAATTTTTACGCTTGGAAGCGGATATGACTCTTGAAACATAGACCCAGAGTCACATGGAAAATACATGTTGCTGTTTGGATTGCAGTCAGTTGTGAAAATGCAAGAGGATGAAAGGTTTTCCTTTTGCTGGCTTGCTAATGGGTGCATATGTCTTCTCTTTCACGCTATTGCAATGAAAACACCTGGAAATGAACTAGGGGTTTGAGGATTCAGGGAAGGAAAATGCACTGCCAGTGCTGAAGGCAGTCAAGTTGAGTAGCTGCTGCTTGTGAGCACTGCGGGGAGATAGGGAAACAGAGGAGCACAGAGGTCAGTGCTATTAACTCTGTGTAGTGGTATGTCTGAGTGAGAGTGGGATATTTCAAACTGAGCTCTTAATTTTTTACCATATTTTGTTGACTTTTTTCATCTTCATTTTTAATAAAGCAGATACACTTTTGGTGAGGGCTTGCAAGCTGCCCTAAGATGAATGGAGGGGCATCACATTGCTGGATCCAGCACTGATCTCTTTGAATTCGAGAGGTTGGTCCCAGTGACAGACTCAGGGGAACAAGATCAGCCTCTTGGGAGCCCAGATCTTCCTGGCTTCTTTGCTTGGCTGCTCAGCTCACCTGTGAAATGCATGAGCTGTAAGCACGCGAAACACCAAGGCATAAAATAAATTCAAATTCCTAAGATGCCCACCTCTAAAAACTGCCAGCAGCAAAGTGTGGTGCAATGGTAATTAACTTCCATGAAGGCACCTCTGAGGCAGCTCCACCTTGGGTGCTTTGAGAGATTTGGTGTGATGGACTGAAAGCACTGCTGAGACAGGGCATGGGCTGGTGGCACGGCCCCCAGGGCTGCTGAGCACAGCAGGGTGCGGGAGGGAAGCAGCCCTGTGGGAAAGAGAAAAAGAAAGTGCCTTCCGTGCTTTCTGTGTTCCTCCTGTCCCTCAAAAGGTGGCAGCTGCTCAGAGAGGCCATGAAGTGAGTTTGCTTCTCCTGAGTGCTTACTGTAAACAGCGTATACAGCAGTGTTGATTATACATCAGCTCACTGGGCTAACTATAGCACAGTAATTAGAGGGGTGAGAACATTTTGGAGTACTTTCTGCCACTTGTTGTCTGTGTAATCCCCCTGTGTTTGGCAATAAAGAGAACTTTTAAGTTTAATTAATATACACTTGGCTGGCTATCCATTTAAAAGCATGCTTCGGTGGCCCGAGACATTATCCACTTATGCATAGTGTTGCTGGTAGAGCTGGAAAGGGAGTGCAGGGCCAGGGCAAGGAGTGCCGGCGAGCCCTGGAGCAGGGAGGCATGGCTTCACATCCCAGGGAATGTAGGTCAGTGGGCAATTCAAAGCATGCTCTGACACAAGCACACAGGCACTGCAAGAAAAGACAAAGTAAATAAACAGCTTTTCCCCTGAATGTGGGGCAGCTTGTTTTTTTTTTTTTTTTTAAATTTATTTCTGAACATTGGGTTTTGTAAGTGAGTTCCTCCCAGGCTGAGGTGTCAGAGGGTCAAATGAGTCTTGAGAGAAAAATGGAGTCTAGTATCTCTCTTTTCCCCTCAAACTTCTTTTGTGTAGGGCAGTTCAAGCCATTGATTTTTTTTTTTAAAGAGTTTAGCAGAAACAACAGGAACAAAAAGATGGTTTGGATCAGATCAAATATACATTCCTTCTCTCCTCCTCCCCTCCTGGGATGAAACAAACAAACAAATCATGCCGTTTAGCACCATTGTGTCATTTGCCCCGGAACAAGCCATTTCATTTTGTGCACTTTTTGAAAAGCAGAGACAAGGAACAGCTAGAGTTTCATAAAACTGCCAGAGGACTTGGACTTCAGTCCCAGCTCCAATGAGTGCCGAGTTATCTATCTGCAACAACAGGCTGTCAGCAGGAGCTATTTCAGGCCCCCCTCTTTGCTCCAGAATGCACCCCAGGTTGATGTTTGGAGGATTTTTCCGTGGGTGGTGATGAGTCTGTGCAGGTGAAGGAGGGAGCTGAGCTACAATGGGCACACAAAGTGAGCCATGGAAGAGCAGCAGTGAGGATCAGGGAGGATGGGGAAAAGATTTAACTTGGAGAGGAAAGAGCAGGGGTCATGAGTGAACCAGGTCTCCAGTGTTGCAGTTGCTGCTTTTTTTCCTTCAGTGTCTGGTACTATTTTTTCACTGCTCCCCTTGCCTCCTCTTGCCCCATGCCTTCTCACCTTCTATTCTCATTTCTTTTGTATCTTCTTGGTCTTTTTCTCTGGATCCGGTGCTTTGATCTGGGAAGTCAAGTTAATGTGAAATGGTGTAAACTGGTTACTTGTGCTTCCTAGCGGTGAGTATCCGTATGTATGTGTGTCTTGAAGACGGAGTTATATGTGATCAACCCTAATTTTCACAGGGTTTTAAATTTGTTTTCTAAGTCTTTGATTTGAAAAAATGTTTTTTTTTTTTTGCAATTGCTCTGCTAGACAAGATTCACTGGCCTATTCTGCTGAGTGAAGAGTGGGAGAAATGTCCTTTCCCCTGACTTCAAAGCGGAGTGAAAGAAGCACTTGTTGGGTGCAAATAATTTGTCCTATTTTCCATCAGTTCCAGAAAGAGTGGAAGTGTTTCCCTAAGGAAAAACCTTTCTCTGCATTATCTGTAAGGGAGCCCAAGGTGGCTGGCTCGGCTGCAAGCATCGGCCGTGTGGATGTCCACCTGTGCCCGGAGGAGCAATGTGCTCTCTCTGATTGGCCTGGCCAACAGCAGTTGAACTGGCAACAGAGGGTCCAGAAATAAGCAGATTTAATAAAAAAAGGTTCATGGCACGGTGGCTGGGCCCGTGCTGTGCAACTAATTAACTTGCTAACCCTGTGGAAGCACTTCCAAAGACAAACTCCTGTCCTCCGCTCTTGTGCTTCCTGCATTCAGCTTCCTCCGTTGCTTCGGCCTCTGTCCCCTTCCCCAGGAGGTCAGAGTGGCAATGTCACTCATGGCCTGCTGTGCGTACAAGAGGGACATGTTGCATCTTACGCCTTTCCTGGCCTGCCACTGTGACCTTCTGCAATAGCTGAGAACATCAGAACACCCCCCTCGCTGAAATGGGGCAGCTCCTTTGCTGACAGGAGACTTCTTTCTTTGGGCTTCCCTGTTACAGGCAGTAGTCATCCACCAATAACTGTATCTAAGGACAAAGAGGTGAATGCTTTTTTGAGCTGTGCTTCCTTTCCTTCATGGCAAGCAGAGTGTTACCTCCCTGCACATCAATTACCAAAGGCAGAGATGTGCTGCTTCTTTATGCTGTGAGATTTATCAGCTAGACATGCAAAACATAGCTCTGTTTTTTCTAAGTCTTTCTGTTTTCTCCATTCTCAGAAATATCTTGATTTTCGCATGGTGGCTTGAAATGCCTGATTCTGGCTTTTTGTACCTGCTTTGTAATAACCCCACTTGAGAGGTGAAAAAGGAGGCTCTAAAGCCCAATTCCTAGATTACGACCTGCACATTATTTTAATTTAAACTCACCTCCTGTTACAACAGAGAATCAAGGTGTAAGTGTGTAAAGTGCTTTGGGAGCCCTGTGATAAAAGGCCCTATAAAAACATAAATGTAAGCAGATGGCAGTCACAACCTGCCTGGTAGAAGCAAAACACAAGCTCACAGAAAAGGGTGCAAACTGAATCCCTTCCTGGAATTATCTCAGGCAACAATAAATGTAATCTTTGCCAGAGCTTTTGCATTTCTAATGGAGACCCCTTTATTCCTCACCACATTGCCTCAGCCTTAGAGACAAGCTAAATCATCAGGGTTGTAGCTCCAAGCACGTTCAGACTTTGTGTGCGGGTTTGAAAAGAGGTCCATGACTGCGACACAATACCAACAGCAAAGCCATGGCCATGGCTGTATCTCGGCAACTTTGATGTTGATATCCTCAAGCACAGAAAAGCCAGAAATGAGAAATCCGTGGGTATAGCACCACCAGTTTGTAGTTAAGCTCAGTCAGGGGCACAATGGGCAGAAATGGAAAGAAGTGAACTGTAATGAGCGAGACATGCAGTGACATGTGTTTGCTGGGGAAAAGGGAGTGATGATTTTTTCTACCCTTGCTTGTTCTTCTAAACACCATTTTTTTCCAAAGGATGGATTTTCTCTTCATCTAACTTGGCTTTTTTCCCTGCTGTGAAATGTTTTGGGTCAGATGATATTTTGCTGGGCTTTAGAAAACTGCTAAGAATTAATTAATCCGTAATTAAATTGATGGGGAAAAGACGTACAGAACTGTTAATAGAATTACATCCTCAAAAGGAACAAAAACAAGACAGTTTCCTTTCATTTCTCTTTTTTGCAGTTTGCAGTGTGACAGATTTCTGACCAAGTTCGAGTTTAGACAAAGTGCATGTGGCAAAAGTTGGAAGTGTTGTAATGCTGCCTACTGTGATTTGTATAAACATTTAGGATCCCCTGAAGAGAACTGTAATCCAGGGTTCCCTGCTTACACAGAAATGTTCAGAACAATAAAATTTTGAAAGAAAAGAAACATTTTTAATTGGATTTGTGCTGACTATTTTTGAAATACAAAGAAGACGCTTTATCCAGTAAGCTGCAGATTTTGTTTTCAGTCACAGGGAATTGGCAGGCCTCAAATTAGCTGTAGGACAGCGCTTTTTCTTGTTTTGTGAGCCCAATAAAATGCAGAGATTTGAAGGAAAAATACTAATGATAAGAAAAGGCTATAAAATTCAAGCCACATGCTTCTCTAAGTTTATGTGAGTTAGGCTGAATGGATCATGTGATTTCCTCATGCATCCCTCAAATGACAAAAAATCAAAGGGGAAAATTGTCACGTTTGTCTTCCTTCTGACTAGAGATTTACTATGGGATGGGCAGGTCCTGATGTATGCTCTGCATTGCTCACCCAGGGCTGTACTGCCAAAGAGTGACTTTGGCTTGCTCCCCAAGACCTGCCACCTGTCTCTGAACCCCTTGTGCCTTTGGGGATGACCTACTCCAAAGCACTCTGTTAGCAGGAGAGGGGCAGCTCAGGCACTGCTCTCAATTTTTTGCTGTGTTGAGTCCCTTTCCTGTTTGTATTGAAGTTCAAGAGAGGAGAGACCTGTCGTTTTCATCATCAGCAACAAAGAGATGAAAACTGCATTCCAGAGAGTGAATCCAGATTTGCAACATCTCTTGGCTTTGTATTAGAGACTTTTAGTGAAGGTATATAGCCTGTTATGATTTCTCTTTTCCTTCCATTGTTACATGTTTTTCTTTCTCTGCATTGTTCATCAGTGAGGTCCATCAGTAATGTTAACAGGCCTTATTTTGTCAGATGCAGCACTCCCCTTAACATCAGTTGCAGCTGAAGAATCACTAGACTTAGGGTGAGAATAAGCTTCAGAGACGACAGAGTGCCCTGAGGCAACTAAAAGTTCTGTGCCTTAGTAGTTACTTGTAATTACTGTTTCCAAGTATTTAAAGAAATGTTAAGATGTCTTCCTGTAAAAGGAAAAATGTAAGCTCAGGTTACCAATCTTTTAGCACTTCATGGATAACCTAAATAATGAATATTGCCTCTCAGGCCTCCTTCTGTGCAACTAGTGAAAGATATGGGTGTCTTCAGGGGGCATTTAAAACTACACAGGATCTGAGAGACCCTCTGGAGGGGACTGTTTCTTCCTTGACTTGAGTGTCTACACACCTACCCTAAGTGTCTCATCCAGGTACTTATGGTTAGCCTGTAAGAGAAACTCTGGACAGGACAATTTGTACATGATAAGGTCTTATAACTTCTGTTTAAGGAAGGTGTAACCTAGGTTGGTTCCAGTAAATATTTGGCAGAACTGTGAGTACATTAGGTCGAGATTAATGTAGCCAAGTGGGTAGGAATGATTTTTTGGAGGGACTTGAACAGGCAGGACTCCTAGAGAATGAGATTTAAGGTGGGACAGGAAGAAACAGAATGGGAAGGAGATCTAAGAGTAGGGGACAAGAAAGTTAAGCTGAATATGCCTAAGTAACAGACAAATGCTTATTCTCATGTAACCTTTTTATTGAGAACTCTTAAGAAAAGAAGAGAAAAGCTTCTCTTGTCCACTGATGGTTGTCCACTCCTTTCCAGAAGGGTGACAGTTACAAGAAGGAGAAGCTAAGGCAAGGAGAAGGAAAGGGGGGATGATCCTGCAAGGCAGTTTTGGGAGATGACCCTTATACTTAACAATAGACATCTACAGATGCAGATGTCGTGGCTGAGCTACTTGTCCTGAGCTTCTTTTTCAGTCAAAGGAGAGCATCTGCTGCTTTTAGAGTGCAGTTCAACTGAGCTATTTTAGATGTCTGCTTAAACGTGTGATGAATCCTACTTTGCCTGTTTCTCTCTATTGATGAAAAAGGAGTTGAGGGGAGTTAACTCAGATGCAAATTCTATGGTTTATAAGATACTATTGAATGATCTGTAAACTTGCATTCACTTCCAAATAGCATAGGAAACTGCCAAAGGTTTGTTTTCATTGGACAAATCTTACTGTTGAATGATCCAAATAGGACTTTTAGGTGGACAAGGAGACTTACAAGACTGATATATTTAAGAAAAGGCTAAATGAGATATTTTTGGTAAATTGCATTTCCTTATTAGTCATCACTTCCCTTTTAATTCTGAGAAACGTCCCTCTTCAGACATGTTCGTTTTATTTGGCAGAAGTGCAGATAACTCCAGATGTTGCTGATTCTTTTTCAGTTCATTGCCTTAGGAAACTTCAGTTGCACCTGAGAGAAAATAGAAGCCAACCTGGAAGAAAAAGAAAAGAGCTAAGTAATAGTCTTGCTAGAGGAAAAGGAAAATCAGATTAATTTATATGCTCTGGATGATCTCTAATTGTTTCCTTAAAGATGAATTAAAAGCCTTTTTATTCACAAAGAGCTGAGTTCAGGGCCTTGTACATCTCCTATTAGAGTTGAAAACATCACTGATAAAGAGTTGGGTTTTCTAGCTCCCTTAAGGGTCTACTATTGCAATGGAAAACAGAGTACTAAATGTAGCAATTGGCAAGTAAGTAGAAGTGATAATAGGCTTTAATACTGGAGCAATATCCCTGGCTGATATAAGTTGGCATCATCTTCTAATTTCAGCAGACCTGTGCTTTCTTACCCCAGCTGAAGATGAAACACCTAGATTTTTAGCTATGGACTACTGTAATTTTAAATCTGGAAATGCAATCTACCATGGCTTTCACACTTTTGAAGCTTGGTGACAGATATTCTTGCTGTTCTAATCTACTAAGGATAGAGTCTGAGAAAACACTGACTTTTTTTCATTCTTTGGGACATGTTTCTTTGCTTACATTCTCTGTTATGTCAACAGAGGTTGAGTAGGTTAATGACATACAGACCTTTCCCCTCCAGAACAGCAGTTCATCTCTAGTTCACAGTACTACATACTGAAAGTTATTCTACCTGATTAAGAAAAAAAAATATCCAGTTCATGACAGGCAAGAATTCACAAGCCTACAACTACTGAGATAGAGCTTTCCACGTCACTAAGCAGAGCGAGCAGGCATGAAGGCTGAATAAAGTGCCAAAGTGTTTCTCTGTGACACCCCTGGAAAGATCAGTAGACTTTTCTGTCCAGGGCTGGAAGACACCAAGATTTCCAGGCCATTATGTTTCACTGGACTAACATTCAGTCAAAGATAGCTTGCTCCTTCTGGTGAAAGTACTTCCATATAAATAAGGGAAGGAATGGTATTCTTTGGAAACCAGCCTGGTATCACTTCTGACAGATAACAGCGATTGTGATGAAAAGTAAACACTTCAGTCACAGGGTGATGCGAAGCACACTGAAGCAACACCACAGAACCACAGCTGAAGGCTGAATTACTGCTGTATCTAATTAGGCACATCAGTTAAGATATGCAAACCTCCAACTGTCTGAGAAGGGCTGAGATTGCTAATACCAATCTGTTATTGGTGATGGCTGGTAAGATTAAAGAAATAGTGTTTTCTGTTAGAGGGGTCAGTAGTTTTCTGGTTGCTTGCTGGGGAGAAGATGGGGTAGGCAGTTAAGTGATGTTGCATGATTTTCTGATTTGTCCCTCTGAATAATGTCAAGGTAAAGAAATAAATTGCTCGTATTTAATGTGTTGGTGAATAACAGCAGCCCTTGATTTTCTAATGCGGTGTCATTTGAATTGTATATGTTATTGAATCAGACAAAATATGTATTTATGCATTAGGTTTCTTCAAAATTCCTAGTACGTTTTTTAACAAGATGCAGGAAAAATAAACTGAAATGCCGATCTTTTTATTCCTAGGTTGTTTGTGACAGAGCGTCAGCAATGTCCTGTGCCGAACATGATTCATGTAAGGCGCAGACAGCGGATACTGAGTTTGAAAGGGAGCTAATCAACAATCTTTGGAATAAAGAAGTATCTTAACTCAAAAATGTTGATGCACGAATGAATGTGATTCTCTGTGCACTGAGTTACTGTTTAGGGGACACTTGTACTGTAGCAACCACACTGAATCAGTTCAGTGCCATTCACAAGCAAATCAAGTTGTAAAATCTCACCGTGTGTGTACGTGTGTGTTGAAATATCTGTAGAGAAATGATTTCTTTATTTTCTACTTTGCTTGCATTTTTCCTCTTCCAGTGTACTCAGCTCATCCCGGGAGTCCCTCTATTGAAGTTAACAGTGGGGTATCAAGGAGGTATTTTGCTTGACTACTAAATCTTGAGGATAAAGCTTTCTGGAACAAGACCACACACAGCTGCAGGAGTGCTGTCTGATCTAGGCAGGGGACTGATGGGGGGGTGGAGTAAGGTCTGCTTCTCTGTCCTGGTGGGCAGCACGAATCCGAGCTGGGTAGTGTGCAGTAGAGCAAGGCAGCAATGCAGAAATGCTAAAGAGTTTTAGGGATAATCTGATGAAGGATTGTGGAACATGCCCAGAGATGGTTTGCGTTGTAAAAGTGGCAAAGAGCAGGTGGAAGACAGGAATGGTGCATGGTATGTAAGAGTACTGTGGCAGCTCATCTCTTTGATGGCCAATTGCTGCCTTTCAGGCATATAGTAGTTGAAGATGAGGGATAAGAGAACACTGGAGAAGGAGGCTGATTAAATTACTTGTGCTATGAAAACAATGCTGTGGCTCTGTAATCTAGGGAGTGTTGAGTATTGCATACAGCCTCTGTTTTGTGTAAATGAACACAAAAATGCAATGTCCTCCTAAAATTTAGAGTGCAGTTCCATGTTATGGATCCTTCATCAGTGGATCCAATATAACCTCTCCCACCCATCTCTGCCCCCACACAAGGATCTTCTGCTTCCCCTGCCATGCCTGTTCCACTGTTGATGTGTCCAGGACTGGTGAAAAAGAAATGACTAAGGAAAAAAATTGTCACAGGAAGTCAATAGAAAATCAGGTGAATAATAATAAAAAAATGCTTCTTTAGAACCAGATAATTTTATAGCTCTGTGGTAGCTGAGCTGGTGCAAAGGAGAGGGATAATGAACCCTTCTTGGGGATGGAGGTGGCAGGGATAAGCGAGGGTGGTTGAAAACTTCTTAGCCAACACTAGTTCTAAGGGATTGAAGACATCATAATCCGCTCTTAATAGGGATGAGATTTATCTAACATTGCTAAAAACCAGGTGTGCATATGGACACTGGTCATGTCTGGAGAGTGAGAGCCCTACACAGTTCAATAAATCAGATCCCTGCTGCTGAGCTGCTTTTTCTATCCTCCATGAGGGAGACCAGATGCCCAGCTGATCCAAGTGCCTAAGTCTTAGGGCACTACAGTGAGCTCAGATGGATGCTACCCATACCCTTTAAATAGTTCATGTATTGTCCAAGTTTACAAGTACATCCATTAACTAGCTTGATTACAAACAGATTCTGTAAGCACCTAAAGTTGGACCTATTTTCATGATAGAAAAAACCCTCTTGTCTGTAGGTTACATTGTTAAAGAAATATGATCATCTTCCATTTTGTGTCATTATTTGCCAAATATAGTTTCTTGCCAACACTGAAAAATCATGTTCTGCTGGAGGAAATTCCTTAAAGGCTTGCCATCTCTCAACATTGCTTCCCTCCTCTATTGTTTCTAGAAGGAATAAAACTCCAGAGTGCTTTAAGCAAAAACGACCACTGTTTCTCTTTGTCATTTGAACGTGGCTTAACCTCTTCTCTAAGGACAGCCTGCTTTCACTCTCCGATGGGGGATAAAATGAAGACATGATATTGGAAAGCTGGAAGACCTTGCTCAAAGAGTCATTTTATCTAATATGGCACTGTAATTGCTACAGTGACTTCATAATAATTTTATGTTTACTGGCTATAATAACTGTATGAAATAAATGTGCTGCATGGTATACTGCATACAGTAAACCCAAGGCAGAACTAAGGTTGTTTAGGTACCCATTTGAATATAATTTGAAACTATTTCTTGGGTTTAGAATACTTGGTTTGAAGATAATTAAAGAACGATGTAAAAGGCACTGTAAAAGATAAATATGTATTTAGTCATACAGCTACCTCGCTACAGTTTTGGTCTGGCAATTGTTACAGCACTGTATAACTGTAACTCAGCATTATGGTATGTAATACATTATTATTACCTGGCCATTGATCAGATGAACTGTTGGCTCCTTCTCCAAGCCAGCTGAAGCTGGTCTTGGTTTCCAAGCTAGATCAATGCAATAAGTCCCCAGCTGACCAGAATAGCTGTATTTTATTTATCATAATTACAATAACATTGTCTGTTCTTAACTAGGAATTTCTACTTTTCTTTATGTCCTGTTTATAAACTAGATTAATTTCATTGCCATTTTCTTACCTGGAACAACTGCAGATGCCTTTATTGAACCCTTAGTTGCTGCCTAACTCTTTTAATAACCCAGCTGTATGGTTTGTGATCTCCGGCAGGTAAGGTACAGAGGTATGTATTTAAAATAAGTCTGTATTATTTTTGTGCTACTGTGTGAGACATTGGAAGGATTTGGTGTCTAGAAAACACAGATCATATGCCTTTTCATGAGCAAGCTTGTCACTGTCCCAAAATAAATGTTTAAATCTTGCATGTTACCTTTGAAAAGATAAATTCATCTTTCTGAGGTTACTGACAATTAACTTTTGTGCTTATTTTTTTTTTTACACTGTGCAGAATAAAGGGGAGAATCTAACCAGTTTCCATGTGCCCTTTTTTGTAGTTTGAAACTTCTGGGTTTTGTTCCTTTCCCACTCTGTCATCACTATAAGCTGTACTTTGCAGGTTTCCCCCCTTTTTCTTTCCCATTAGTCGCTCTATTAAATATGTTAATTGTAGTGTCCCAGATTACTGGGAGCTCCTTAAATCAAAGCCATGAGACTTGGTAGCAAAGCGCTTAGCTTTGCCGATGATAACTGCATCATATAAGTATTCATACAGAACTGATTGAGCCCCTGAGGCCAGATGCTAGAGCTGTTTTGTGCTACTCTGGCACCAGAAACCAAACTTCAACAGAGTTTACAGGACTGCTTGAAACCTATTTCCAAGTGAGGAAATCCTGCCATAGCGGCTTTGATGTTGGTCTAACTCTTACAAAACACAGCCCTCTGTGGAAGGAGAGAAATGAGGCTGAAAGATGTAGCCCAAATGATCTGACCAGTAGGACAATCCCATTCGTTGCACACTGAGCTGAGAGGATTTGGATGGTTTCAGTGGCCAATACTGGTTTTACAGTTACAGACTGGGAGAGGCCTACAATAATGACAATAATTAAGAAAGAAGAAATTATTATTATTATTATTATTAGTAGTAGTACTACTACTACTACTACTACTAAACAGTCAGAATCAATATCTCCTGGTTCTTGGTATTGTACAGACACATTTCATCTGAAGAAACTTGCACAGGCAGCTTTAAAATTTCCCTCACTGTGCATCTCTGATCCTACTTTTGGCTTTTCCCGAGGTATATTTGCTGAGATGGGCTGGTACATGCCACGTCTTAAAGCAGGTACAAAAGAGCTTTATTTGTACTGCCTGTCATTTCAAGCTGGAAGAATTCAGTATCTATCTCACTGCCTTTGCCATATGCAGTTGGGTTTTCTTCTTCCCCTCTGTAATTCTTCTGGGGACACTGCATAATAAAAGTCTCAACTTAATCAAGAAAAATTCAACATGTGGCACAGCAAGAGAGAGCATCGGGATTTAAAAGCGTAAAGCAAACAAACAAGCAGACCCTTGTGATGTCAGACTAATAACACACTTGCTGCTGTGCTTTCCGGCTTGCTGGTGTGTGTACTGTTTCCCTGTACAACATTGTTCTGGGCTTTGTTTCCTTCGGCTGCTCAGCCCGAGAGGGTTCCCTGCTGCCAGGGGGCTGCTGGGACACCAGCAGGTGTCTGAATAATTGGAATAAAAATTCTTTTAGAAAGACGCAGCCCATGGAAAAGAAAGCCCTGTTCCTAGATTTAAAAAAGTAAAAAAAGAAAAAAAAATTATAATTTTCCAGGGCTATTAGCATTTCAAATCTTCCTTTCTCTTTTCTAGAGATAAAATAAAGTCACACATGAAGAAACAATTGTTCCAGGTTGGAGCAGGCTCAGCAAAGCATGTGATGATGGGAGCCACGCCCTGTGAGCCTATGTGAAGTGGAGGCTGTTTGTACAGTAGGGACCAGTCCTTGACTTTTGGGTTGGCACCACCAAACAAGGCTGTACGTGCTTTGTCACATGTGGCAATGCTGCCACATGGAAAACCAGCGTGGAATTAGCCACCATCCCTGACCCCATTCCAGACACAGTCGTAGTAGATTTTAAACCCCCATTTCCCACACCCTTTTCAGGAGCAAAGGCTGACTGCTATAGCAGAAGCTGACTGCTTAGGCACAGATGGATGTGGGTGTCTTTTTCTGCTTGGGCACCCAGTAGCATCAAGTAGTCCAAAAGGATGTGCTGCAGGCCAACCTAGCTACTGGGGGCAGATGCCCCAGCTGGTGGGGATCTCCCCCACTGAGGCAGTGAGCATCTCTGACACTTTGTCCATCCGGGCTGCCTCACTTTGTAGCAACTGCTTGCTTGCCCTGCTGGATGCCCCTGGCCAAGTAGAGGGAGGGGGACTTCTTCCACTTGGCATATAATGGGTGTGGAGCTGGATGTGGTGTGGGGGATGTTTGTGCTCGAAGTTGTCTTATCTGCTCCCTTGAAGCCTTTGGGAAGGGTGAGAGAGGAAGGCTGAGCTCACAGGTGTGCATGTGGTCTGGAATATCTGAGAAACAGCTACTTTTAGGGACTTTTGGTGCCAGTCCTGAAGGAAAGACCTGTGTCATTTTAAGGCATCCCTATGCATTAAATGGCAGGTTAGGTGGGAGCATGCAGTTGTTGCAAGTAGGGGACTCACTGTGCCAGTTATGGGTGCCTGTGCCTTGGCACTGAGAAGGGCCAGCCAGTCCCCTGCAACAAAATGCAAGGTAGAAGTGTGTTGAGAGAGTCCAGACCAGGCCTGAGAGGCATTCTGGGACTGGTGATGGGAGCAGGCTTTAGCATCCCAAGTGCACCACAGAGGAGTAAGGACCGCACCCATCCTGTATGCAAGGTTCCCTGGGCGCTGGCTCTCTGCACTTCAACCCTGGGGACAAATTCATTCTGTCTTGAATGAGATTTCTCCTTCAAGGCCATCTCAAAGTCCTTCATAGTGTGCAAAATACCAAGAATCCCACCCCCCATAACAAAAAAGATAGCAGGATGTGCAGTGGTTAAAAGAAAATCCCTGTGGAAGAACATCAAGAAGGCTGGGTCCTTGCATTTGCAATGGGACTGGGAGAAAAGGGCTTAGTGGTTGAGCGTGTAAGAGCCCCATGGCTTCTGAGATCATTTTGGCATTCAGCATGTTTATGAATAATGAAATAAACTGGTGTGACATGAGGGAATAAGCTGTAAAGTGTCACAAAGCACCAGAAACAAAATCCGTCCAAAATGCTTCTTTTCTTCCTGAGGAAAACCTAAAACAACTTTTCTGATTACCTGACAGTCCATTTAATCCCCAGGAAACATTCCTTTGTTACAGTTTCAAGGAGAATTACTTGAAATAATCCTTTGTACAATGCACTTCATTCTATTTTAGTTTTAAATCATGTCCCTTTACTTTTTTTGATTTTTTTTTAAGGGAAAAAGAAAAAAGGCACCTAATCAATCCTATGGAAGAGCTGAGGGCAAATCCGAGGCTTTCTGGTACAAGGATTGCCTTTGTGAGGAGACCTGTGCTAAAGAGACCAAGACTGCAAGGGCTGAACAAGAAATAATAGCAAAAAAAAAAATCCCTGAAGCCCAAATGGTTGCAATTGCACAGTGCAGATTTGGCCATCACTGTGTCCCTGGGATGAGGAATGGTCCTTGGCGGGTCTGCTTCACATGCAGTTGCCTTCAGCAGGCCTTTGTGCTGCCAGTGACCCAGATTCAGGAGGAGACCTGGGGTCTCCAGCACTGAGATCTTCAAGGCTTTTGAGTGACACATGGTCAAGGAGGAGAACTGGGCTTATCTGTGGCTGCTGCCATCTGCCTGCCCTCCAGCAAAGGTCACTTTCCAGGGAAGAGCCAGCTCGCCTCTTGGAAAAACCTAATGGTGTGGTGGAGGGAGGAAAGGAAAAGATAAAAATGTCTCATAAATAGCACATATTTTCCTCCTTGCATTCTGAATGTCATGAGGTATTAATTCTAACAACAAAAAATGGTATAATCTGGAGGATATTGGGGTCTGTGAATTTGACCTTTGAATGCTCTTAGCTTGTCTTCTCTTTCCCATTGACTTCTGAAATTAACTTTCTCTTCTGTAATATTGACATGAATCTTACCTCATAGAGATGTGTAAAAAGTTACTCTATCCTTATGCCCAGCCATTAGCAGGTATTTTGCATGTACAACCTGAAGGATGCTTTCAGGTGGGGTGTCTCAGTTTAGGCCTGGTGATATGTTTAGGGGAAAGGGGACAGGCCAGAGAGCCTTCCTCCAGGGTAGACTCAGAAGGTGATGGCATTTTCCCCCTTTCTAGATCTCCTTCTGGAGTGGTCATGCTGTTGGACATGGAGAGAAATTGTGTATTACTGTCTACAGTCAACGTCTGGTTTTCCTCACTTCATCTCTGACTCCGCTATTGACTGAGCCATGAAACTCACTGTCACAAGGTGATATGGAAACCAAGCTTTTCGTTCACTTCAGGAAGAGCCAGGCCTGTTTTCTGGATGACAGTTTTCTGAATGACATCGAATAGGACAAAATGAAATCTCCCCCAAGTTGATGAACACCTTCAACCTCTAAGGAAGGGAATCACTGTTGAAGCTGAGCTCGACCAGAAATGCGGTGGTTTTGCTGCAATTCCTCATGGGGTTTCTCCCACTAGGGTCTGCAGCACTAGGTCCTAGGCACATCTGAGAGAAGCTATTGAAGTATGTGTGAAAGGTTGAGGAAGGCTGATGAAAAGTATTCACTCATACTATGGTTCAGCACAGATCACATTGGAGGAAAGAATTAATAACTACTGCCTAGGCCACAGGTTATTCCCTCTTTTTTTCATTCTCTTTTTTTTTTTTCACTTTTGCTTTCAGAAAATTCATTGTTTTTTTTTTCCTCCTAGAGAAAGAAGCTCCTTTTGATCTATAAATAGCTCCACAAGTCAAAGCAATGGGGCAACCTTAAAAATATATTATGGATATGTCAGTAGTGACTCTGTAGCTAAGGTTGTGTTGAGGTTTGAACTTAAAGCAGGACTACTGTTCCTTCTTTCACACTGCTGTGATTAGATACAGTGGCTGGATTTGGCATAGGAAGACTTCAGAGGATGATTGCCTATGCTGTGCATTACTTTAGGGAAACCTTGAAGCTGTACCCTTCCTCTGAGATCTGCTTACACACCAACGTATCAGTGTGAGGTACTATTTGCTTGCTTTTGACCATGCAGGGTGGTTTGTATGAGGGATTCCCCTTCCCCAGAATGACAATTTTTTGCTATTGAGGAACCACTTGGCTACGTTCATTGTTTCCCCTCAATGGCATTCCCCATCACTAGCTGTCCCAGCTGGGACTGGGACCCAGTGGAAGGGACAAGGAAGGTAGCAGTGGGCTGGGGAAGGGCAGGAAGAGGGTGGGGGCTGCCGTATGGTGTGTGGGACTTGGAGACACTCCCTGGACCAGAGCGTTCAAACAACAAGGGAGAGAGAAGAGAGCAGGAAGATTCGTGCGGGGTTGGTGCCTTCCCTCCTGGTACAGAGGGGTGGTGGGGGCACAAAGACAGGATGCAGAGGGGGGATGCAGGACTCTACAAAGATCGAGAGTGATCTTGTGAGCTGCAAACTTTCTGAAATGCCTTATTTAAAAAAAAAAAGGAAAAAAGGGCTCCTGAGAAAGAGAACAGCAGTAAGCACAATGTCATTCTTTAAACAAATATCTTTAGAAATAATATCCTATTTGGTTCAAACAGAGCAGGAAAAGAACAACTGAAAATGCAGTTAACGTAGAATGCACTAAATGCTCATGTGAAGTTGCCGCACATTATTCTTGTATCTTTAACCAGGGAGGACTTCACTTGCAGAAATGGCTCTTGACAAAGTTAAGTGGACCTATATATTGTTTGGGAAATTGCCCTTATTTTGTGTGCTTCTTGTTCCAGTAATGGAACCCATGAGCAGAGGATAATTGCAGCAGTCTCATCTGTCAAATAATATTAGAAGTCAACAGCTATAATCTCAGCCACTTGCTTTACACAGCTTTTCTCTGTATTTTCTGTTCAAATTGTCAGTTGTTACATGTAAGTGTCCCCATTCCCTGTGGCTGATAAAAGTGAAAAGATTTAAGTAAATCAGGAGGAGTGCGGAGACAGGGCTTGGGCAATGGCTCTCAGTGCTAGCGCTGTAAATCATATGACAACAGCACGCTGGATATGAAAAATTACAGCCCGAGTGTAGTGTTACTTGTTACTATTATTGGCAGAGCAGCGTGGTACTGAATGGTTTGGCTTTGCAGGGTTTCGGGGAAGCTACTGATTGGTTTTACCTTGTGTGGGTTTGTGCTTTATGAGCTTGGCTTTTAGTTTCCGGAGATGAATGGGTCCCTGAAAACAGAACTCAGCTGAAACCATCTTCTCATCTGTGGGTCAAATCAAAAGCATTATAAAATTAATTTGTTGGGATAGACATTGAGCTGTGCTACTGCAACTCAGGGCACGGTTTCCACAAAGCTCCCTTCACCTCTTCATCCTTATTCATGCTTTCCCCCCTACAATGTTAGTGAAAGAAATATAGCTATGGTTACATTGAGATAGACTTCCCACACCACCACCTCCTGGTGAGGCTCTACCTTTACTTCTGCCTCGAAGGAAGGAGGAACTGGTCTTGCTTTTTATGTCTCTGCTGCTCACAAAAGGGCACAATCACTGTTTGTTGTGGTTTTATAAGCATTTTACAGCTCTGCTAGGAGCTGGATTGAGACTGCTAGTGTATTTTTTATTGCCATTGAATAATTATCAATTGGTCGAAGCTAAATCGTGAATACTTGAAGCCAAATTCATGCTCCTGGCTGGAGAGAAGCTACTCTGCTTGTCATTACCAGCCCTCTGTGCAGCAGACAGGGCAATTGCTTCCACAAATAGCTCAAGTCATGTTTGGCAGCCTCTGCTGTGCAGTAACAGCAACTCCTCCTGGTTTTACTTAGTGGCATAGGTTGCATGCATTGCTACTGAAAGACCGTGAGAAATGTTTTCAAAGGGAGAACTGAGGGCTTTTGGGATGTAGATATACAGATTTCTACGTATAGAAACATCTTCCACCCTCAGACAGCCTTGTGTGAGTTACTTACTGTGTGTCTGACTGGCAGCTTCCAAAATGGCCAGAGCCATTGTACTCTGCATTCACACCTTCCCATGTTTCACAATAGCTTCCCGTGTTGACAAGCCCTCAGTGGTCAGAGCTTTCTCTTATGTTGTTTTTGTATTGATTGCATCCTGAGGCTATCAGAAATCCTTAATATAAAGCCATATGATAAGTCCCCTCTGGATACAAAGCTGAGGTCTATCGTTGCCTGTGCTGCGTGATTGAGTCATTGCTGCCCAGGTGCTTGAGTAATGTCAGCTGCCTCCTTCTGCTGAATTTTATCCCTCAGAGCTAGTGATAGGGTGAATCCATCCACCATCTCATCTTCCTCTGATACTTATTCCAGAAGGTCAGTAGCATGTAGTAAGCTTTTTTGGTTTTCTTCCGTGCAATATTTGTATGTACATGGCAATACAGGTCATGATTAATGGGCTCTGCAGTCTCCTTTCTTTTTTAATGTCAGAATAATAAAATATCTGGCTCATCAGATTGTTTATCCTGATTGTTCAGCTAAATGCATTTAGTAACAGAATTAGAGTTAGAATATACGTATATGAATACCATTCTGGCAATTATTGTCAGAAGTGACAGCTGATTGCAGGTATTGGAATGATGCAACTTGTTCGAACTTAATGTTATCTATTATGAACTCTACTTCATGATGATAATAGCTGGAAGGCATTGATTTTGTTTTCTGTTACTTATCTCAAGCCCATACATTTTGCTTGCATTATTGACTTTTCTGATCATTTCATGCATCATCTCTTCAGAAGATGTGTAAATCAATGTTGACTGTGCAATGTATGTTGTTTATTAAGCTGCTGCATAGGTTTACACCTTGAAGAAAATCATCAAATGCTTGTCTTGAATAATTGTTGAGCAGGCCTGGCAAGAGAGGGCAGCCTTGGAGCATGCTGGCACTGGTGTGGAAGAGTTCAGTTAATTATTTATCTGGGCCACAGTATTTGCATGCCTGTATGAATTTTTTATGAAGTTAATTAGCTTTTCAAGATGTTGAATTGGTTCAGTGCTGCAATGATTGCAGCCCGACACACTGGGCGAGTGGGTCGGAGAGAGATGCTTGAGTCACAGACAGGAAAACAGGCGGCGGGGAATGCAAATGGATGGGGGTGCCTTTGAACACTTTCAACAGGTGGCCCTTAACACCATGAAACCTATTGTGTTTGTGGTCAGCAATTTGAACACGTAATACAGGAAAGGGCTTAGATTGCACCTATTTCTCAGGCAACAGATTTAGACATTTAGGCTGAAATAAAACTCCACCCACATAAAACCCAAGAGGGTGGAAGGAAGGGGGACTGGGGAAATTACAGCCCATCCCAAGAGATGGCCCAGACTGCACAGCTGCTGCACAGACTATTCACTCAGAACTGCTCATCCAGACCATGGATGGAAAAAACCAGTCACAACCCCTTGGCACCAGCTGGGGCCACTGCAAAGTCCTAAAAGCAGGCTCTGTGTGTCAGGACTCAAGGCTGGGAATTTAGTTCTACAGCTGCATTGGAAAGTAGATCCCAGTAAAACATCGGGAGGCAAACCCAGGGCCAGGAACCAGCAAGGACTGAGACTGCAGAGACTAGTGTTATTGTATGGCATTTGATGGCTATTTCTTTTACTTTTCAGAGCAAGACAGGGTGTCTGGTGTGAACTAAGATCTGCCTAGGGTTTGTTAGGGCTATAGGTCTTTTGTTGCTCTGTTGGAGCTAGAAGCTGCACCAGGGTAGAGCATAATCCCTACACTGTAGGTTTTCTTGTGTACCACGATTGCGAGGTTTTCTGTCAGTCTTTAAGCAGGAGTACAGGCACGTAAATCAGGCTTTTTCTTCATACACCTTGAAAATAGAGCCTGGCTGATAAAGAGCTTCTTATGGATCACGCCCTCCAAGAGGTAGGCTGCCTCCCAAAGACTTTGGTCTGCTCACTGTTCTCTGCTGTTCCCATTCCTGAGTATTGGTGGTGAACATACAAGATCTGGAAATGTTTACATTCTTTTCCTAGGTATCCCTTTCTATTGAAACATTGCAGTGTCATCCACAGCAACAAAATGCATACTGTGAAAAAAATAATAGCAGTATAATGTAAGACTCATAGATTGTAAACTATCAGTCTCTATATAAAATATGTACCCTTGTCTGATCTTTTCACACATATGGTGATGTATTCAGAGAACAAGTACTTTAGCATTTGGATAGAGCCCCAGCTTTGAATATCATCTCAAATCCAGCTAAAGAGAAAAGAATGTCAAATAGGCCATATAAATTCCATTGAACTAATGTTTTCATAGTCTATATTGAAAAAATACGAGATTAGAAGGGTTTTTTTTTAAGTGACTGAGGGTTAGTTACTGACCTCATTTGGAAAAATGAAATTTTCACAGGTCTAGAAATTGCAAAATATAATTGATATCCATGAAGATTAAATGAGATTTGGAGCCAAGTATTGTTCGTATTTAAGAGTTAAATAATATCTTGGCCTCCACATCATTAACAATAAGTTCCATCTCCCTCTGATTTTATTGTTAGCTACAATTGAACAAAATGGGGAAGAAAGAGCCTCATTGGAAACTGGGGGTATAGACTAGAAGAAGATTGGCAGAAGAATGAGAGACATTGTGTTCTTTTGGGTGTGTTTATGAGCATAATTTCTCCTTGAAATCCTCATGGAAGTGAGGAAGAACTCAGTTGGGGTAGAGTGTTCCATCTAAGCTGCACAACCCCTTCTACATGCTTGCATTTAGTGCTTTTGAAAATGTATTTGTATTCTTTGTGTATTTAATTAGGTTCTTGCCCCACAGGGTGGCTGGTCACTGCAACAGGCTCCCCAGGGAAGTGATCACAGCACCAAGCCTGACAGAGTTTAAGAAGTGTTTGGATGATACTCTCAGGCACATGGTGTGACTCTTGGGGATGGTTCTGTGCAGGGCTAAGAGTTGGACTTGATGATCCTTGTGTGTCTCTTCCAACTCAGTATATTCTGTGATTCTGTAATTTTGAGTGCCATTGTTCCCCATTTTCCCCTTTGAATGAACTCCTTAGAAATCCTGATGAAAACTGAACAAAAGCTCCCACCAGTTGACTCATGGAATATCTCTGTTCCTGCCAGCTGATGAGGACTTCATACAATATCTGCTTCTAACCCATAGTTTCCTGCCTCTCATACTTCCATATCTAAAGATGAAGCTTTATGTATTCATAGAGGTTCTTAAATAAGGAAAAGTATTTGACTGAAAGTTTTCCTTACTGATTGTCTATTTTTTTCTTATGTTGCAGACTTAAATGCATGTTGGAATCCCTGCGTAACAAAACAACCTGTTTAAAATGCTTGCTGGACTGTGTATTATTTGAACCAGTATGTGAGTTTACACGTATGCATACACAGAGTAGTTTGGCAGTTCTTGGGAGGTGCTGGACACCCAAGACCCTTCGTCTCATCTGACCTTCTCTCCCCTGCAAAGTTTCCAGGGGATCCAAGGAAGGTAATGGTAACATTTGATCCTTTGACTGTAGTTTCTGTCTGTGGGTGCTTGGAGTCCTTGCTGAAGGACTCAGGAAAAAATAGCCAAAAAATCTTTAATTTTGCTCTTAAAGGAAAAAAGGCTGACAAAAAGTACTACTAGTCCAGCTCCTTAACCATGCTAATTGTGTTCATTTAAAGCTCTTTCAGTGAAATTCTGACCAGCAGTCAGTGAGAGTTGGCACTGAAATCAGTACAACCAGGATTTAACCATCAATGTCATCCTCATTTCACTATCTTTCATAGGCTGTGTATCATATCTGCCAGGTCTGTGTTGATGTCTCAGATATCTAAGACTTTGAGCAGCAAATAAATCTCTTTTCTATCCTGCAAAAATGTAAAAATTTCTAAGCAAAAGAAATTATTGATTATATCTGGTTACTAGAGACAAAGGACAGTGTCATTAATATCCTTCAAATAAGTAGGACATGAGTCGAACTAGTTTTTTTTTTTTTTTTGGCAAGTTCATCTATTCATGTTCTCTCAGTTAAATAGATATATTTTAAGAAGTGGTATCCTGGTTACAAACCCCTATCTCCCAAAAGGTAGAAGACCTCGAACTTTCTTCCACCTTCTCAATTTCTTTCTCAAATTCAATCCCAAATGTGAAGGAGGGCACTCAGCTTACTATTTCTCATAACCGGATGATTTTTTTGCCAAACAGACACCACTTAAAGCAATAGGGCTTTGATTCTTCTTTAGTCCTACTGTGAATGTTTTAGTACTTCTCTCACCAAAGGTAGAGTAGGCAGCAGGATAGTGGTCCTGGTTTTTAGAGCACACAGGCAGGCAGGGATATTGAGGATTCAGGCTGAGAGGCAACTACCCTCCTTACAGTCTGGAGTTCGAAGTGGCCTGAGATGCTCTGGGGACCTGTGCCATCCACAGAGCATAGCCACAGCATCACCTGTAGGAGATCTTTGCGCTTCTGGACTTACAGGTGGAGTTCTCATATTGCAAGTCATCCCAAATGACACCAAGTTCCTACCCTTAGTTAACTCAATTGAGCCTATATCATATAAACACTGGAGTATAGGTGTCTTAAGCTTGAGCTCTCAAATCAAAAGCAAGAAAGGAAAGATATCCCAGTCTCTGTGTGGTTGGAGACATCATGTTCCTTCCACCCACCCCCACCCACTTCATGGTCTCTGACTTGGGTTTCCTGTTATTTTTATTCCTCCCTTGTTTTCTACGCAGTTAGTGAGCACAGTACTCAGGTGGTGTGAATTAGATTAGCTCCAATATTTTAAGCCATCATTTAATTCACAAATGAATATTTAATTGACTACTGAATGCTCAGACAGATATGGGAAGCTTTGAATGGAGGGTATGTAGGGCTAGGTCCATGAAGGCAGAGACTAGGATGACACACTGAGACCAGCCTGATCTATGAGCTAAGCTATCAGGTTATTTGCCAGCATTAATTTATTTCTGTTCATAGTTTTGTTTATTTGATTTTAGAACCTTGTTATTGGTAAGGGAAGTTGAATATACTTTGCATTTTACTAGCTTGTACGAAGTCTTCTCTGAAAACTACAAAAATTCTGAGTTACCTATACCACAGCATAGAATACTGGCATGTCAAAATTGGGCTGGGTAGTTGTGAATCACTGTGTTTCCATTTCCACATGGGAGCAAATCTTCTGGTCTGAAAGGCAAAGTTGTATTACACACAGATCATTTCAGAGTAATAGAGATTTTAACACTGCTTCCTATCAGGATGTGTGCTTACTACTTATCAGAAAATGGCAGGTATTTGATATTTGACAGGTCAGAAAAATATGTGACAATCCAGAAGGGAAATAATTTCCCCTCATTATGTCTTTTCTGGCTGCTGAGTCTGTGAGTTTATACTGTCTATCTATAGTCAGGTACAGATTTGATGAATTTTGGGTTTGTTTTGTTTGTTTTTTTGTTTTTGTGGTTTGTTTTCTTGTGATCTATATTGGTATTGCATAGTGTTTCTCTGGCTCATTTATTTGTTAGATAAACTGTCCTGAATAGGTAATATTTTTATACTTATAAGATGCAAAACGTTTTGACCTTCTATACATTTTAGTGACATATGTGCAGAAGTGACTAATGTTGTGGCGACTGGGGCACTGAATGAACCCTCACAACAGAGCAATCTTACCTGCTTCAGAGAAGAAGACCTCCAGGAGTCTTCTTGTCCTAAGAGGAGGAGACAGATCAAGCCAAAGCAGAGAGGCTGAGAATGGGAGAGAAATAAATCAGACAAAACAGAAACACAAGGAAGAAGGAATTTTGCTTCCTCGTGTTTACTTTCTGGGTGGAACTAAACCTATTTTGACTTCCTGTCAAAACATCTTCTGATCTGCAGCTGGATCTTTGGAAGGGCAAAGTTGCTGACATTTCTACTGGGTGATCACATTCATCTGAAGTGGAAGTAGGCAGGACACTGGCATTGTTGTTTTACCAGGCAGTGTGTGTGGGTGACAGTGGTGGGGATTGTGTTCCAGTCCAATTGCCATCTGCCCAGCACAGCTTTCTGCTATGCAGCTCAATGCAGGAGTGTTTATTCCACAGGATGCAATACATACGAACTCTTCTGGTGCAAGAGTGCCATCATTTTGGATTCTTTTGAATTTCTTTTTAACTGTGACTTAGTTCCCAGTTCCATAAATGCTTCAGTGTGTGCATGGGTCTCCTTGTATAAATTGTGTTACTACAGAAGCAAGGGATTTTTTTCTGACTCAAAGTATATATTAGTTTGGAGGATCAGGGTTTCTCAAACTATTGCTTTTATTAAAAAAAAAATAAAATCTAGAGACATTTTGTTAGATAAATGACTATCTGATGTTTTTGTTCAATAATTCAGATTTACATATTTTAATGGTTATTTTTTATTCCAAGATACCTATTAAAAGTTATTACCACTTAAAAACGTGATGAGAAAAACCCAGCTGCAAGATATTTAAATTCTTTCTCTGCTAATAGCTGAAGGATGAGTGCAGGCATTATATATACTTCTTGGTGCTCTCAGAGACAGCGTTCCTGTTATAATCTCATTTTCTGTTGCTGGAGAAGGTCCTCTGCAAAGCATTGCTCACTCATTAGCACTGCTAGTCATGGTTCGAGGTTATGTGGCAGCACTCTTGGAGCTGCATGTTGCTCTGCTGATGCCACGCTCCCTCCGTGTGCAAGGCAGCCAGTGCCCTACCATGGCACAGCTTATCTCACAGGACATGGGGCTGACTGCACCTCACCCTGACCATCAGCATCAGAGACATTTTTGGAATGTGAGCAGCCCAGTCAAAATTGTATTGCTTTTGTTTGAAACTTCCACAGGAAAACTTTAATAATTTAATGAAAGATGGGAAAATGTCTTTCTGTAAGTCATCCTGACAGCCCTTTCCTCCAAGACCATCCAGATGAAGGCACACTGGCCATCTGTTGTGTAGCCCATTGCAGTGTCTTCCAGCTCATTCAACAAGCTTGATTCGTGTATGTGTGCCTTTGCTGAAGCTACTGGCAATGGTATACCTAACAATGAAGACACGGGTTATCACTGATGGGTTTACATATTTAAATAGATCACACTTCTATTATTAGTATTTTCTAGGGGCTTAGATGTCACAACACTGGCAAAGCTATATTCACAGCTGGATGTCCTGAGAGGTTTTTATCTTCAAAAATGCCCCAGATGTGGATTCACAAAGTAGATAATAGTCTTTTCACCTGCCTCAGGTTTGCAGGTTGTTTTTTTTATCTTGAGAAGATACATCCCTGAAAGCAAAATTGCCTCCCAAGGAAGTGAAAAGTCTTGTTTCTTCATTCAGTCTTGCAGGAGGTTTTGGTCATCTACATATTCCCTAACAAATTATTCTGATCAGGAGGAAGATTTGCCCAGAGAATTTACCCTTTTTTAGGAGCTATTGACAAGGGAAATGACCTTTCTTTCCTGCAATCTACAACTTACCTTTTAATGTCATTTGCAATAACTGTTAAAGAACAGAAGCGGTTAAGGGAAAGATGTATATGAAGGTAGCTCAAAAGACAAACTCAGTAGACATTGGCCACACTGCATTCTAAATCCTTTTTGTGTCAATGGGAAAGAAAATCTTTCTGCACGGGAAATAAAAGCAAAGGTAAGTTATGATTAAAAAATTAAAGATCTGTTTAATTAGCTTTCCTCATCTTTAGTGATCACCAGAAATGGAAAGGTGGTGATAGCAGGGGAGATGAAAACTGCTAATCTTTCAAATGCAAGTGAGGAGTTGTGAAAAAAACCAACTTTGTGGTAAGCATTTCAAGGGCCCCTTAATTAGGTTTTCTGGAAAGTTCATTGATGATATGCTGGAATAATGATCCCATATGTTCAAAAATGTCTAGTCATTAGCCAGCACGATGACTGAACATACTAATGGATTTGCCTTTTAGATATTTCAAGAGAGGCTGGTACTGCTGCTGCTGCCGCCGCCACTGGGGAGGTCAGCTCTTTGTTTTGCTAAATCACATGGCAGCTTTCAGGACTGAATCATTTTCTTAGTCACACTCTGAGCTTCAGTTCCCAGCAAAGAGAGGACAATGATCATGTTCGGAATGGAAAGGGCAGAGGGTTCAAGAAGGATGGGGTTTGTTTTGTTCCTTTTGTGTTTTCTGTCCTGGCCCTGGTCCACCAAAACGTGCAAGGATCTGGAGCAAATTAGCAGAACAAGTGTGGGACTGGCAGCCAACTGTCAATAAATTATTGATAGCATGAAAAACGTTTTTATTAACACTCAGTCACTAAAGCACTCTAGGTTTTCAGACAGCTGTTCAGGTACAGTCTAAACTAAATGTCCTCACCTCATCTTTTTGTAACTGTGAAAAACAAGTATCCTTTCTAATAGAGATGGAGACTGGAACCCTGGACCAGGACTTGTTGAGGACAAGAAATCTCTTTGCTGACACCTCAGCTGTGAAGTTACTGACTTTGACTCGTTAAGACCATGGTCTAGAAGACTTGAATAATCTCCTTTAAACTTTTGGGTACAAGTTTACCTCATCCAGTTCAAGTCAAATGAGAGCCTCCTTGTTGATTTCATTAGGATTTTATTAGACTTAAGTTAAAAATAAGAAGGAGAACCAGAGCTAAGCTAAATAAAATGAAAAGGAGAGACATTTCTGCAGATGGGATTTCAGCGTAGCAGGTTTGAAGGCAGAGAAACTGACCAAAGCTTTTCCAGTTGGTGTGACTAGGAAAAAGACCTTGTGTCAGTAGTGATGGGACCAGATGAAAATACAAAGAAAAATGAGTTTTGAACCAATAGAAGACATGGAGGGAGGAACAGCACAAATAATTGTCACATTTGCAAAACAACCAGGAGATCTTCAGCAGACCTTATTTTCAGGAGGCAAGAAAAAAATTGAAAAGATATATTGAAAAGACTCTCAAGTTTAATATCCCAGAAATAAGTATCTCATATCTGATTTAAGCTTTGTCCACTGGGGTGTTTATTTTTTTCCTTCTTACAATTTCCCTTTAAAGTCTAGAGGGCAGAGGGAAATGCAGAATCAATAAATGTACAAGGGTGACTTTTTATTGGTCTCTGTTCCAGTGTTTGATGGAATTACAGGAAAAAAAGAGAAAGGTGTTTCTTAAGAAAAAGTCTAACACATTCTTCTTTTTAATCATATTTCCAAGCTAAAGCAGTGTGATTAGGTATTCTCTTTGTCCTGTGGCTCCCTGGAATGAAGAGTCTCAGCTCCAGGGGACATTTTCCTCCACTTACGGTAGAAGAACCCACATCAAGTTCATTTTTTATGACTTCCATAATCATGTGTGGATTGTCACAGTGTGGAAGCTGGAGTTAATTTTAACTGAATTGTGGCCTAGAAAATATAGTTGCTTAATAAGCCTGAAATATACATCAGATCAGAATTTCCATTTCCAAAATTTGGAATGAGTTACTCATCTGTGAAGCTGACAACAGCTTCCATGTTTAAGTGCTAAACAGCTTTTATTGAGCCAACTTTTAGAAGGTGCTAATATCTAGATCCACATGTCTTCAATGTTTGCAATGGCGAATACTCAAAAAGAAGCATAATTTGGCTCAAAATGAGTTGATATAACAAAAAAGTTCACATTCTTCCTATGTCATTGCTGCCTGAAACAGATACAGAGGCAATTTATTCAGAATAAATTATTGCCAGCCTTAGCTAAAATAACTTGCTCTGTGAAGCTTCCTCATGTATGTAACCAAAAGGAGCTGTCTGGTTACATCTGTTTTTGCACGTCTTTCAGATATATCACACATAAAATCCAGCATTTGGGGATATTGTGCCATCAGTGACACTGTCTAGGGAACTCCAAGTTCATAAACTAAAGAGCAGATTATATCTATCCATATATGTAGTTTTTTTCATCTGTGACAGATGCAATATTGATAATATTCTTCATTGTAATGTTTAATGACAGTCTTCATTTAATAAATTATGACAGTATAATTTAATGCAAAAATTTATTTATACAAGGAGCTTGGAAAATGTTCTTCATGTTGCTTAACTGTTTAAGGACACCATGAGAAGGAATAATCAAGTGAAATTGCATGTGAAAAAATGAATATAGATTGGTCAGTTGAATTGTAATGTGGCATTACATGTATTTGGACATGCCATTTAGGGGCAGATGCAGAAAATACACAGAATCTGTGTTGAAGTTCCTTTGCTTTTAACTAATTTATCAGTCCACTTGTTTTCTTTGTGGCGCAAATTCACTGATCTGTTTCACTCTCCCATTTCTCAGAAGCTTGTCCTCTCCTTAAGTGGCTCTGTCATAACCCCAGCCATCATCCAAGCACCAAGCAGTCACAGTGGGGGCATGTTTGGAGTGATGGTATTTGTCTTCCCAAGTAACCGTGATGTGTGATGGAGCCCTGCTCTCCTGTAGATGGCTGAATACCTACCTGCCCATGGGAAGCAGTGAATGAATTCCTCATTTTGCTTTGCTTTGTGTGCATGGCTTTTGCTTTCCCTACTCAATTCTTTTTGTCTTTTGGTGACTGGCTGGTGTTAAAACATGACAACTCTCCAAGACTGTTGCTGCTCCTCTCATGCCTCACAGCTAAGCAGCCCCACTGAGAGACCTTCACAAGTGACCCTGTTGTCTTGTCTTGCCTGCTCTGTTCCTCCTCTGGAGGCTACAGAGTTTTACACACCCAAGTTTGCTTGTATAGGAAGAGGAGAATATAAGAGGAAGATGTGGGATCTCCAAGCTCTCCACACAGCCTGATGGTAAGTTTTGTGACAGTCTCCTTTTTTTCTTTCATTTTTTTTTCCAGAGGGTGGTTTGGCTAGAAAACTGTATGAACTGCACTAAAGGGCTGGGGATAGAAAGAGCTATGGTTTTTTTCACTTTTAAACTAGCCAGCTGCATCTTCACTCACATTTCTGTCTAGTTTTGCAACAACACAAGCTGGGGTGTTTTCCTTTCTTGTGTATGTTGCCTATGTTCTTGTGTATAGCTTATATCAATGTCAGCCCAGCAGTCTGCTTCCATGATGGGGCATCTTGCAGAGTGCGGACTGCAAGGGTGTGTGGGTGTTTTGAGAAATGTTTGCGTCTTCTTTCTTCCTGATAGTCTATCGCATACCTCTGAAAGAGGTAGAAGAATTTATATCAGTCATCATATCTTTGCTCTTTTGGAAGCATCAAGCTTTTCAGATGTGGCCTTCGGCTGAGCCCACATGTGTTAGGATTGGGGAATGCAACTGAGACATTCCTAGTGCATGCTGATGTAAATACCTGGTGAATGGGGTCTGGGGATTTTCAAGACTTCTTTGCAAGGCAGACCACATCAGAGTAGTTTCCAGAAGACAAGGTGTAGAACTTCAAAGTCATAGGTCACATAGTCCAAAAATAACACCTTGTGTTTCTGTACTGTGCTTTACTAGATGAAATCTCAGGTTCATCCTCAGCAGATGTACACTGCCAGTGCTGGCTTTTGTAAGGAGACTGTTACTCAATGAATTTTCTATGTTTCATCAGAGCAGAACTGTGGGAAACATCACATGAAAGTAATACATCATATAAAAGATATTAAAAAGGCGAAAAATATACCTGTGGGAACTGTCTCATAATTTTATTATCCAAACCTCAAGAATTTGCCAAACAGAGCTGGAAATCTCAGAGGACTGGCTATCTCACAAAATTTCTGCTGCTTTGCTAAGGAAAATAGGATACGTGCACATTTTAATACAGAGTACTTTGTTGCTTCTGTTCCTAGTCTGTAACTGAGCAAAGGAAATACAGAGGTATATGAAAATGAAACTGAAGAAGAAAAGGAACTGCTTTTCTAAGAATCCTGGCATTTGGCCAGGTCTTTTTGGTGATGTAAATTGGGAAAACTGTTGGCAAGCTAAGGAGCTGCTTTAGATTACACCACATGAGAATCTGGCACGTAGCATTTAACAGGTTTTTGGAATTTAGATTTTCAGAAGACACAATATAGCACCTTTATTTAAGTACTCAGCTGCAAATATAACCTGAGATCTTCTTAGGTGTCTGAAAATATCTAGATTTTTACAAACAGGCTCAAAGAATTAACACACAAACTATCCAGAGGTCCTCCCATATCAACATTAGAACATCCCTTTTGCATAGTCACGCCTATCATAATTGTTCAATGACTGCCCCCATGTCCCCCTTGTTAAGCTAAATTCAGCTGTAAGTGACTAATTTAGCAACTTTTCAGAATTTCAGAATCTATTGACTAAAAAGCTATATTCTTTCAAAGCTGAAACTGTTACCTTAGGGGAATTAAGTCAGCCCCTTAAATTTTTTAGTAGCATAGCTTTCTGCTTAAGAGGTTTTGAAATACATCTCAAACTCCCTTAATTAGTTACAACGTATTTTACCCCTGGAAAATGGTTGTCTTTCTCCAGACATGGACACCAAGTAGTAAGGCTTGCTGCAGGTGTGCCACTTGCACACCAGACTGAATATATCAGTGCTGCTGCAGGTGCAGCAATGCAGAGGATGGTGGAATGTGAGAAGCTGGGTGTCACTAATGGGGACAGGGTGTAGGAGACTGACCTGCTACTTGAGGCACCTTGTGCAAAGGTTTACACATATGCTAGTTGTCTCAGGTCCCCTTGAATATCTTGACTGCCTTTCCATCAGCAGTGATGGAAGCCAAAGCAGTGCTGTTGAGATCCCTTTGCTGCAGCGGGTGTCAAAGGTAATTTCAGGTTTTGTGGGATATTCTGCTTTGAGAAATGTGCAGGACCCCTGCAGGTCATGTATCATCTCTGACAGCCTTGTACGTGTATCTCAAATGCTCTAGGACAGCTCATGTAGCCAGATGCATAAGTTCAGGCAGCTTAATTTTGTCTGGTGTGCCTGTACACACCTAAATCCCTAAATTTAGTTGTGGGGTTTTTGGTGGGTTTTTTTGAGCTCCTTGAGCCATCTCAGCCTCAGGAGAGCGCTCTGCCTGTGCTGTGTCTGGATGGCAGAAGAGCAGGGTTGTAAACCTTCCCTCTTTCCAAGTAGAAGCAAAGGTGCTTTGCGAGGCTCCTGGTCATCACTCTGTGCTCACTGGCCTGAACCCACATTGGTGCTCTCCTTTGTCTTCATAGAGGAGGATTTGGACTAGTATTAATGAGCTGAGTGCTTAATTACCTGTAGATGCTACTTGGAACTTGCTGTTTTTACCCTAGAAAGGTGAATTCGTATAAATCAGCAGCATCTCTGCCATAAAACTTAGAAAAAATGTCTGTAGATATCACATTGCCCTTCAAAATCAGGTATCATTCTCTCTGCTTTTATCAGAACAGATAATTTGTTAATACTCACATTAGCCAGTTCTCTCACTGAAGTCTATTATTTGTCAATAACATGATCATTTTCTTATATAGTATGTACAAACTTAACCTGTCAGCTAGATTTATGGGCACTATTTTTTTCTGAGTCTTGTCTACTGCTTTTTTTTTTTTTCAGAGCTGTTTTTCTTTCTGAAACCACACAGAGACATATTTTGGGAAAGACTTTGACTAAAAGCTGTTTGACCTGCCAGGTTGGAAATCTTTTCTACTAGTTCTATGCTGCCAGACTGAAACAGTATGAAAATACACAGACTCAGATGATTTCTTCTGAGTATTGACACTAAGGTTTTTTGAACAGAATTTTAAATTTATCTTCTGGATCTAGGGCTAAAGCAAGGACAAAATTGATCTGGGAACTCACCAGAAATCATTGTCTTTTCTTTCACTGTTTCTGTTCCTTATTTCCCCCCAAAGTTCTTTAATATTTTTTGAGTGTTTTTGAAGCAAATCTTTGATTGAGACTGTGCAGATTCTATGCATCTACCGTGGTACAAGGAATAATTCAAGTAAAATCAAAATTATTCTAAACTTCCCTTCAAATTCAATTAAATCATACTGTAAATAATTCCAGATAATTTCAGTGCTCAGCAGTTTTTGAGCTTTTTAGAATCTGTGCAAAGTCACAGCAAGAGAGGAAGGCAACTCCTCTGTCCCCAATTAATAAGGAAAATGAGCTTAAAGAAAAATAAATTTCACAAAGTTATTATTTCAGTTACCCAAAATAAACAAATACCAGATTAAATATAACTGGAACAAAGCCAACATTAGCAAAAAGGATATAATAGTATGCAAACCTTAGTCAACTCCGAAAGCTGTAATTGGTCACGATGATAAAGTCGGATAAAACCCCCATTCTTTCTCTTATGAAGAGTCAATAGAGACATAGGTAGGGAGCTATTGGTGAGTAAGATAGTGACTGACTCAACGATGCTGAGTGGATTGGTGTGCCTGTGCTGGGACATATTTAAATCTGAGCAGGCCTGGAATGTTCAAAGGCAAGGCTGCCTCTGATCTGGGATACCTAAATGTGCTACAGCATTGCTCTCCATAAATCTGACCCCTGAGCAGAGCTGCCTGAATTATGAGCCAGAACTGGTTTTATTTGATGATCTCAAGTACTTTTTTCTGCTTACAGTTTATTCACAAATGGCTTTGAGATTTGTTTAGATTTGTTAACATTTTTGTGGGCATAAATAATCTCCTAATGAAATAATTAGCTGCTATGATAAGGTGAAGACATATTTATGGCATAGGAACAAACTCTGAACTCTGGTGATACTGTCCCTGCTCTATTGACGATCTGCACACTTATATGCAGTGGTCTCTGCCTTGTTCAGGGCCTTCAGAAATATTTGTTACTGCTTGAGAACAAAATAATCAGTTGCAGTGCTAATAATGTTACAGATGCTTGTTCTAACCAATATTCATGAGGTTTTTACTTTCCATTACTGATCCCACAGCTCTCGGCATTGTGCCAGACTGCAGGGACACAACTGAAACAAGCCACTCGGCTTGGATTGCATTTTAAAAAGCTTCTTTTCCTTTCTTTGTTTTTGTTTTTTGTGAAAGGAGATCACTTATGAGAAGACGCGAGTCATCAAAGAAACAGAGACAATAAAGATAGGTTTGGGTGTTCCCTATAACTCTAGGAGGAAGTGTTATTTATAGGTGGAAACTTTTGCTATTTTAAAACATCTGCATAGGCTTAGTAGGTTTTTGTCATGTTTGGCCAGAGGCTGGCAGTCACAGAGTATTAGAAAGAACTGAATTAACTATTCCAAGTTAAAACATAGTGAACATTGACATTTTGCTATTTTTATTTCCTCAGAAAGCATGTTTTTTTTTGTTTTTAGACAACAAGGATTGATAACATTTCATTTTACCAAATTTTCCCACATTTTTCTTTCAGGTTTGTTTAGGAAAACATTTTCCCCATAAATTTTTAATTCCTTTCATAATTTTCCTTGCAAAAACAACATACCCTTTTCTTACTTACACTAACAAGGGGAACTCAGTTGTAATGAAAAAAAAGCAATATTAGTGTTGCAGCACAGCAAAATTTTAATCTTTTAAAGTTATCTAGAAAGTCCAGTAAAATACAATTTACTTCCTTTTATTAATGATTGCTTTCAAATGAGCAGATCAGTTAACACATGCAAATAGTTCTGCTGGACTGTTTTGACTGATGAGTTCTTCTTCCTGGTCTATGCAATATATTAGCATACTTTATCTTTTGGTTGCTGAAATAATGTTACAGAATACCAGCTGGGTTTTGTAAACAAGACTGGGAGGGGTTTTTAAATTTTATCAGATAGTATTCTGGGCACAAAAATATGTTCAGCCTGACCAGATCTGGCCTCACTTTCTTGGAAGCAGTACAGTGAGAAGCCAGGCTATCATTGCAATATTTCCTCTCTACCTCTTTCTTTCCAGGAATGGTAGGGAGTAAAATTATAACTATCCCACTACAAGCAAACCACTGGCCCTGAGTCAAGTATTTGGCTTCAACAAAACTCAAGGGTATATCTTACTGTTGTTTAGCTTGAGATAACAGTGGGGTTTTTGGGGTTGGTCATAATAACTAATCAACAATGGCAAAATACATATGTGGCAAAACTTATGTTTTCTTGCTGTGGAATCCCCTGTCTGTTCTTTCCAGTTCACCAAATTCTCCTGCACCATGCCCCTTCTGCAATCCACTCACTTACCCAGCACTCCCAGGAGGAAGTAAAGCCAGGTTGCTGACAACCTCCTGCAGATGAAAAATCGCTGCTCTTTGTCTGTAGCGCTGGCCATGTCCTGCTAAAGGGGGCAGCTGCAGTCCCCCAGTGCAGGGGCTCCTCTAGCTCCACCATCCGCTGCTCTGGTCTCAAGGCTTTTTCCCCAGCACATCCCCAGGGCCAGATCATAAACAGTATGACTATTCAACTTCTTATGCTTTTAATAACATCATTATTAACCTCCCACAAGTCCAATATAAATAAACCTAATTAATTGTCTTTTAATTTTTTTTGAGTCTGAATGATGTGTCAGGTGTTTCTTTTCCTTTCCAAATAATGGAAAAAGAGTGTACAAATTTTATGAGTTAGTACTAAACGGCTAAAGTAGACATAATTTGGAGCTGAGAGCCTTTTTGGACTAATCATAGGCCACAGTGTTTCACTACCATTTAACTTGCTCAAATTCAGCCCCGACCAGTGGTAACAAAAAGTCTGACATGGCGACCAGCCAGTGCTATGGAGTGTAAAATTAGTGGGCTGTTCCTTGTCCCTATTCCTCCTAATGGACACATGTTTATACAAGCACCCTCACCATCCTCGCTGGCACCTGCTGGCACCTTCAGCCAAGGCACTGCCAGCCATGAGGGATGCTGACTCTCTCGATCACTCCTTCTCCTCTCCAGGCTGATGGCTCCCATGAAGCCCTATGGCTCAGTCCCAGGTTATGAGAAGCTTTTCCTGCGTGGGCTGCAACCCCAGAAGTGATCTTACACACAGCCAAAATGCACCACGCTGGGATGTTGGATGCACTGCATAAAGTCCACAGTGAGCACGATGCCTAAGAGTATGTCTTGTTTTCAATAAAGTTGTCCAGCAGACATAAAATAGAGCTTGCTTTTTAGTATTGTGCTGCTTTCAAGCTGGAATGACCACTTTTAAGTAGCAGGCATCTCAATTAAGCAGGGAAGGAGATTTTTTGTTTTGTTCTTGTGGGTTTTTTCTCCCTTTTTAGATAGAGTAAGTAAATATCTTATTTGTTTGGAAAGGTAATACTTTGGTTAGGTAATCTGTTGTTTTGAAGAATCTTGCTTTTATTAAGGAAAACAGTACATGTATCTATCCAGCTTAGCTATTTGCAGGATACTTATCTCTGCAGTGTCTGAGAGCCAAGCATGATCATTAAGGGAAATGCTAACATGTTCAAATCCTAAATGAGAACTGCATTATGGGATAAGTTCAATTTCATGTCATAGTGGGAAAACTACAGCCTTGCTGAAGATGAGCTGGGTATTGAATCCAAACTGTATTAACTTTGTGTGCTGGGATTATTTTTCCCCCTTTTAACTTGGATCTTGTTAGGTTATAAAGTTTGAGGAGGGGGGAAAATGAGATAATAAACCCAAGCGGCATCAGTAGATTGGAGAGCAAGAACCACCTGCCACTCTGTGAGCTGCAGCCGATGAAGGGTACAAAAAGAAATGATTGACATCAGCATACAAACACACGCCCTGACTAGACACAGCAATGTAGCTCAATAGCAAAGTTATATCCTGTGACGAGATGAAAGAATACAGGCTTTAAAAGTAAAACACTTTGTGAACATAAACTCCCCATATATTGTAGCGAGTCCCTGAGGAGCAGCAATGTGCCCCATGCCCCTCCTTCGCTCCCGCTCGCTACAGATCCCACTCTGCAGGCAGCAGGCAGGTTCAAACAAGGTCAAAGTGTCTGGCTTCTTGGCAGGAGCTGTCCTTTCTGAAAACTTAATAAATGGAGTCCAGGTGCAGGAGATATTCTTTGCAAATATGTCCTCCATTGCGCCTGTAATGTTTTCCATTGCCGGGGCTGGAGCTCCCAGGTTGTATTAGTCTCCTGCTGATCAGAAAGGGATTTGACAATGACCAGTTGCCAAGAGAAGGAACTTAATCAAATTAGAATGCATAAAATTTCTGAAAAACATACCGAGAATTCAGAGCTGCGTGCAGCTGCCTAGAGCAGAGGTCTTGAACACCCTGCCCATAGGCTGGAGTTTTATTTCTTTGTGGGCCATATGGCACATGAAGCTTGGAAATATGCTTACTTTAGTAATAAAATGTTGCTCACCCACCTGGCTACAAAGTTAACCTCTGAAAGCAAGATAAGCATAACAGATAAAGGGTTCTCTTCCTTATGTGAAATGAGACCTCTGGGAAAAATGCATTCCTTCCTATTTTTGCCTCCTTTGCAGTGCACTCTGTTGGGATGTTCACTCTGGAGTGTAATAATGATACAAATCTCTGTCAAAATGACCAGTTTTTGTCAAATGAACTAGGAAAAAAATAAAGAAATATAGGTCTGGAAGAGACTTTCTAAATCAACAAATGCAGTTACATACTGTCATTGGTAATAACCTTACTATATGACCAGCCAAGCCTAGTTTGAGTTGAGAAAAAACCTGAAACTGCTGAAGAAAAAACTGAGACTTGCTGATGGGAAGGAAACTTAGAAGCAATAAAATTAGGGCTGAAAGAAAGAAACAAGCAAGGCAAAGGGGAAGGGGAAGAAAAAAGTAAAAAAAAAAAAAAGGGAAACCGTGGGAGAAAGTAAGAGGGCACCAAAAAAATAAATAAAAATTCTTGCTGATGGTAATCAGTATGACTTGAATGGCTGCTGCTGACAGCTATGAGCCTTGTTATTGCATATGAGACATATGCCAGTTCTGATTGTAGTATAACTTCCTCCATAATGTCACCACAGTTGTGTAACAGGTAATAAATTTTCATTTGATGGTGTTCGCTTCCTGGGAACACATGAGTTTTACCTGGGGAGTTACAAAAAGTGGTGTTTTATCTTGACTTTTACTGAAAACATTTCTACCTGTACATTTGGAAATACAAATGGTGTATCTGCACAGTTAGTGCAACACATGCAGGCTGTGTCTAGTTATGGACCACAAGTCCATAAGAGGCATTATTTCTCTTCCTGACTGGATGAATCATGCAGCTAGTCAGTGTGGGTCAAGTTCTGAATTGTAACATGCTGCATTATGTCATCTCTGTGTTGTTCAGTCAAAGTCACAAAAAAACCCCTACCATGGGATTTAGATGTCTACCCCACTCTATATTCAATTGAGATATTTGAAAGATACAATTTAATTGGATTTTCATACTGGTTGTATCTTAAAATCAAACTTCATTATTGGCTCACTCAAATGGCAAATACATGGAAAGTTGTGAGTGACTTTGGATGGGATAAATGAACCTAATAAATTAGTCATCCAGCTGTGTTATGAAAACAATATTTTTTCTCGAATGTTTGCTTTCAACTTGCCAAGCAATGCTCCAGCTTTATATGGTTTTGCAGCAATTTTGAGCAGAGCCTGGCAACAATACCTAACCCAGAGTTAGCTTTATCCGATGCAGAGTGGCTGGTAGGCCAGTCCCAGTAAGCTGACTTTCCTTTGCAAATTGGTCAGGACTTAAAACTATCTCCTGTCACTGCCCCTCATTTCACATTAACCTTAACTGCTGCCCAAAAGGACCTAACTGCAGGGCACTGGAAACAAATGTACCAGAAATCCATCCCTCCACAGTTTTACCACCAGGCATTAGATAGATCAGAGATCATTCTATTTAATTTATGAGGTGTGAGAATCAAATAACCTATATAAAAATTTATGTTGTGTCTCTAGATGTCCAATCGAGATTGAAATATGTCTGGTTAACTTCCAAATAAATTGACTCCTCTAGAGTTTTCACTGAATTTTTCTCCCAGGCTAGAGTATGATTGAGTTTTATAGGTTTAACGTTGTGAAGCAGCACCTTAGAGAGAGTAGAGTTGAGGCATTTGCCCATACCACAGGCGTATGCTATTGTTTCAGTACCAATGAGGGGGACTCACTTTAGAGGGAGTTTATGACTCTGCTTTGCCTGTAATTACTGATTAAAATGGTACCATAGCAACATTTAAAGAGAATCAAGCCTAGTCTACTGAGGGATAGAGCTAGTGTTGTGGGAAGTATTTTTGGATCCTTCTCAGCCAGCACAAATTCAGTTGTCATCTTCAGATTAACTGGGATTGGAGAAAAGGAGCCATAGTTACACATTTGAGCCACATCCTCTCAGAGAGATGAATGTAGGATGCTGACACTTGGGAATCCATCTGGCCAGAGACCCCTCTTCTCAAAAACATATGAAAAAACGCATATGAAAGCAAATTCAGGTGCTCTCCTGCAATGTGCCCCTTGTGGGGGGGCCCTGCAAGCTCCTGGGACATGTGCCAAGGAATTGCCATCTTAGTGGGATCCATGGATCTTTCCTTGTGTTTGGAGTTGGTGCATCTGGCTGTGCCAAACTTTCATTCTTCTTGCCTGCAGTGCAAGTGGCGGAGCTGGACATGGGACAACTTTGCCCCTCCTAGAGAGGGTGACATATGAATAGTCCCTCTGGGTATGGGTGTACGTTCCCCCTTTGGTACCTCTTTTTTTGTTGCTGATAAATTACCATGCCTTGAAATGTAGTTGGTAGCCCTAGTTAAGGTGTGTCAGGGTTTAACGCTGGCCATTAGCCAAGCCCCACACAGCCCCCTGCTCACTCCTCCACCAGTGGGACTGGGGAGAGAATTGAAAGACTAAAAGCCAGAAAACTTGTGGGTTGAGATAAATTCTGTTTAATAGGTAAAGCAAAAGCTGTGCATGAAAGGAAAGAAAAACAAGATTCAGTCACCTCCAGGAAAGCAGGGCTCCATCATGCACAGTGGTTACTTGGAAGACAAATGCCATAACTCTGAATGTCCTCTCCTTCCTCCTTTCTCTCCTTTCTATATGTACTGAGCATAATATCATACAGTTTGGAATATTTCTTTGGTAGTTTTGGTCAGCTGTCCATGCTGTGTCTTCTCTCAACTTCCAGCGCATCTTCAGCCCCCTTGCCAACATGTCAGTATGAAAAGAAAAAAGGGCTTTGGCTCTGTCTAAGCACTGCTCAGCAATAATAAAATATCTTTGTATTATCAACCTTGTATTCAGCACAAATCCAAAATACAGCCCCATACTAGCCACTGTGAAGAAAATGAACTCCACCCCAGCGAAAAACAGCACAGGGTGCCTTGATGTGCATATAATGTAGGTGAGCTGAGGATAATATATAGGAGAGCAGATCCAAGACCAGCAATGGGGAGAGGAGCTGTGTTGGTCAGGGGACAGCTTCAACAAAGGAATTGGTTGTGTGCCTTGGATCATGAGAGATAAGCAGATATTAAACAGAAGTCCATTGCAAATTCTTGTTATTGCTGAGCCCAATCCCAGCATTTTTAACACTTGGGGTAATGCAAATCACACTTTACTAGCTGTCAAAGGAATCTGTGCAAAGGCTACACACAAAATTGGTGGTTTTTTTTTTTTTTTTTGGAAACTGCAAAAGAAAGATTGGAGAATTGGCAGAAGAACTGTGATTTCACAACCTGTTATTTTATACCCTGAATTTTTTCCTTTACTCTGGTAAATCTGTGTCAGGAGTCATGTTTTACGCTGTTAGGAATTAGCTGTGCCTTACCTTTCACATTGTGTACCATTTCAGATTTTGACTTGATGATTGTAATGAATTGTGTAGGGTAGGCAAAACAACAAATCAGAAACATCTAAATCTCTGTTCTTTTTGTGAAAACTTACAACTGGCACAATGATTACACTTCTTTGGGGCTGTTAAGTCCTGTGGGAGCTCTGAAAAATTATCACAGATTTTATTGACTGTGTGTAGCAAATATGACCCATGATTCCAACTATGTTTTCCTTTAGTGTTTTTTAATTCCTATCGCTCCAATTTGCTCCTTTCATCAGCTCTTTTTTAACTTTGTCCTGCCCTTGATTTTTTTCCTGGAATAATGTAGCTCTCTTGGGTTCAGTCTTCATTAAAAAGGAAAAAAAGTTATCTAACGTGTCTTACCTAACAGTCCTCTTTTTTCCAGTAGAGGTGAGAAAGGTGGTTTTCTTTTCAGGCCTGCCAATTCTTGTCTTTTCTTCTGAGATTGCTCACCAGTGTGGAGATGGCTTTGTGTGGTGAATTCCTCTTTCACAGTTCTGCTCAGAACTGGGTTATGACCACCATGTTGTACCAAGGTTACCATGCAGCTATCCATTCAGAAAGATTTCCAGTGAGAACCAGCAATATTTTTTTCCTTGAATTGTTGATAATGGTCATTGTTGGGTTCTTCTTGTCCTGGGTGAGTTTACATAAGTGATTGTGTTTGTGTGTGAGACAGCAAAGGGGGAAGAAGGAGATGGAAGAGTAGTAGTAGCTGGAGAGTGGATGACTCCACAGCACTGGGGTAAAGGAAATGCTGGGAGAAATAATTAGTGCTGTAATCTGATTCGCTAATAATCCATTTATAAAACAGTTATGATATATACTTGTAGGAATGTGACTGATCATAACGACAAATGGTATTACTTCCTCCCCTCCCACTCTGTATTAAGGAACCTTAATTACTTGATGGCTCAAGACTTTGTGGGTGACTCATGCTACAAAGAGTCAGATGCTCACAGCACATAATGGAGCTCTTGAAAAGCTTTCATAATGATGGCGGGCTAGCACTACCTCCCTCCCATACATCCCTCTTTGCCAAAGAGTTATTAGGTAATTTAAAATAATTAAAAAGGAAATAATTAAAAGATTTTACACACACAGAAATAGCACTTGCAGCTAATTATGTAAGTCTATCACTTCTAACAGTGGAACACAGTTACCATTATCAGAGAATTGCGTTTGAATTGTGGCAGATAATCCTCTGGTCCCATGTTACACTCTTGCAAGTGGGAACTGGTTGTCTCTGTTTTTACGGAATGAAAGAGGTGTATGGAGCTGCTGCTCTAGCCACTGCTCTACCATAAGAGGTTTCCTAGTCAGCTTTGTTCCCTGCAGATTTTTACCTAATTAAAACATAGCAGGGAATGAAAACTCCTTCATCTAATCTTAATGTGTTTGCACAGGGTGTACTTCTAAATGCACAGGAGTTCCTGCACGTTTGTAACTCCATGTAGGCTTGGGATGTCAGAGTGGCTTCCTGACAGGGGGACTATAGACATTGGTCATATTAAATGAAGTTAATGACAAAGTTATTATATGGTCTTGCAATCAGTAGCATGGACATCATCTCTATAAATGTGGTGATAGGGGTATGAGGTAATAATTTATTTAATCAATCAGCAACATAGAGCTTTCATGTGGATAATGGCAGCTGCTTAACAGTGCAAAAAAAATTACATTGTAATTTTATCACAAAAAGCTAATATTTTAGCCAAATAAAGCTTGTGACACTTTAGGTATTCAGAATCTAATTATTCAGAGATAAATTTGGCCAAAAAAGTGAGACAAATCTCCTTCCACCTTTGAAAAAGACCTGTAATACATCACTGCTGCTCATTAGAATGCCCCTGGATAGTCACTAACAGCTTAATGCTAATCCAAAGGGTATAGCCAAACGGTAAAATAGCAGCAGAAACTAATAGTGATTGTTTGNCCTCCCTCCCTCCCTTCCTTCTTTTAAATGGAAAGCTGTTGGAAATATTATCTTACTATTTGTTTCATCTTAGATGAAAAAGATACCAAATAGGCATGGACCACCAGAAATACTTGTGATTCAAACAGATGCATCTTTCTGTGTATTTTTTTTCTCTCTCTGAGACACTGTTCCCTAAACCATGAATGAAATGATTGATTGTGCCCCATAATGCCCTTTGGAAGCAATCAGCCCAGCTGACTGGGAGCTGTGGGCATATAGTACACCTGAAAATTTGAGTGATCAGAACAAAAGGTTATTTGAAATGGTGGGTTTAGTTCACATGCTAGCAAACCACCTTCACATTGAGGGGCAGAGGCAGGATGGGACTGCACAGTTATTTGTATGCCCCAGCCAGGCACAAAACCTCAGGGGCAGTGGTAGCTAACTGTGCACCTCCACCTAGCCAGGGTGGCACTGGAAGATGGGAAAGCACTTGGTCACAAGGCAGTGGCAGATGTGTCTTTCCATTTTCCCAGATAGACTGAATAGCTGCTCCAGGGCTGCATCTAGTATTCTTGTCATTGTTGCCACAGCTCTATCATGGTTCAGGATCTTCCAGATTTGACAGAGGACTGAGGATGTCTGGTGGCAGTGTTCTGTACATATCTTAGAACACAATAAAGACACTTGCAGTTTCTTCTGTGGGCACTAAAAATGATGTTCATTTTGTGTCTGTGATGTCCTGATCCCAATGGGTGTGCAGGAGCAGCTGCCTGGACAGGCTCAGTAGTGTCTGTTTTGGTGCCTTTTTCCTCGTACCTGCCTATTCTTCATCCACATATACAAACCCATTGTGCTGGAGCAGATATTGCCTGAGAGACTGATTCACTGCAGAGGCTTGACAAGAGGTAGTATGGAAGAAGGAGACTGGAAAAGCTGAGCAGTTTGGAGTGCCTCTGTATCATATCAATGATATGAGATCATATCAATGTTTAGACTAGTGGGTAGGGATGGGGTTTCTCTGACCTGCTCCCCGACTGCGTAGAGTACAACACCTATCAGGTTCAGTCAGTGCTTTTCAGGCTGTGGCCAGTGAGCCACAAACTGGTCCAGGAAGCCACAGACAGTGCTCTGTGAAGACATATTGAACAGAGTCTTTCACATTGTCATTATATGGCTTTTTATTTAAAACTGAGAAGTGAAAGTTTCAGTTTTTCATTTGACAAAAGTACTGAGGATTTACTTAAAGCATAACTGGAGAAATAATTCCTTCTTGTTGATACAGAAATTTCCCAACAAAGAAAATTGCCTTGGTTCTAAGGACAGAGGGATACCTGCACTATGCTCCGCTTGGCAAATGGAGGACCGATCTTGGTTTGGGTCCCAGATCTCCTTTGTCAAGGTCACTTCCCTAGAGGTATTTGTCAGAATCTTTCCAAGTCTCTGTACTGGTGCTGGGATCCTCTGAAGGTGTGTTCAAAGTAGAAAGTTCATTTAGCCATTCCAAAACAGGCTACAGAGAAGTTTGTATCTTTCTGTCCTTTGTCTGTAGATGAAACACAGAGAAAGGAAAGCAGCTTTTGTGAGCGTCTGCACCATTGGCATCTTTGGTTGTAATACAGGCTAACAGCAATTTCCTGACATATGAAATGCTTTTTGAGTAATGGATAGATTGTGCTTTCTAAAAGCTAAGCGTTATTATCATCATACAGTACTTTAGGAGTGGTGTAAGAGAGGTTGTATTAAATACCATCATTAATGATCTAAAAGAAAAAAGTGAGAATAACATGATTACAAAATTCAGAGGATATTGAATTAGAAGGACTAGAGAGAAAATGAGATAATAAAAAGAGACCTAAAGAGATTATAAAGGTAGGTGGGGGGTTTTATAGAAACTAAGATTCATCCCGGAAAACTGCAGGATAATATATCTGAGGGAAAATAATCTGAAACACATATCTCCAAAAGGAAGAAGAAACCTGGGAAGCAGTAATTCTGAAAGAAGTAAGATGATAATGGTTAGCCAACCAAGCCTGAATTTGCAATATTATAAAGCTGCAAAATGTCCAATATAATTTTAAGTTGCAAATGCCAAGCTATCATGTCACAAAACCAATAATCTTTTTTTGCAAACAGTTTATTACGATTGAATGCAGAACAGCTCAAGCCACTTTCTACTCCAAGAAGTGAGTTTTGATCTATTGAGTCAATGTGCAGTGTCCTTACTAAAACTAACATCTGTTTTAAATTTTTCAAGATATTTGCCTAAAACTGGTGAGATTCTGTTTTGCCCATGCTACCATGCATGTCACACAGACCCACCACGGTCTTCAACGCTATCTGCTTACTGACGTGAAGCCTAGTTGATAGCAACTATCATACACTTTCTTTTGCTGTTCCTCTTAAGGGAAAAGTTTACATGAATGGGTGAACGCTGAAGGAGAAAGAAAGAGAGGATGATTGCCTATTATTTTACTGAAATGTGCAAAGAGCTAATACTGGCAATGGGTGGGTTCAAAATCTACCCTTTGCTGGGAATGGGCAGTGGGGAACAAGTGGTACAATTCATAGTGGTTTAAATTAAAAAGATTCACTCTGCAGTTGAGTTGTGCTCAGAGCACACAAGCAGGCTATTTACTCTACCTTGTCTGAGGAGTAAAAACACATAAATTTGTAGTAGTTGATGAGTTTTGCATTGCCTTTATCATATCCTCAGTGCTTTGGACCAGCAGCATTCTGTGATAATTCCATTGAGTTATAGCACAGCAGGAGACAGCAAAACCTGCTCCTTAAAAGTAGCATGATCCCTTACATATCCTGTGCTGAAACTACAGGGCATTTTGCAGTGAATAATGACACACTGAAGCTGGTGCAGTAGACAGGGAGAAGCCAGCACTGTAAGCAGAGGACAGTTTCGGTATGTTCCCAGGAATGAGTATTGCCGAGGAAAAGCTCAGTGGATCACCTGAGAAACTGTGTTGCTGCATTTGGTTCCCACTATATTTTTTTAACCACTGAAGTTTTCAGACTCAGGTAGATTATATTTACAATCTCCCTATTAAATCATCATAAACTTTTAATGCTGGGAATATTACCTGTTCAAAAATCCAAATGTAAATAGCAAAGGTTTAGAGTGGTTATTGAAATTTCTGTCAGTGTGAATCATACTGTCTTGCCCAAGAAATAAGCCGCTGGATTTAATAAGGCAGAAGTTGTGAAAATGAATATCTCCTCTAAGTAAAGCAAAACTAACATCTTCTGAAGGTTGAAAATTTATGGTGGCAGCTAAGATATGAATGAAAGTTAAATAGTCCTATTAATTTGATTACTTGTTTCCAGAGCCATCAGACATGTGGAAAGTAATATCATGTGGGAAGTGGTGTAAGATTTACACTTGCCTGAGAGAAATCACTGCTCCGTCTATCAGATATGATAGGTGTCAGAGGGCCCTTTGAAAATTAATAATAAGAGAACTGAATACTAAGAAAGACACGTAGCTGTTTAAAACTTTTAAACATTTGAATGAATTCTTGAACTAATTAAAACAAAAGTTTAAATGGAAGTTTTGACATATATCTGGAATATGGTAGAACTGCTCAGCTGAATGTGTGAATTATCTCACACTCAATGGCATTTGTGAGGGGAGTTTTTAAGGTGCAGAAGATTTTATGGCCACTAAAATTAGAGAAAATAGAGTCTGAGCTTGTGCCTGTATCCTTTTATGCTTTCGTGGTACAAGAGATCTCAACCGCATCAGTGCCCTACTGTTTGTACAGATCTGAACCACATTGTGTATGCAACAACCCTCATAAACAATGTTCCTTCAATTTATTTTATGTTAAAATTTGCTAAGCTATTAAATATAATAAAGTCCTCTTGGCCAGGGCAGTGCAATGGGCCCCAGCTGCTGTAGTGGTGGTCACAAAATCATGCTGATGAAGAGCCTGTTTCTTGCCTTGGGAAAGCCAATGGCAGAACTCTGCATTGATTTCAGTGGGAGCGCTGTTAAACCCTAGAGGAGACTTGAACAGAAATAACTGTCCTGAACTGGTGAACAGACACTTGTCACGTTTCATCTTTGTGCCTTGTTCTGTTGGGGCGAATCGTTTCTCCAACCAGCCTGGGGAAGTTATATTATGGAAGTCAGCAGAGCGATGTAAAACAAAGCCCTGTTCAGAGCCTGCATTTCCCATGAAACAGCAGCAGTTGCTGTGCAGCCTGGCACAGAATAGGGCCAGATTAATCTCTTATTCTTCATTTGAAAGGCTCTGTATTAAAAGACTAAGGTTTAGGATTTTACATCCATTTAATACCTGGCTAAGTATTGGGGGTATGTGTTCAGATATTAATGTGACTAAAAAGATATATGCTTGGGTTAAGGTTATTTCAAAAAAAGAAGCTCTGTCATTAATAATTTTTGGTCAGGAGCTCTGCCCGTCATCAGGAGATAAATCATCTTCCAGCAGCTATGACAGCTCTTTAAGTCTGAGGCCTGAACAGCTTAATTGGGGAAATGATCAATTCTAAGATACATAGTCAAGATGACATCCTTGGTGCAGTAAATTCTTTCAGGAATGAACATGAATAAAATGAATATATTTATGGAACAGTGATGTAATTCAGAATCTTGGCTGTTAGGAAGCCTATGCATCTTCATTCCTTTTCTGCCCTGTAGCAATTTTCCAAGGCTCCAAACTCAGATAACTGTGAATGGTCTGAAAACTACTCTAGGTGAATGTGGATTTTGTAAGAATGAAGAATCTTTCCAAATACTATGAATGAATAAAAAGTCTGCATTTCCCCATGAGTATTGTGAGTTGACTGTACCTGTTTTTTCCTACATATGTAGTAAACATAAGTCAAAACAAAAAAACCACAACCAAATCCCCCAAAACTCCTATCTGTGAGTTGCTGGAAAATATTGCCATTTCACAGTGACAATTACGTGCACTGACCCCATCCATAGTAGCAGAGATCCTATAAGGAAACACAGGCCTTTCTGTACTTTAGGTGCCTGAGAAGCACTTGAAAATCTCATAGTTTGTCTTTGCACCCTTGTTAAGTTAATGATTTGTTTAGCTGAGGTGACCTAGAAAGAGAAAAACTGTTCTGCCATTTGGGAAAAATGCACTTGCTCCATGGCCCTACTAGCCAGCTCTCCCTCTCTGTTCATCTTGAGACCCTGGAGAACATCCTGCAGTATTTACTACTGCTTCCTGTAAGTACCCTGCACAACAAGGTAAATTGTGGGGCCAGTCATGACAGGGCAGAACTGCATGAATAATGAAAACAATTTCATCACATGATTTACTTAAAGGGTGCATGGAATTCCTCACTGGAAAATTTGGATGAGCACCTTAGGCTACCTTGGTGTTGAGGCCTCAGGACTGCTTTCTGTTAGGAACCTCTCCCTGGTGACTGGGGAACTGTGGAGGGTGGTGGGGCTAATGCAAGAGGGATGGTGTTTGGCAACAGATCTGGTAAGTCTGGAGGTGGGCAACGGATGCAGGAGAAGAAACTCGTTCATGCAGAAACAGAATGATATTGAGACTCATATGTGGCACTAAGGATGTTGAAAAAGAGAAGTATTTTTATGGAATACTGGGCTGACCTCTCCATCCTGATGTCCCGGGGCCTTGCTGAGATTTCTTCATGGTGTCCTGCTATGGCACGTAGGGAGTTTCAAAGGATTATGACTTGTTACACAGAACAATTAATGATCTGGCAAGTTTTCCTCTGGATACTGTCATTACATTATTCACCAGTAGCACTGACTGCTGCCTGGAATGTACTTTGCAATGGAGGATGTCTCCCATTTGTGTATGTATATTGCTGTAATTTCCAATCCTGCCTGTTCTTTTTCCCCATGGAGAGTCATCAGGCATGGGGCATCAGGCATCAGTCATCATGCACCAACAGCCCTGGAGGGGTGCTGGGGCTGTGCTTCATTGGCTGGGCTCAGGCAAGGAGGGAACCACAGGGGAGGCAGGACATGGGAAACAAATTGCTGCTGGCCAGAGAGTCCATGGGTGGGCAGGAGGTGGCTACCTGCCATTCAGTTCTACTGCTGCTGCTGTAGAGGTCCAGGTGTTCTGCAAGTTGTCAGTGTTGCTCATGCCAGGGGACAGTGCTGGATATGTGCTGCAGAAATGGGCTCTGGAGCCTGCTAGGTATGTACCAAGAAATTTTGGCTTCAGAATAGTTTATTTTCATTCCTACAATGTGCCATGTTCCTGCAAACGTGCCCAGAGATAACAAAACACTACAGCAGCCATTCCTAAGTTATGACTGGTGACCTTACACAGAAAAATTGGCTTCAGGTTATGTGAAGAGCATCCATTCATACACAGGTTCTTGATTAACCTTGCAGGTTCCCATTGAGCTGTTACAGTGAATAAAGTAAGAGGCCACATGAAAAACACTTTCACATTGACTTGAAGTAGAGCAGACCAAGCGGTCTTACTGTGTATTTTGTCAAAATAATTTTCATGCTGAAGTTTAAGCCACATAGCACAAATATTTCTCAGCTAGCAGGCAGTGATCGTGAAGCACATACTGGAGTGCATGACTCAGGTCATCAAAAGAAAAGCTTTGCCCATGAACTGTGTGAACTCTAAAGAAAACCTCCAGCTGAGCTAATACAACGTATTGGAAGTGACTTGGATACCGTCCCATCTGTAGTGCACTTTAATGAAATCTGTCCTCCCCCACTCTGAATGTGTGTGTGTGTGAGAGAGAGAGAGCGAGCGAGCATGTACCTAATAGATACAGGGCAGCAAACTCCCCAGGATTAGCTAATGAAAATAGCACTGTAAAATGAATTGAGCAAATCGATACAGCTGGAATTTTGAACACTGTGACAAATGCACCAACTCAAAATTCCCCTCTTCCACTGCAGCCAATATTTTATGTGCAAGTATGTGTTACACACTTCTAAAACGAGACTGCTATTTGTAAATTAAAATTGACTTGGGCCACAGGCTACTGCTTAGGGAAGCAAAGGAGAAGGAGGAGCTATTCAAGTAGTGAAAATGGGACTGTCCTTGGAAAATCCGGGTCATGCTTGCCATTAGATGGAAGCCCAAGGAGAGCCTTCAGAGCGATGCTGGTGTAAGGAACTGTGTTCATATTTGTGAAACAGCATGGGAACTGGAGGAGCTGGGCAATTTTTCCAGGGTCCTTACTGCATTTCCGACCCCTCTGAAGCTTCCAACCCTGTTGTGAGGGCTCTAGGGGAAGATAGAAAGTTACCCACAAAAACAAAAGGCTGTGAATGGACAAAGAAAAATAAAACAAACAAAAAAAACCCCCCAAAACCCTGTGTGCCTTATGTAATCTCACCTTTTGGGGCTTCATAAACACGCTGCCCTGTTTCCTCCAATGCCGCAGGAACCCTGGCTTTGGGGAATGCAGAGGAAGTTTAAATTTGCTTCATTTCAGGAGGAATTTTTCATCTTTCATGCAGGGTAAGTGACACATAATTTCAAATGTGAATGTCATAATTAAGTCTAATTATTTTACCATACTTTTTCCTTCATTAGACATTGTGTTTGTAATAATTGCTGTAATCAGCCATATGGTTACTATTAACTCCTTAACTGCATGAGGGCAGATGATTCCTGTAAGAGGAATAGATGACTTCCAGGTCTGAAGGTATCATGCTGAGTCCCTGAGGTTTGTCTCTCTATCATCTCTCACAAACGAGCAGGAGGGAAAGGCATCAGGCACTTCACATAGCTGAGCAGGTTCAGAGGACATGTAAGCCCCAAACCTGTGTTTTGGACATGTCTGCCTGTTACCTCCTCAGTGCCACAAAATGCATCCATGTCAGTGCTCCTTGTTCCCAGGGAGCAAGGGTGGGGAGATGGTTGAGCTGGGCAATCCCACCAGGCAGCTCCCTGTGGAGCAAAGCTGGGCACTTTTGGTAGTAGACTGTCATGGTTTAACAGAAGTATGACGTGAGCCTGTAGGAAAACATCTTCTTTGCATTAATACTTTTGTTTATCCAGAGCATCAGCTTCAACCTTGTGCCTTCAGCTGTAATTTCAAGAAGCCACTGCTAGCATCTGAGTGTGTAATGATGGTATCTACCCACTAATTCTCTTTTCACTGGCTTGATAATAATTCTGTCATCTTGTTGGTAATGATTCCACTCTGAAATTATTTTTGCAGTTATATTATTAAAAAAAAAGAAAAGTCTGGATTAAGTACACTATAATTGCTGAGGATTGTAGGATATATGTTAATTTTTCTTTTGCAGTGTGCCATGTTGCCAGAATCAGTTAATCAAGTGTTTCATCTTTCTGTGTAACATTTGCAATGTACAATGCTTACGGAGTAATGTCTTACTTGACCTGTTTGTAGATGCCTTGTATTTTCACTGATCTCACCATAAGTGGACTTTGGTTACCTATGGGAAAAACCAGAGGGCAAAATCAAACCTTACTGCTATTTTTCACCCAAAAGTGTAATCCATATGATGGTTTCTTCATTTAGTCTCCTTTTTTTTCTGGTTTTACAGAAAGCAAACAAAAAATATATTCACCCATAGAGCCAACAGTGATGACGTTCAGAGATAATCCATGACCCCTTCAAAAGCTTCTTTAGGGGAAATGCTGCAGTTTTGTTCAAAAGCATTTGCAGCTTCATGGAGAATTGGTGGGCAAAGACACAAAGAGACAGGGTGCAAAATGATCCCAGTCCTGACTGACTTTAGCTGGAGTTTTGTCAGGTTCAGACAAAGAGCCCTTACCTGGAACAACCAGTGCCTGCTGGGTACCCCTCTCACCAGTCATGAGGGGGCAAGGATGATGTCCCTGTGCTGATGAGCACCTACCTGTCTTGAGGCAGTGTCAATAAGGAATGATTTTAATCTTTGGATGTTGCACCTGGACTTCAGATGGACCCCAGATGTGGAATGATTGGCCCTTTCTTACAGGTAAGTGATCTTTGTGTCTCTGGATTCGTTTCCTTCCTTTATACAACAACATCCTTCTGATGCAGGCAGGGAAATATTTCAAAATCCTGGGAAATGAAAAATGCCTTCTGGTTGCTTCTTGTCACTATGGCATAGTCTGAGACTGCCTGAGCTGCAGGAAGTGACAAGACATTGTTCCATCAAATTATGCTCCTTTTGTGCCAATGGAAGTGGATTCAGTTTATCACAAAGATGAGTTGGGATGTTAACTTTACAGTAGGTTAACAATTTGCTTTTTGGTGACCCTCTTCCTTTCCAAGCTTGGGGAGGCAGGAGGAGCAAGCACAGAGAGGGATACTTGTCTGAAAGATGTATATATGTGTACACAATTTCAGTTAATGACAGTGACACCGACATTTAGGGCAGAAGAATTAATTATTTTAATAAGCTTTGACAGAGCTTTTGTAGAATTAAAATTGGTGATTTCCAAGACTTTTTTCCCCCTTGGACATATGCTACTTTTTCCTTCTGGATAATTCCTTGACAAAAAGGAAGGTGAAAAGGGCTTTTTGAAGTCTGCTGCAAATAGGCCACTTCCCAAATCCCTTCTTTGTGATTGTGATTTGTAAGGAGAGTAGGTGGAACCTGTATCAATTGTGTGAACGAAAATGGAGGAATTTGTTTTGTACTGAATATAATATAAAGGATATATTATTACTCCTAATTTTAAAGGTAGTGGGTGGAATGGAGACACCTTTGCATGGGGACACAGCTGGGGAAGGTGCTTTTTGAGGTGTGTCGAGATAAAACCTCAAACACGAGACAGTCTGAAAACAAAATGTCTGTGGCTGAATGCTCACAGGGCCTGTGCAGACTTTGAAAGCAGGCTTGTGTCTTACAAAACATACAAAGTCCTACCAAGCATGGAAAAACCACTTCATCATTTAAAATGAAGGCTATAAAAAATTACAGTCAGCACATAATAGGTGTTTTGCACCCATGCTAAGTACCACCAAGAAAATAGTTACCTAAGTAAATCAATAAAGTATCATTCCCTTCCAAGGTCTTCCTGTCCCAGTCCCTGAACCTCTCATTTCAGAGAAGTACTAAAACCTGTTCAAGATTTATTTTGATGAAAGTAAGCATCTTTGCATTATCAGGCAGTAAAGAAGTTGTTTACTACTACTCCAGCAGTGTTGGAAAATCTCTCTGAATACATACTTGCATTGTAGCTATCATAAAAATGTCTGGAGCCCCAAAATTGATTTTTTTTTCTTTTCAGAAAACAAAGAGTTCAGCCTGAGACCTAGAAATTGCTTCATAAGAAAACCATCTGTGTTGAGAGAGATGGACTGAGATACCCTGTCACATACCATGTTCAAGTTTGGTATAAAACATTTCTATTCTGCTAGCAAATAGCTAGCACATATTCTGCTAGCAAATAAGCTCAGGCTGAGGTAGCAGCACCTGTTCTGGGTTTGTTTCCTATAAATCAGTCTAGATTTTTAATATGTTCCTCATTACCGGAGTGTTTGAAGACTAGCAATACACCTGAAAACCAATTTGCTGGCATAAATGTTCCAACAAAGTAGTGAATTTCCAGTTCACACTGTCAATTATTGTCAGGAAGCAAATTTTGACTTGGCCCTTGTCAAGGTTAATACAATTCACAGTCATTCCACTCCAATCAAACTATGAAAACGCAGTGTTCAGGATACACCAGTGCAAGAGCTTGAATTCCAACTTTTACCACATATAACAAAATCTTTGCACAAGGCACTGCATATATAAAGTGATTTTGCAAAAAATTTCAAATTGAAAAGATGCTGAAGAAAATCTTCATCTGTTTGCAAAATGCGTGAATGAGGGTAAAGCTGACTCAGCTCCTGGCTGTGAAATGCTTGCCCTGCTCTGCCAAGCAGTTGGAGCAATGCTGCAAAGGGGAAAATGGCTCAACCCAGACACAAGCCAGAGTGATATCTCCTGCTCTGCTTTTGAGCTCAAAACAGTTTGGGGGTGTAACCAGGCAAAGAGGAACAAGTTCTGACCTGTTTGGTGTAGAGGAGCGGCAGGAAGGTTTCTTGTCCATGAGCACCATGGAGCCATGAGCTCCTGAGGGGAGATGCCAAGCGACCGGGTTTTGTGGGTCTCCTAGCATCTTAATAGATCCAGGAGCTGCAGGATTCTTCCTGCTGAGCAAATGAGCAGTTATGAGATTCAGCTTTAATTTAGTCAGCTAAAAGTTACATGCCTATTTGAATGTACTTATTTAGGCTTCTTGGAGACAGCACCTTCTTAAGTCTTGACTTGACACCTTAACTTTATCTGGATGAGTTTTCTTAAGATCCTAATCAAGAAATGTGATTTTGTGGGGATGTGGAGAAGAACAGATATCTGAAAGCCTGAAATCATTAATATTTCATTCAGAATGGACACCCTCTGGGTGGCCAGGAGTCAAACTTGCAGCACTTGTTGGAACTATGTTGAGTGAAGGAGTGGAAAAGTCATGCTCATCATTGAAAGGACACAAGCACTTGTTTCTGTGTGCCTTATACCTCTGAGTACGATGCATCAGGTTTTAGCAGACCTGACACAACACTGACTCTTTGACATTACCCTCCTCCTTTCAGATGGAAAATGTTGTTATCAATATTCCAGCATGCCTGAGCATGCTCTCTTTTTTATTAAACTGAAACAGTGGGCTCAGAGCAAATGTTAGTTGGGAATTTTATGTTTCATGTCCCTTGTTTAGCTTCAAATTTGTCCTTTTTTTGCTAAACTTTCAAATAAACCCAGTATTTTTGATCAAGTTTTTCATTTTTTTGTCTTGAATAAGCCTCTATTATTGATGTCTGCCTGTTTCTATGTACAAATCTATCAAGACCATCAGGAAATGGTTTCACAAACAGAATTTATTGCAAAGCTGATTATGTATTAATATATACAAATGACAAATCTAAAACACAATGTCAGAAAGCAGGAAAATGCAATCAAGAATTTATTATTCTCCCATTACTATTCATCTGGGAAAATAGCTGCTCTACTTTACCAGAATAACTCCCCCCTCCCAAACCTTACACCCAACCTGGGTTTTCTAAGTAAGTGCCACAGAATTATTTGTAATAAAATACTTTAGTGTATAATAATATCAGAAGTTCACTGTAATTTATCTACCTCTTTTTCTCACTACTATATTCCATATAGGCTTATTATAAAAATTTATTGTCACTCATATACATTGTGTACATGTGTTTGTGTGTGTGTGTGTGTGTGTGTGTGTGTGTAAAGTTACTGGTCTATTTTACAAATGGAATAAACAACTTCTGCATTTCAAACCCTTGTGTCCTGTTCTGTTTTATGCCTGTTTTTCCAACACTGCAGAAAAAGTTACTTCTAGGAAATATTCACACAAGTATTTCTCCCCAGAAATCACCTTATCCCAAGCTCCAATTTAACTTTTCTTCTTTTTTTTTAATTAAAAAGCAGTAATTTGAGTAAAATGCGACTAAGAAAAAGAATTAATGCTTTGCTGTTCCCCTTGGAAATGATGCTATGACAATGCCTTGTCTACTACAGTCTCTTTTTATCCCTCAAGTAATAACTATTCATCAGGCCTTTTTCAACAGAAGGACTCGCTATGCTGACCATTTTGTTACTCTTCATGCTGTGAGATATTAGGAGGAATGGGAAAAGAACTATGTCTTGCAATGACTTTGGTTAGCAACAGCACCACATGTTATATTGACTCAGTTATATTTGCTTGCCAGGTATTGCTAATTATGGATGTATTTTGAATCTGGCAAGTTCTATGTGCCCACATAGCAACTGATGAAATGTTTCTCATTTGAAGTGAAAAAGTCTTTATTTTTGGGAAGTCCATGGCAGTTGTAGCCCCACTTTTGTCATAAGAAGCTGGTTTGATGACATATTGTCTGGGGGAATATGGTGGTTCTGGACAAAAGGAGCAATGGGAACAAAATATTTGATACACACACGCACATAGGTACACACACTAACACACACACAGATCATAAAGCATACATCATATTCTATACATAAACTTGTTTATAGTACTATCTCTAATAACACACATGTGCATGTGTATTTTTGCACATAAATATATACACTTACAGCCAAACTCTGTGAGGCATCCTGGGCATAACACAGAAATGACCTGCCTGTGTTTCACACAGAGGCAATCACTCTACAAGCACATACAAGAAGTCATTATAATAGTTATGCTATTTATGGAGAAATGTGTAGCTAAAATGTAGGAAAATTATTGTTCTCCACATTCCCACTTTTTTATTGAAGAAACAAATCACACAGTAAATTACATCTGATTTGCATGAAATGTTGCATGCACCTAGAGCTCAGCATGAACCTGAGAAAAGACATTGTTTTAATTCCATAGCCTTTATAGTGGTTTCTTTGTTTCTTTTTTAAAGAAAAATTTCTGAGCTATGTTTCTTATTTGGCTTCTCCCGTATTTTATAGGTCCTCCTGTGTATAATTTAATGTCTGCAAATTGCCACAGTGAGTGAGGAAAAAGTAATGTCCACTGCCCAAGTGGTTGTGGAGGAGAAGCAGGAGGGAGTACATGCATGTCCCATGGTAATGATGGATGCTGCACATGCTGGGATCTGCTGCCACTTATTTTGAAGGTGCTCAGAGGGAAGGGAGTCTCCCCCTTCCCCCTTCCTCTGGGCCAACCCAACATGTTGAAGGGTTTGGTGTCTCCTTTATCTTCAGTTTTTCTCCCTGCATCTCTCTGGATGTTACCAGTGAGCTGAAGAGCACTTATTCCCCCATCACAGGTTCCCTGGGAATGCTGGAAGCTGCAGAGAAGCCTCCATATGCACACTGACTGGAGCACACACCTGGGCCAAGTTCAGAGAAGGACGATGTTCTCGACATAATGGTGCACTGACACTCTGACTCCACAGGGTAAACAAAGTTCTTGTGTATACAGCCTGAAGGAATTCGTTGAAAGCCTAGTCTGGGAGTTGTCAATAAGGTCTGAGTAGGTCTGAGTGAAAATTTGCCATGTTATAGAGAAATGGATTTTTGCTGAAGTACTGCTTTATTCTTTGCAAGGGGTATGTACCTGCCACAGAAAACTGTTTCCTCTAAAAAGCGTATGCTTGAATGTAGAAACATTTTTGATGGAGATACTCTGCCCTGTTCATGTCATCCCGAAGGATGAGGATTGCTTAGCCTTGCTTGCTTCTCTCTGCAGGAACATACTCTTTGCTTTAAGTCATGCAGTGAGGGATGGCTCTGTGTCACAGACATCTAAGATGGGAAGTTGGAGTATGTCAGACATATATTTGTGTGCACAAGCACACATTGACACAAACTCTTTTGTAGACCTATTGCATTGGGCTCACCTTCTCTTTAGAGCCGGAGGAGCCAGCAAGGGGCTGAAATGGTGTGCAACAACAAGGGAGTATGAACCGTCACTGTGAGGTTGGACCAGGAGGCATCAGGGAAAGAGCAGGAGAGGGCAGAAGCAGAAATCAGTAGGGCAATAAAAACTTTTTAGTCTCTATTACTGTGTTTGTCTCATTCTTCTCCCTTAAGTCCCCATCTGACAGTGCTTCCCGGGAGTTACATGTCAGTTGATTTTTATTTTCTCCTGTCAGCTAAGTTGCATTCTGGCTCTGCCTAAAGTTGCTGTGATTCACCATGAAGTCTCTTGGAAAAAGTCCAGGACCTCAGGAATTTCCCATCATGTGAGGCACAGTCTGATGTTACAGAAGGTAAGGGGAGAGTGTGGTATTGGGCCTGTGCTCCAAATTAAAGTATTTTGGTTTTGAGTCATAGTTCTCTTATAGTTCATTGTTGCTACAAGATCCCAGTTTTCCAGACAGTGGCTTCTTCAGAAAGAAGTTTGAAGGAGTGCAATAAAAAGCCAGAAGTGGACAAAAATATTTCAGCTAAGCTGGTTAAATAAGCACTGGTATGAAGGACAAATTGGGAGGATGTAAACACAGAGAAGGAGGATTTTGTTTTTTGATTCTGAGAAATACTCAAAAAAAAAATCTCAAATGATAGCCCTGGTGAAAGTCTTGGTAAGATATATAAGGCCTACAGTTGTAGGATAGAACTGAATAAATAAATATCTTCTCAAAAAGTCTTTCTCCTGGGGTTTAAAAAAGGCACTGCTTACTTTGTAACCTTTACAAAAACACAAAAGCAGTTTGTACAAGTTAATAATTATGCTTCAGGTCTATTTTTTTCTGGAAGTGGTCCATGGAGAGTATCAGTGGCCCTGGCTCAGCAAGTGAGCATTTGCACTCTGATCTGAGCTCTTGCTTGCAGCAGGCTCTGGCCCTTGTGCAGCTGTGACCAAAGTCTGTGTACTTCAACCCTCCTGACATTGACTGGCCATGGCAGCACCTGTGCTGTGGCTCCTTCTCTGTGTACCTGTGTGTCAGGAGGCCAATTCTGCCCCATATCTGGTCTTGGTGATGAAATGGAGGTACAATGGGTAATGCCTCTACAGTCAGCAAAATTGTAAACAAATAAAACCTTTTTCTTTCATATGGATTTTGTCTGAGGGAGCTTCTCTAGCTGGTTTGTATGTGGAAGTGTTAAACTCGTGTTTGCATGGGTGTGTTTTTAACCAGGTATTCTCTTCCTCCTTCTTTCATGTTGCTGAAAGCATACTGTATCTTGCTAGAAAAAACTGTTTAGTATGCTTAAGGACTCAGAAACTATTCTCAAAGTCTAGCCTTGAAGGGTGTGATCTATTGCAATTAGAAATGTATTGCTTTGCAATTACTATTACCACTTGTTTTTACCTGGAGGCATAGAAATAAATACCCATTGCCTGCAGATATTTATACCCTCTAAATTCTTGCGGAGGAGCTAGTCCTAATTTCAACAGCTCAGCGGGGTGAAGCTGGTGCCTCTAACTATCTGCTGGAAAGTACCACAAGCAACCACATCTGGGTTGTAACTATGATCACACAATTATTGTCACCTGTCTGTAGCAAAAAGTTAGAACATAAACATATGTAGAACCCCAATCTGATCTGAAAAGTCTAGACACTGTTGTAGTAACCTAGTTTTGGACATATTATACAATTTCTTTACCTGGAGAATATTAACATGCAGTCATCTTTTTCATAATTCACTCTTTAGCAATTCTGGAGAATGATGTCAAAATTACTGTATATGTATCTTCTCTAGCTCTTGTGTGTGATAACCCACTGTAATCACTATTGCATTTGTATATATATAGGAAATCAATAAATATCAGTTAATAGATAAGTATAACAATATCAGTGTTCATGTGGATGCTGGCTCAGGAGTGGTGAACTGCTTAGATCTCTCTGTGGGACATCCTTTGAGTGCGAAGTCCAGGGAGCAGTTTAGCAAGACTGATACGGTAGCCACTTCACTGTGTGTCTCTCCTGATCCAGCAGAAAGAAAGACTGCAGGAACAAGGTGTCGCTTTTCCCTACTTAACAGCTTGGTGGGAAGGAGTCCAAGGAGGTGACTAAAGCCAGGTTGTTGTAGGATTCTCAGGAGAGTAAAGGCAAATTATTTAGTATGAAGTCCATAAAGAGCATTTGGATATCTTTGCAGTTCTGTATCAGTTTCTCCACACTGAATGTGGAGGCAAAGCTGATCTGGGTTAAAAATATTCCCTGCTCTGCCTTGCTCTTTCCTTGTTTTGCAAACCTGGGTAAGCTGGACATCCCAGGTCACCATGTGCTCCCTCACATTGTCAGTGCTATTTAGGGGATGAGGGTCTATGCATGAGGACATGAGTACAGAAGGATGGTTGGCACCATGGCCTTCTGAGGGAAACTACTGTGGGTCAGACTCTTCCCTCTCCCACTCATGTAAGTCTATCACAGTCAGCCAAGGCTGGGGTAGCAGAAAGCTGAAATTATCCCATGTCAGAAGCTGCAGGGGTTGATGAATATTTTCAGACTCAATGTAGAGGTTGTTTAACTACCTAAAAGCAGATGGTGGCATTTACTAAGAGCTGCGTGTGAAGTGATATGACTCTCTCAGATCCTGCCTGGGCTGACTACTGTCAGACAAGACTGGAGACACTGAAGTGGCATTTGTTGGGATTTGTTTGTGGAAGCAAAACCTGGCATTACTCAGCACAAGTTGGGAGTACATGCTGGGGATCAAATTGTCTTGTGAACAGTTAGTTTGATTGGACTTGAAGGAGTTTGCCTTTAAAATAAGACATAAAGGGAAGAGAATTTACTTTGCTCCTTATAGTGAATTAAGGGGGATGGCATCTCCTGGCTATTGTTTTTTAACCAGAAACCACAAGGAAATTGAGCAACACGGGACTGCTGTGTGCACCATATACTTGTCAGGTTAGTGTGCAATGCTGGATTGAGGAGCAGCTGGATGTAGCATTTCACCACATTTTGAACGAATGATTCAATGAATTTTAACAACTCATCTAGTTATTCTCTCTTCAATTTCAAATTCTCAAACAAAACCTTAGAACTATACCTGAGCGACAGCAAATTTATTTATAAAAAATAAATTAATAGGATTTTTAAAGTAAAATTTGAAGTTGTATCCTTTGCAAAGCTATTCACTGAGTGGGCTGTAGGCCTTACTGGAGTCCTGTTCAGCTTTTACTATCTATGTGTTTAGGATGCTGACTGGTAAGAAGGGATAGAAACAGGTCCTTCTCAAATTATGCCTCATAAATCCCACAAATATAAAAATACATAACCCTTCCTATCAGACATCACAGACATATATATGCCTCCATCTCAGTGCTCCTCAAATCCTACACAGCAATATAGTTTTTGTCATTATTTGAGGAAGGATCATCGTGCTATAAGCTGTACATACAACAAAGCAGAGTGAAATTTCTTTTGTACAGTAGCAAGAGAGATTTCCTGCTGATAGGTGAATGTAGGAGATATGAATACAAGAGCAAGGTTAACACCTGTGACACACACACACTTTCACCTTTCTCTCTCAGTTAATCAGATCTTGCTGGCTTTTCCAAGTGGGCTGAAGCTTTCTGTAGGCCATCCCTTGCAGTGGCCTGCGGTATTGTGGCTTCCCAGAGCCCCCCCACACATGGGGAGAGAGGGAAAATCCCTGTTCAACTTGAGAGGTGGGAGCACCAGGGAAAGGTATAGTTTGTTTTATTCTTGCTCTGCTCTTCACTCTGTCCCATTTTCCTCCTCGCTTCTGAATGACACAAAATCACCTCCTGCCCCTGCAAGGCAGGGATTGCCACGTGTTCCTACAACCACCCATTCCTTGACATACACATACACAACGTAGCTGTAGGAACTGCAGCTTTTCTTGGTTTGCAGCATTACTCATCAGAGAAAAACTTGCCACACATCCTACAATGGCGAAATCTTCTCTTTGGTTTTGTATAAATAATTCTCACATTATTGCATCCTCTCACGCATGATTGTCTGAAGCACTTAAGTATTATGAAATTATCATCAATATAGCTGTCACAGGTGAAAAAAGCCTGCAGCGTGTTTATGACGCAGTTCAAGCTAGTCATTGATTTCTGGACCTACTGTAGCCCTCCAGGGCATATCTCAAAGCCAAGCAGTGTCCTTGAGAACTGGCAGTTGTATCTGAACTTCTGAATGAGGTGGAAGAAGAGCTTAAAAATCTTTGTATGACCTGACCATCAAGATGACTTCTCCCATTGAGGGTAATATGTAGTAATGCTTTTGTAGTCTGGAGAATGCATACTATGATCAGAGCTGCCAAAAAAAAGGCAACATATATATAGCATAAATAATAGAAAAAAAAAGTCATCTTCTTAAAATCACATACAAAGAAAGTTAAAGCTGGTTTATTTTAGCTTTTGGGTATTCATTAGTTATTTTTCTCACAAACTTTTCAGTATTTTTAAATGTTAGTTTTATCTGCCCATTTCCCTTGATCTTATGGATTAAATGTGGACAGGAAAAAGGAATAGAGATGTCCAAAAACTGGGAAAGTGAATAACTGTTTTACTTGACAAACTCAAAAAATTATAAAATGAAAAAGGTACAAGAAATAATTTATTTCTGAGGAAAGAGCAATTTTTTTCATGTTGAAAAGTTTCAGATAAAACTTTTGCTTGCCCTAACAATGTCTAAAGCACTGAAAGCCATGCCCCCAAGTCACAGCTGGGCATAACCAGAGCCTTGCAATATCGTTTTTGCAGGATAATTAGCATTCTGCATAACAGAAGCCAGAGCAGTGAGGTCAGGTTTCAAAGTGGGAAGCAAGGGTAGGTAGGTCCCCTGAAATTGTGTCTATGGATTAGCTGTAACCAGCCTAGCAAGCTGTAGGGTTCTGTTATTCCTTTAACCCTTTACTGAGTAATATGTTTAACTCATTGCAGAGATAAAGTCATTATTTCTGAACAGAATGTAACATGTACCCACCTTTCCCATTTCTGCTGGTTTCAAAACAGATGCTGTGTTGGCTCTGCCACTAGTGGTCAAGTTCATAAATGAACAGTACTGTATTCTGTGTATGCATATGTACCTGTAGATTTCTGTGTTCATTTTAAGGTGCTGTGGGTTTCTCCCCTCTTTTAACTCTTAAGAAATATGTATCTTTTTAGACAGGCTACTTTTGCTTCAAAGCAAGGGCTTGTTCCAAATGTCTCTCTGCTGCTGTAACACTGATGGGAGAAAGTTGGTGGTAGTTGGTATCACCATTAGAAAAGAAGGATTTTTTAATGTTAACCTGTTAGTGTACTCTTCTGGCAAGAGATGCTCCATTTCTCATTCTACCACAGATTCCATGAATATCAGTAAACACTTTGGTCTATACTCACAAGACTCTACTGAAGCAGCTAACACCTGTAAAGGTCTACCTACATGTCTCGGTTTCTTTCAGCCTAAGCATGAAGGCCTTCAGAAAATGCTGTGTTGGAGAGTCAGAGAAGCTGAAATTTGTCCTCCTAAGCATTGATGCCTGGGTGCAGGTTTGTGCAAACATTTTTGTCTTTCTCAGTGCTTCCAGATGGTGAAACGGTGTGGAGCACAGCTGGGAAAAAGGGATAGTTTCCTGATATCATGTTTGCTATGCATTCTCCTGGTCACTTTCTAACTGATCAGCAGTTTTGGTTTCGACTGCAAGAGCTTGTAGTTAGTTGAGAAATTCTGCTGGTAATCGTTGTGCTTTCAAGAGGCATGTTCCTAGAAGAAGCAGTGATGGGGGAGGGGGTGTGTGGCAAGTTACAAATGAACATCAGTGGCTTCGTTAGAGTTGCTCACAATTAACAGAAATAAGATCTCCAGTTGCTGAAGAGAATCTTCTGAACTGAGATAGCTATTAAAATAAAACAATCAGAGATTATGGCACATGAGAGTCTTTTTAATTGTTAATTTGCCCACTTCAAAATGACCATACAGTGAAATCTCTGTCTTTTTAAATAACATTGTTTTCCTTAAAATTGGTTTTCCTTTTCAGCGTTATCTTTCTGAGAGCACTCTGGTGATATTGTTGGGAATTATCTATCCCACACTGAGGAGAGCCTATCTGAGGCTAACACAGTCCTTGCAAAGTGCAAGGTAATTAACCATTCTCCTCCCCCTATTTATCTTGATTTTTGCTTCCATCTAGTTGTTTTTCACGCTTGTAAAGTATAATTTGCATAAAGTTTTAGCACTTTCTTCCCACACAACCCTTCACTCTCTGGTCTTTCTCTCCATAACATTGCAATGAGCTGAGTGCGAATTATCTCGGAGTAAGGGTGGGTGAACTGTTCTGCCTGTGCACAGCAGTGCTGAAGACAATGGAGCACAGCATCAGCGATTGACACAGTTCTCACTTATAGAGGCATTTTGTATGCTAATGAGCCTCTGATGGCAAGACTAGACTTTTTTGCTGCTAATTCTGGCAATATCTGCCTCTGATGGGAACCTAATTTCCACCCACAAGGATCTTCAGTGTAAAGGACTGAGCAAAGAATGATACTGAGTACTGATGTGACTCTGCTTGGCTTCACTCCTATGTTTTGCCCACAGCCAGGAAAATAGAGCCTCTAGACCAAAGCACTTGGCACCTGGTATTTCCTTTCTAGTGCTTCTGTAAGCCAGGCTTCTTTCACCACTGAATTCCTCAAATGAATGCCTCTTTAAAACAGTTACTGCTGCCTTTGTAATTATGCCACAAAGCATATCAGTGTAGCCAGGAACCATTGACCCTAAAGGTATTAAGTGGTGATGGTCAAGGCCGAGCAGTTACCATGAAATGGAAACGTTTGACACCAGAAAGAAGGGGCTTTGTTGAATTTTTTGCTCTTTATGCAATGTAAAATCAAGCAAACACAGAGATATAGTGAGATTCAGGTATCTGTATTTACACACTGTGTATCACTTGCAAGGCATGACTCTGCTGAGTAGCTTTACAGAAGGTGAAACACTCAGAGCAATTGTTTCTAGCCTGCTCCTGGCTCAAAGTCTGCGGCTTTCATTTCAGATGGAAAGAAGGGCTGATGAGAGCCATAGTTTGTTTTTCCCAACTGGGTCAGCTGGTTTAATTAGAGACTTTGTGACTCCCTCCACAGTTTACTTCCCCAGGCTACTCAACTGTTTGAATAGATAATCCCAATTCCTAATAATTACAGCTGCAATATTATATATTTTGCAGAGATAACTCTTTCAACTGAAAATTTAGAGCTGCTAGTTACATCCTCCATGGTATTAGCCCCATATCACTAGGCAAAGCCTGGCTTGTCTTTTCTTCCCTTTCTTGTGCCATGCACAGCTTTTCGTAGCCCTGCAAAAGCATTGGTCTACAGAGGTGTGATTCTACACCAAACCAGACGGGCTGGTGGGACCACTGTGGGGATTTGTATATTTCTGTTTCAAAACAGGTTATGGCAGTTTGACCGGTGGCTCTAATTTGCAGGTGCAAGTTAATCTGATAGCAGCGAGGTTTCAACTGATTTAATAATGTTCACACCCAAAGTTGGTTTAATTAACTTGGATTTAGACCAGGGCATAAGAGGGGACATGTTGGTTTGGTTATTAATCAAAGGAGTAGGAGCCAGCAGATCTATTTCTCCTCCATTTCAAGCTCTCCAATAGATTAGTGGTGTGACCTTGGGCAAATCTCCAGGCATGTTTTTGCCTTGCTCTCCTCGGCCTGGATATAATCAATTTCTCAGAATAGATGCAATACTGAACTCACGGGCTTTTGTGAAACTTAATTCCCTGCATGTGGAAAGGGTCTTGGCAGCAGTCAGAGAGTGCAGCTCTGTGGGGAAGGGGCAGGGCTTGCCTTCTGCCTGATTCATCTCCTGCAGAACAATCTCTGCCAGGAGTCATAGGTGCTGTCACCCGTCACAGCAATGGTACCTTGTTCTAATCTTAAACTGAAAGTTCATGGCAGTGCATTTGAGATGGTTGGCATGGTTTTAACCAAGAGTTTGCTTTCTGACAATATAAATGGGAAGTCCATTCAATGGATTTTATTTTTTTTTTCAGATGGGGAAAAATGGTCCTTCTTTGGAAACCAACCTTTTCACTGTTGTGAGTCTGTGTGTGGAACAGCTGTAACAATATGTCTGGTGCCTTGCAGGGAGCAAAGGGCAGCAAAATGACTGCTCTGCTAAATTGCAGCAACTGCTGTTCTCAGGTCAGCACAGGTAAGGCTGCTCTTATGCCCCTGTCATTTACACAACTGTGCACAGCTGCCTCTCTCTCGGCTGCCCATGCCTCTGCCAGGAGAGTACTTCCTGCCGAAGGCCTGCTCCTGTACACCACTCTGTGTGGGACATGTAGTCTTGTTTACTTCTTGGCCAACACAATTTGGCTATCTGCTGCTGTTGTTAACTGATCCAGCCTTGGTGCCTTCTGTTTTCCCAGTCAATCCAACATAGAAATTATAGAAAGTCTTACATAGTGATCTGTTCCTTTTGTCCTGATCTGGCTTTGCTGAATGCTTCTGCTTCACATTTCCACTTCTGCTTATGGCTATTCTGGTTTACATTCTCTTTGGTTTGTTTATCTCAAACAAATTATGGTTTTAAAAGTAAGGGAAGGGACTTAGACTCATGGTAATTACTGTGGTTTCATTAGGGTCATATTTTGATGTGTGCAAGTACTGGGTCATCAGTCTTTCTTTGAAATATCAGAAGGAACCTAGGGGGAAGAATTGCAGTGCCTTTCATTTTTCTCCCCCTCAGAATGGATATAGTGATAAGAGATTCACATTTCTTAATTGTCTGCGCTAGTCCAGCATGATCTTCTTGATCAGAACCCCTCAATAAATCAGCTACTCTAGCTTCATGCAGGGCTGCTCCAAAAGAGTGGGAAGTGAGAAAACTAAGGTATGATTTTCTGCTCAGAGCCCACTCATGGGTTTATTCAATAGATGGAGTTTGCACACAATTAACTAATTATGAGCATAAGTTAGTGCTTGGGGTGAAGAGCAGACCTTCAAAAATAAGTACTCAGCCTCATTTGAAGGGCAAACCCTTGACACTCAATGTGAACTTGAGCAGGAACTGACTTTCAAAGGGAAAAATGTCTGTCAAATTTAAGTCCACGCACATATTCTCTTCAATATTTGGGATTCAAGCTCTTTGAAGGTAGTCTCTTCACTTCCCCACAAAGCACTTTTTTGTTCACCTTCACAGCAATTTTCTCTCTTCCTTCTCCCCCTTCACCCCCAATCCAGTTAATGTTACAAAAGAATTTGCTTCTAGGATGAGATTCTGCTTGCTGAGTTTCAGCCCCAAATTATATTTTACAGATGACTTTGAAATTCCCTGTAAGTGTGCTCTCATTATTGGGTATCTTTGATACAACTTTAAATACAACTGTGCAGACATCGCTGCCATTAGTTCTCAGAAAATATAAAACCTACAGAGGGAAAGCTATAGTCAGAGCCAAAAAGCCCCTGTGATAGATAAAAGTAGGGGTATGTTTCAATATAAGACCCCAGCCTCATAAACATTGTGAAACTCTCTGAATTAGTCACTTCACACAGCGTCCTTAGTGGAGTTTTAATCACATCATGTTGTGCAGGGGCTCCACCTGAATGGATTTAGCTTGGAGAAATCACCCTATTCAGGCGTGCTCTTTTTTCCAGCAAAAGAAGAGAAGAGACCATGCAAGAGTGGGCCAATCAAAGCAGTGTTGTGCTGAATAAGAAACTCACTTAAAGCAAGTTGACTACAAGCTACTGAAAACTACATACACTTTTCAACAGACTGAAGGACCAGTTCCCAAACACTGATCATGTAAAGAGAATGTGGTCATTGCAACTGAGAGCAGAAATTCCCTGTTAATAATGTTTCTACCAACAAGCCAAAGCCTTTTTGTTTTTCAGTTGGCTGAAACTCCTCTTCTTGGGGATCAAGCAGGCTAAACTCAGAGGCGGAATGCACTCCCCCCACAGTTACACCAGGATGGACAATGACTCCTCATCCCTCACCTCTACAGATGGCAGCCCTGCATATTCGGAAGTATGCACAGGTTTCCTGCACAGCTGCAGTAGAAGGGCACAGCAGAAACCACACTTGCCTCCTTGCACCCTACCTGGGACTTCACTCTGCCTGGGGCTGTGAAGGCTCTCCTGGGACAGGCTGCTGACATGGTGGATGAGCAATATCACAAGACCAAGCAGCATCACTGCCAGAGTTTTTCTTTGTCACACCAGTTTTACTTCAGAATGGAAATTGAAAGCTTCCATTTTTGCCCTTTTTTGCATGCTATAAAACTATTCATGTGCTGGATGGGAATGTGTATCATATTCCTCACCATTTCAAAGTATCCTCATATACGAGGTGCTTTGAGATCATGCTCCCAGCACAGAGAAGAGAAAAAGTAGCAAACTTTGAAAGAGGTTTCTTATAGGGTTTTATGAATAGGGATTTATGAGTGGCAAATTGTTCCAACAGGCTGGAGGTTTCTGTGGTGTGCATGTGCAAAAAGACCTGTCAAAAAATCAGAGTTCCTGTACATGAAGCTCTTCTTGGCTGATTTTCTCTATCAACAGGGTGTGTTGTACTGATCCTCAAGGAGCAGGAGGGGCTAAGTGTTTCTGAAATCTCCCTGCTGTGTCATTTTGAAAAGTGGTATTCATGTAATGTGTACCCTGGATCTTTTATTGTCAAGCCATTGTTCTGAATATTTCTGAAATTCTCATGCTGTGTTGTTTTGAGAAGATTCATGTACCATAGATTGCTTAGTGCTGAGCCACTGTTTTCCCATGTCAGACATGACAGAAAGAAGCAGATAACAATATGGCTGGCACTGGTGAAGAAAACACTATTAAAACTCATCAGAATCAGGATCAAGGGGATTTTACTGAGATATTATTTGATAATTAGGATGCACATGGATTAACAGAGAGATGATCCTGTTTTAATAAAATGACAAATTTTTTATTTTAAGACAACAGTGCAAAGGACTGGCAAGAGGAAGCCAGAGATATAATTTATGCAGGTTTCATGATGCATTTGCAACAGCAACAAATGCAAAAAGACTAATGTCTGAGGTCACCAATAGGCAGAGGGGGTGATGTGTTTGAATGGATTAAGGGATGGTCTAAGTACAGACTGCAGAGAGGTCATACTGCTTTGGTGTGACCTGAATGGAGAAGTAGAGAATTACATGGATGAGAACTGGACTAGATTTGTTCCTCTTATTCATACTATTTATCTGAGGCCTGAGCAAGAGGAAAATACTACAAAGCAAAAATATTTGCAGATAATGCAGAAATAGGGAGTGCTGCCAGTTCAAAGAAGCTACATGTATGTATGACCAGATGAATGACCTAGATAAAAATAAAGTAATGCGGAGCTGGACAAAACAGAGGACCAGGCTCTGAAAGATCATACTATGCAGAAATGCAGCTCAGAAAAATGTAGTCCATGGATAGCAGAAGAAATCTGAAGCAGAAGGAGTAAAACTGGTGCATAAATGTGTAGAAATTTACAGAGATCTTTGCAAATATTACATAGTGGATTTCAATTTCTAGAAATTCCACCCCCCCCCC